>JAOEHH010000001.1:59181697-59202798 GCA_025447875.1 Notarius cookei
GGGGGAAACCGGAGCACCCGGAGGAAACCCACGCAGACACAGGGAGAACATGCAAACTCCACACAGAAAGGCCCTTGCCGGCCACTGGGTTCGAACCCAGAACCCTCTTGCTGTGAGGCGACTGTGCTAACCACTACACCACTGTGCCGCAATATCTTTGTACTGACCGATCTAATGGCCTGACAAGATCCATACCAATTCTTTTGAAGGGGGTCTCAATCAGGGGAAGAAGGCACAAAGGCACTTCTGGAGTGGCTGCTGGATTCACCAGCTGGCATTCGTGGCATGCCGCAGACCACCTATGGACATCCCCGCAAATCTCTGGCCAATAGAACCAGGCCATTACTCAGGCTAGTGTCTTATCCTGACCCAAGTGTCCAGCCATAGGGTTAAAGTGAGCCTCATGGAATCTGCATTCCCTATGGTTCTTTGGGATTTACAACTGGGTTATTTTCTCACGGGTCTGAGTGTCCTGCACCACTCGGTATAGCCTATCTTTAATAATAGTGAAATACGGGAAGGAGAGTGTTGCGTTTGGCTGGAGAGTCTGACAATCGATTACTCTCACTTGGTCAAAAGCATGATGCAGAGTCTTGTCTCATGTTTATTCTAAGGGGAAATCCTTGAAGGAATCCCCAAGAGAGAGAGGAGGTGCGGGCCACTTCCCTCTCTCTGTATCGCTCTGATTCAGTGCTGACGTGGACGGCTTCCACAGACAATGCTACACTGGGATCCCCCTGTGATGCGCTATTGCAGGACCTGCCCACTACTACATGCTCCTTTAAACATTTAAACCCTGGCCAATCTGTCCCCAGAATCAGTGGGTGGGTGAGATGCAGCCTAACTGCTGCCTCTACACTATGTTTTGTGCCCCGAAATTGGATATGAATGGACACTAGCGGATATCTGTGAACATCTCTGTGTACACATACGACTTTCACCAATCGTGCTCCCACCAGTACCTCACTTTGAACCAGGCTTTGGTGGATCGAGGTCTGATTACAGCCAGAATCCACCAACGCATGATATGTACCCCCTTGAATACTCACCGGTATGTGATATGCTCCAGCCCGATCGAGGGTGGTTTCTGGTGAATTGGGGATCCAGACCACAGCCCCCACCTCCATCGTTTGGCATTGGTCCTGGAAATGGGTCGGCCCCCATTCCCGTAGTGTGGGGACAGGGCAAGGACAGGAAGAGGGGACAGTGAAGGGGGGCAGAGAGAGAGAGAGAGAGAGAGAGAGAGAGAGAGAAGTGGCAGGATGTCTGCCTGCCATTAGAACCACTCTACATGGTCCTCCGCCAGTTTGATCATGTGATCCAGTGATGCTGGGTGGTGGCACTGGACCCACTTTGCTGTCCCTTCTGGCAGCCCCGCGATGAACTGCTCCAGCACCACTGCATCGATGATCCCCTCTGCGTCGCGGTCTTCTGCCTTCAGCCACCGCCGGCAGGCGTCCCAGAACTGTTGGCTGAAAGCGAATGGCTGGCTGACCTCCTCCAGAGTCAGTGCATGGAAGCGAAGATACTGGTGTTCCAGGGTGCAGCCGACATGCTGCAGAATGGCTCACTTAAGGTCAGCATAGTTGAGCTGACAGTCAATGGGGAGCTGTTGGGCGGCAAACTGGGCTTGCCCGGTAAGGAGCTGCAAAAGACAAGCCGCTCATTGCTCGGCCGACCTCCCCTACACCTCCACAGCTTGCCTGAAGATCGTAAGGAAGGCCTCTGGGTCGTCATGAGGCCCCATCTTCATGAGGGCGACGTGGGGGAGGTCCGTGGATGTAGCGGCCAAGGGCCCCACTGACGCAAGCAGGCGCTGGAACGCTTGCCGATCTTCCTGCTGAACTTGCAGCAAGACCTCGAAGCCCTGCTCCTGTTTCTTGTGCAGGGCAATCAGCGCTTGGTGTTGACTTTGCTGGGCGGTGGTGAGGGCATGGACGAGGTCTTTGAGCGTTTCCCTTCAGTATTCCTGGCTTTTGGTGCCAGTGTAGTATGTCCCTGGGATGGGTGGAACACTGAAGCACAGGCAGGTGGGAAATGATGTTCAACACAGTCCTTTTATTGTCTATATTGCTTTTCAGCTCAACATTATGTCTTTTATCACACACATACACACATGCTGTGGTTGGGAGACACCATCTCCTCGCTCTCCCCCTCCTTTTCACCAACCTGTCATCACTGTTGAAGACACACACACCATCAATTGACAACAGGGGTGCTCACTTTGCCACTCACCTTTCCTGGCCCTGCCCTCCATTCATAAACTGATACTTGACCATGCCTCCGCTGCCACAGTGTGTGTTGAAGGAAATAAAGCCAACAAGCCTTAATTGTTGCATTTTCTGTTCTCTTAGGCTGAAGCAGAGGAGAAACATCAGAAGGTTTTGAAGACCATTAAAAAGCTGGAGGCTGAGAAGTCTGACCTGATAGACCAGGTGAAGACACTGCGAGAATCACTGCAGGATATGTGGATACCATTTTGTCAGACTCAGAGGGAATGTGATGAGCTACAGAATGTAAGCAGAAAAGCCTTGTATTAAGCAATTCTTTTTCATATAAGTGGAGTGATATTACAGTGTTTCCCAGAGGAGTAAGAGACGTTGCCTTGATGACAACATATGTCTCTCTAAAATCCCAATGTATGCCCCAAAATATCAATGGTACCTTCACACACATGCAACTCACCCATGCCGTGAGCATTGATGCACCCCCATGCCTTCATAGATGCTAGATTTTGTGCCTTTCTCTGACAAACTGGATGGTCGTGTTCACTTTTGGCACTTAAAACAAGCTGAAACGTGACTCATCTGACCACAGCACACTTTTCCACTGTCTTTTGGTCTATCTGAGATGAGTTCAGGCCCAGAGAAATCAGTGGCGATCCTGCATAGAATTGATGAATAGCTTTCTCCTTGCGTAATACAGTTTCAGTTTGCATTTCTGGATGTAGCAGCAGACTGTGTTAAGTGACGACGGTCTTCTGAAGAACTCCCGAGCCCATGTGGCTGTATTTGTCACCGTAGCATGATGGTTTCTCAGGCAGTGCTATCTGAGGGCTCAAAGGTCATGTACATTAAGCAGTGGTTTCTGAGCTTGCCCTTTACGCACCGAGATGTCTCTGAATTCCCTGAACCTTTTTTAATATTATGTACTGTAGATTTTGAAAGACCTAAAATCTTGTGTTGAGAAATGTTCTTTTTGAATTGACTAACAATTCTCTCATGAATTCTGGCTGTGCATTACCTAAAGGCCAAGGAAACAGATAGGACCCAATGTACAACTACGGGAGATGACTGGAAGCATACCTGAGGAGTTGATTCGTGAGGCGGGCAGGCAGGTGACAGGCGCAGCAGCACAGTCCAAGACTAACTTAGTGATATCCAGACAGATGGCTTTAAGTCCCAAAAATAGCATGCAAAGTCGTGGTCCAAAACATAAACAAAATCCTGAGCCAAAATCACAGTGAAAGGTCCCAAAACGGCAGGCAAACTCATAATCCAAGAAACGTAAATGAAGTTGAGGAACAAAGTGTGAAAATAAACGAGAACATGAGCTAGGCAAAACTTACGGTGAGTATTTATCCACGCTGCATGAATCTCCTCTGTATGTTTATGTGGCTGATAACAAACACGTAGTAGGTGTGCTTACGCAGCATGTGAAGAACAGGGAAGAATGCAGAGCGGAGTGCAAACGTGCAGATAAGGATCTGGAAGTTCCAGGCTGGATCGTGAGAGTACCACCTCCCCTTACAGACGCCTCTGGGTATCCCAGACAGGGCTACTGGTTTCTTGCAGTAGAAATCCCTAATGAGTGCAGGGTTGAGGATAAAACATGCTGGTACCCAACACCTGTCTTCTGGGCCATAGCCCTCCCAGTCGACCAGATATTGTAGTCCCCAACCTCTTCGACAGACCTTTAATAGCTTCTTAACTGTGTAGGCCTCCCCTCCATTGATGATCCTGGGAGGGGGACGAGTCTTAGAAGGAAGGGAGAAGGGGCTGGAGATCAGGGTTCTCAGTTGAGAGACATAAAAAGATGGGTGGAGCCACCATATAGACCTGGGTAATGCCAATCGAACAGTTGTGGGATTAATGACCTTAGAAATGGGGAAGGGTCCAACAAACCTGGGGACAGCTTGTGTGAGGAGACCCTGAGAGGGAGATTGGCTGTGGACAGCATGACTTTTTGTCCTGGGCAAAAAACAGGAGCCAGCCTGCAATGTCGATCTATCATCTTCTTGTATGTGTGATTGGTGTGCTATAGGTGATATCTGGCACACGCCCAAACTCTGCGGTAGCGTTGGACAAAGGCTTGGTCTGAAGGAACAGATGCCTCCTCCACCTGCTCAGGGAAAAGAGGGGGCTGGTAACTAAGACAACACTGGAAGAGAGTCAGCCTGGTGGATGATGAGGGAAGGCTGTTGTGGACGTATTCGATCCAAGGGAGCGCCTGGCTCCAGGAAGGTGAATTGCCAGACGTTAGGCACTGTAAAGTGACCTCCAGCTTCTGATTGGTGCGCTCTGTCTGCCCATTAGTCTGGGGGTGATAAGCCCTAATAAGCTTGCATAACTCTTTCCAGAAATGAGCAGAGAACTGGGGGCTTCTGTCGGACACAATGTTTGTAGGCAGACCACGAATCCGAAACACATGGTTGTCATGGAGTGAGTCATGACGCTCATGCAGCATACAGGCAGCCTTTTGCAGGCACTTTACCATCAGCTGACTTATCGCTAGTGTATTGCTATTTTCCTTGTCCATATCGTTTGCATTGTTCAGTATAACTGGTTTCATAAGTCATGCTTGTCATTAATCACTGTTTGCCATAACTTCATTTTCATGCATTTAACTTTGCTGTGTGTGGTGCAGGGAAAGTCCTACCGGCATTTTTGGATAGCAAATGTTTGTTTGTCATGTCTCGTTCAAAATGCTCATTTCATGCTCATTCTCATTTACATCTCTCATCTGTGTTAACTTTGTCTAATATCAAGAAATGCAAATGTACACATGGGCTGTGAAAAACATTCTCATTTATTGGGTAAAACTTTGTAATTACAATTCCATATTCAGTTTACTCACCGCCATTCAAACTCCAGTACTTCCTGGTTTACATTGGGAAACCAAGGGACTGTACCACTCAGGTCAAATCGAGGGGTGTCACGGGTGGATGGTTATTTGAACCATTTTGACAGGGGTGTTTTAATGTTTATTACTTAAATGGTGTTTTTATCTGCACATAAGGTATTTTGGTGGGAGAAAACGGTTTTGAGATTCTGTTTATAATGTATTTGTTTCTTTGATTTATTATTTTGTAATAATGTTGTTATTTAGTTAATTGATTATTTTTGGCAATGGGTTTGCCTAGTGGGTGGGGCTACAGCTAGTCTTAGTCTGTATTAGGCCCCATGGCCTCAGTATGTCAGTGATGGTGATGCAGGTAACATGGCTGATTGAAATGTGCTGAGTTTTGTGCAGGGTCTAGAAAGACATAGCCTGACAAACTTATGTCTATTTTGTTTTGTTTTGAACAGTTTTTGTTTTACATTTTGGGATGCTTATTTGTACTATAAATATTTGCACAATTTTAAAGTAAAAGTAGAAGAAGAAGAAAAATAAAGGAATGTTTTTAGTGGAAAACATTTTTGGTCCCTTCTGTCTACTCCACCACTGACTATCCTGTCACAGTGGTAGATAAACAGTTCTTCCATTTCTTTAGCTGAAGGCAGCTTAGGGAGGGAAATGAAGTGAGCTGCCTTAGAGAAGTGATCAACGATCGTCATGATGCAGGTATTGCCCTTGCAGCTGGGAAGGCAAGTGACAAAATCCACTGCAATGTGAGACCAAGGACAGTGTGGTACAGGTAAGGGCCTTAATAGTCTGGCAGCTGGTGGGTTGCTAGTCTTGTTCCTGGAGCAGATGTCACAAGCTGCCACAAAAGGTCCTAACATCTCGCCACATGGTCAGCCACCAGAAGTGTTGCCTGAGGACAGCAAGTGTCCAGGCTGCCCCAGGGTAACAGGCTAGGAGGGAGCTGTGCCCCCATTGAAGTACTTGGGAGCATATGGAAAGGGGCACATACAGACAGTTGGGTGGATCATTGCCTGGTCCTGGATTGCTGGACAGGGCGCTTTGGACAGTGACTTCTATGTTGAGTCAGGCAGCCACAAGGCAATGGGCAGAGAGGATGGGCTAAGTGGTGTCTTGCTGAGAGTCCAGCAAAAACTGCCTGGAAAGGGCATCTGGCTTGACATTCTTAGAACCAGGTCTGACAGAGACTGGCTTGGCATGTATTGAGACGTTTGGTAGTCCTGAGGTACTCGAGATTTTTATGGTCTGTCCAAATGATAAATGGAACCTCAGTCCCCTCCAACCAATGCCTCCATTCTTCTAGAGCCAGCTTGATAGCTAGGAATTCGTGATCCCCAATGTCATAATTGTGTTCAGCTGGAGTCATACAACGAGGACAGAATGCACAGGGGTGTGCCTTGTTATCCTTGGCTGACCTCTGGGACAGAACAGCCCCAACACCAGTGTCAGAGGTGTCCATTCGAGAATGAACTGAATGGCGGGGTATGGGATGATGAAGACTGGTGCAGTGGTGAATCTGCTCTTAAGAGGAAAGAAGGCTTTCTCAGCATGGTTGGTCCAAGAGGATGCTTGGAGGATATGAGTTCGGTCAGATGAGCGGCAATGATGCTATAGTTCTTGATGAACCATTGGTAAAAATGATCAAACCCCAAAAAGCATTGCAGTTCCTTATGGGAAAAGGGAACAGGCCACTTGAGGACCACCTTGGCCTTGTTGGGGTCCATTTGGACCACCCCAGGAGAAATCACAAAGCCCAAGAAAGACATGGTGCGCCTGTGAAACTCACACTTTTCTGCTTTGGCAAAGAGTTGGTTTTCTAAAAGTCATTGCAGGACCTGTCTGACATGGAACCAAAGGACCTTCAATGTGGGGAAGAAGATGACTGAGGTAAACAAAAACAAACTGGTTAATGGAGTCTCACATTGATCAGTGCTTGAAAGACAGTGGGGGCATTAGTGAGCCCAAAGGGAAGAATTAAATACTCATAGTGGCCTGTAGGCATGTTAAATGTCGTCTTCCACTCGTCTCCTTCTCTTATTCATACTAAATGATAAGCATTGCGGAGGTCTAGCTTGGTAAAAACTGTGCATCCTGAAGTAATTTGAAGGCAGTGGACATGAGTGGTAGGGGATAGCAATTCCTGACAGTGATAGCATTAAGCCCCCGACAGTCAGTGCAGAGCCTGAGGGACTTGTCTTTCTTTTCCGCAAAGAAGAACTCTGCTCCAGCTGGAGATGATGATGGGCAAATGATGCCAGCCACTAGAGACTCTGAGATGTATTTGTCCATGGCGACCCGCTCCAAGGGGGAAAGAGAGTAGATACAGCCCCTGGGAGGTGTGGTTCCAGGTAGCAGTTCTATGGCGCAATTGTAGGGTCGGTGTGGAGGAAGGGAGGTGGTGCAAGCCTTACTGAACACCACACGAAGGTCCAGATATTCAGGAGGCACATTAGAAAGATCAATAGTCTCATCAGGGCTGGTGACAAGAGGGGCCAGAGGAGTCTGAGGAGATGATAGGCAGAAGGCCAGGCAATGAGTACTCTAAGAGAGAATGGTCCCATCATTCCAGTTAATGTGGGGGTTGTGGAGGCATAACCAGGGAAGACCCTGGATAATAAACTCTATGGAGTTGTTTATGGCAAAGAACATAATAGATTCGATGTGATTACCAGAAAATTTCAAAGTAACAGGGTCAGAGACACAGGAGATGGGGCTGAGTTCAGCCCTGTTCAGAGCTTGGGTGACAAGGGGGCAATCTAGCTGACACAAAGGGATGCCCATTTCTTCTGCCCAGGAAGTCTTGATGAAGCTCTGAATGGCACCAGAATCAATGAGGGCTTGAACAGACTGGACCTTGTTCTGGAATGAAATCTCAACTGTCAATGTTGACCTAACAGCAGGGGAAGTATGTGTAGAGACGCCCACCCATATCCCCAGATCTACTGGTGGGCAGAGCCTTTTACTGGGCAGCAAGGGATGAAGTGTCCAGACTGTCCACAATAAAACAGGAATTAGTTTCTTGACAATGCCTTCTTTCCTCGGGAGTTACCCGGGTTCCACCTAATTGCATGGGCTCCGACTCTACTGGGGTCACACCTTCTGCTGGAGGGGTGACAGTTCTGTGTTCAGCTCTTTGGTTCCATCTCCAATCCCTTCTCTGGTTGCACAGCAGAAGACATGCATCTACCCATCTGGCCAAGTTGACCAAGCCATCCAGGGTGTCAGGCAGATCATGAGGTGCAATCTCATCCAGGATGGTATGATTTAGTCCATGAAAGACAGCATCAAGGTGCTGACATTTCAGTCACTTGCTGCGGCAAGAGTCTGAAACTCGATGGCATAGTCATGAACAGAGCGGGCACCTTGCTTCAGCCCCATCAGTTATCTTGCTGCCTCCCTGCCCTTGGGGGAATGGTCGAAAACCTTCAGCATCTCAGAGAATCCCTTGAAACTCGAGCAGCAGGGTGCCCTGGCATCCCAAATGGCTGTTCCCCACTCCCGTGCCTTTCCTGTTAAAAGCATGATGACATAAGCTACTTGGGAGCTCTCAGATGGAAAGGCAGATGCCTGAAGTTCTATGGCCAAGGAGCACTCTGAGACGAATGACCGGCACATGTTGGGGGCACCATTGTATGGCTGTGGAGTGGGCAGGTGATTCTCGTGGGGAGGATAAGGTCAGAGCAGTAGATTGACTAGGTGAAGCTAATGCTGGTTGGCCCACAATTGAAGCCTGGAGGCTCTCTATCTGTGCAGAGAGTCTTTGTAGGGTATCGGTGATAGAAGACATGCCTTGGCGAATGGCTATGATCTCTTGTTGATGAGATCCCAGGACAGAGCCCTGCTTAGCCAATGCTGATTTAAGCACATTGTAGTCTGTTGCATCCATGGTCCTGGGCAGATAAATTCTGTCACGACCCAAAGGCCACAGAAACAGATAGGACCCAATGTGCAACTATGGGAGATGACTGGAAGTGTACCTGAGGAAATGATTCATGAGGTGGGCAGGTAGGTGACAGGTGCAGCACAGTCCAAGACCAACTTTGTGATAGCCAAGAAGATAGTGTTAAGTCCTAAAAACAGCAGGCAAAGCCTGGTCCAACACATAAAGTCCTGAGCCAAAATCACAGCAAAAGGTCCCAAAACGGCAGGCAAAATTGTAATGCAAGAAATGTAAACAAAGTCAAGGAACAAAGCATGAACATAAACGAGAACATGAGCTAGGCAAAACTTACAGCGAGTATTTTTCTGCGCTGCATGAATCTCCTTGGTGTGTTTATATAGAGTGGCTGATAACAAACACATAGTAGGTGTGGTAACGCAGCATGGGGAGAATGGGGAAAAATGAAGAGCAGAGTGCAAAGGTGCAGATCAGGATCTGGAAGTTCCAGGCTGGATTGTGACAGGCTGAAGGTAACAGCGCTGAAAACCTGAGTTCAGAGAAGCCTCCAAACATGGCCGCTCTGGATTACACTTCCCAAATGCCACAGCACCCCTTGTCACCAGAGTATTAATGACAATACCATGTAATCACTTCCCCTATATAAGCTTTCACACTCACTCAACATGAATTATCATTCTGTATCCCAGTACCTGACCTTACCAAGCCTTTTGACTTTCTGCCTGACTTCCTGTTATTAGACTCCATTTATGTTTGTTTCTGACTTCATTCTCTTGCCTGATCTCTGATATTCTGTTCACCGATCAACTGACCCTTGCTCGTCCCTATGTCTCCAGTTTCCCGATTTGGGTTTGTTTACAATTTGCGATGCACCCACTCTCCCCTGCGCTTGCATCTGTAAGTGCCTGCACCCTGACAGGATACGTTGCCATCAATGGATGCAGCAGAGGAAGCCAAGCAAACTGCGATTAATGCTCAGGGGCATTTGTTAAAAGAACACAAGCAGATGATCAGTGATCTCAACACCAGGATGTCAAAATTCACTGCTGTCATGCCGCAGGCCATCCTCACACACCCTCATCTTCCACTGGTACAGCTCAAATGGTTCTATGACCTGAAAAGTATTCAGGTTAAATGTCTAACTGCAAGTGATTTCTGCTGCAATATTCCCTGTATTGCTCTGCTCTCACAGGAGCCACAGAAAAACAGAAGATTGCTCAGTTCATCATTCTCCTTTCAGGCAAGGCCCTACAGTGGGCTAGTGCTGTTTGGGAGTGTGAGGATGAACATACTACTTCCTATGACTGCTACATTAAGCTTTTCAAGTGTGTGTTTGATTATCAGCTTGAAGGAGTTGAAATCAGTGAGAATTTGTTGACAATTAGACAGGGAGATAGGAGAGTTGCTGATTATGTGCCAGCATGCTAGCAGCTGGCAGTGGTTGGAATGAGCCAGCACTTAAAGCCATGTTCTGTCAAGGTCTACGCCCTGAAGTGCTCACCAAACTAACATGCCGTGATAAACATTTCTCCCTAGACTCCCTGATAGATCTTGTTATTTGTCTGGACCACCTCATAAAGAACCAACTTTCATTACAGCTTCCTCTGGCCCCTTCTACTAATTTGGCTCCTCCAACTCTCCTGGAGGTCTCTCAAGCTCGCCTACAGTGGTCAGAGAGAGACAGGAGATGCCAAGAGGGGCTCTGTTTCTACTGTGGTGAGTCTGGCCATCAGATAGCAAAGCGCCCAGTTCACCCACCTATCCCAAAGCGGGAAAGTCATACCTACCAAGAAACCAGTCTCCCTAGCCCAGTGGGTCCTGAAGCAATTCACAAAACTCACTCTTTCAAAGTACCTGTTTTGTTAAAACTGCCAGACTCAACCCTTGTTCTCTCTCGATTAACAGACTCATGGGCTGAAGAAAATTTAATCAGTAGCATGATTATCCAGAAATTCCACTTCTCCATGGAAGATCTTCAAAGACCACTCAATTTGAAAGCCATTGACAGGGGCCCCATAGGTGATGGACTAGTAGCATCGCACACGTCACCCCTCAAAATTCAGGTGGGAGCAATTAATTCTGAGCATATTTCCCTGTTTGGCACCCACACTGCCCATAGTGACCTCATTTTGGGGTTCCCATGGCTTCAACTTCACGATCCTCTAATGTCTTGGCAACAACAACAAAAAAATCCTTCAGTGGTCCCCGTCTTGCTTCCAGAACTGCTTGAAACTTCCCCAGCTCTCAATCTCTTCTACTTCTGTAGAGAGCTGTCTGCCTGACTCTCTAGATAATGCTCCCTCGTGTTACCTAAACCTCAAGGAGGTGTTTAGCAAGGGCAAAGCTAGTGGCCTGCCTCCTCACCGTTCCTATGACTGTGCCATTGATCTCCTCCCATGTACAACTCCTCTTCGCAACTGTATATACTCCTTGTCCATAACCGAACAAGCTGTTATGGAAGAGTATGTCCAAGAGACCTTGAAACAAGGTAACATTAGGCTATCAACATCTCCAGCTTCAGCCGGCTTCTTTTTCGTTGAGAAGAAAGGGGGAGGTCTTCACCCATGTATAGACTATTGCAGCCTGAATCAGATCACAGTAAAATATCCCTGTCCACATCCCTTGGTACCTTCAGCCCTAGAACAGTTAAGAACAGCCAAGATCTTCTCCAAACTGGAGCTCCAAAACACCTACAACTTGGTCAGGATTCAAGAGGGTGATGAATGGAAGACAGTATTTAGCAATACCACTGGCCACTTCAAATATTTGGTCATGCCTTACGGCCTTTCTTGTGTGCCAAGTGTCTTCCAGTGCCTCATTAATGATGTTCTCAGAGACATGCTGGGGATGTTTGTAATTGCCTATATTGATGACATCCTGATCTATTACCCTGATGAAAACTCCCATCATGAACATGTAAGGTCAGTACTCACCCAATTGCTCAAGAACCATCTATATGTCAAAGCTGGAAAGCATGAGTTCCACATCCACCAGGTATCATTCCTAGGCTATATCATCAGTTCAGAAGGTGTGAGTATGGATCAGAGTAAAGTATCGATGGTCAAATCATGGCCAAGTCCCACCTTTTTTGTACAAGCTAACCCTTGGGACTGTTTTGTACAAGCTAACACTTGGGACATCAACAAAAAAAATCAGGCAATCTCAACCTGCCAACCCACCTTAGAACTGTCCTCCCAGACTCATGTATGTGTCACCATGACTCAGAGGTAAACTCATTACTTGGGCTCACTCCTCTCCAGCCACAGGACACCCCAGCAGTCATTGCACCTACCAACTTCTGAGAAACAAGTACTGGTAAGAAAACATGGTCTCAGACATCAACCATTTCATCTCCTCATGTTCCACCTGTGCCCAAGCAAAGTACCTTGAGCTCTGCCAGCCAGTAAGCTCTGTCCTGTCCCAGTGCCCCAATGACCCTGGTCACACATCGCCATTGACTTTCTCACCGACCTACCTCAATCCAAAGGCAACACAGTCATCCTGGTGATCATAGACCCTTTCTCCAAGGCCCTCAAGGTCATCCCATTACTCAGTCTACCTACGGCATTCAAAACAGTAGAGCTCTTGTTCAATCACATGTTCTGCTACTATGGCATTCTTGAGGATATTGTTAGTGACTGGGGTCTCCAGTTCATTTCCAGGCTATGGGCCAAATTCATGGACACACTACGGGTATCGGTGAGTTTGACTTCAGGATATCACCCACAGTCCAACAGCCAGGTGGAGTGCACTAACCAAGAGGTGGGTTGCTTCCTCCGAACATTTTGCATGAGGAACCAGAAAGACTGGGCACAATTTCTTCTCTGGGCTGAATATGCACAAAACTCATTGAAATACTCCACTACTCAGTTAACCCCTTTCCAGTGCATTCTAGGCTATCAACCACCACCATTCCCATGGGACAATGCACCCATTGAAATCCTGGCAGTAGACTCATGGTTTAGGAGGAGTGAACAAGTATGGGAAGCAGTCCATCAGAGACTTGAGCACTTCAACGAAAGTGCAAGCAATATGCCAACAAGCATAGAGGTGAGACCCCAGAGTATGCCTCAGGGGACCGAGTGTGGGTATCCACAAAGGATTTAAGGGAGCCCAATACCAGCTGGAAAGTTCAAGCCCGATACATTGGCCTGTACAAGGTAATTTGCAAAGTCACCGAGGTCTCTTACAAGCTAGAGCGCCCACCTCACTGCAAGATGACTCCTACGTTCCATGTATCATGCTTAAAGTCTGCCATCCAAGATCCCCTAGCCACAGACACACCCACCCAAGAACCTCCCACCCTAGATTTCGAAGGCAACCCCATATACTAGTCAGTAAGAGCCTCAACTCCCGACGCAGACAAGGACAACTTGAGTACCTGGTCAACTGGGAGGGGTATTGCCTGGAGGAGCACAGCTGGGTTAGCTCCAGGGACATCTTAGACCCCCTAAGGAGGGGTCCTGTCAGTAACAGTGCTGAAAACCTGAGTTCAACGCAGCCTCCAAACATGGATGCTCCAGACTACACTTCCCAAATGCCACAACACCCCTTGTCACCAGAGTATTAACTACAACACCTGTCTCTCATTTACCTGCAATCGCTTCCCCTGTATAAGCTCAGTTCTCAGACTCAGTCAACATGAAATATTGTTCTGTGTCCCAGTAGCTGATCTTACCAAGCCATTTGACTTTCTGCCTGACTCCCTGTTATTAGACTCTGTTTACATTTGTTTCTGACTTTGTTCTCTCGCCTGATCTCTGATATTCTGTTTGCCTTTCAACTGGCCTTGCTCATCCCTGACTATGTCTCCAGTTTCCTGATTTGGCTTTGTTTACAGTTTGCGAAGTACCTGCTCTTCCCTGTACTTGCATCTGTAAGTGCCTGTATCCTTACACTGGCACAAAGCAGTGAGCCACGCCCCATCCTTGCTTGCACAGACTGAGCCTTTGGTGTTGTTCCTTTTATACCCAACCATGTTACCAATTAACCTGCTTATTGTGGGATCTTCCAAAATGGTGTTGCTTGAATATCTGATAAACTTTTCAGTCTTATTTTGCATCTGTCCCAACTTTTTTTGAGTGTGTTGCAGGAATCAAATTCTAACTTTGTTTATATTTCCAAAATATAATTAAGTTGGTCAGTAAAACTATTGAAAATCTTTTCTTTGTACTTTTGTCAGTTAAATAAAGGTTCACATGAATTAACAAATCACAGATTTTATTGCATTTTGGAAAATATCCCAACTTTTCTGGAAATGGGGTTTGTATCAAGGATATTGCTACATGGGCTCAGGAACAATTTGGAAAATCATTATCAGTAAACACAATTTGTCACTGCATCTACTATGCAAAGTGAAAGCCATATATCAACAACATCTAGGAACACCGCTGAATTCTCTGGGCCTGAGCTCATCTGAGATAGACTGAAGCAAAGTGGAAATGTGTGGTGTGGTCTGACAAGTCCACATTTCAAATTGTTTTTGAATATCATGGATGTCGTGTCCTCTGGGTTAAAGAGTAAAAGGACCATCCAGATTTTTACCATCACAAAGCTCAAAAGCCAGCATCTGTGATGGTATGGGAGTGTGTTACTCCCCATGGCATGTGTAACTTGCACATCTGTGAAGGTGTGTAAGGTACATACAGGTTTTGGAACAACATATGCTGCCATCAGAAGAATGTCTTTTTCAGGGATGTCCCTGCTTATACAATGCCAATCCATATTCTGCACATGTAACAACAGCTTGACTTCATAGTAAAAGAGTATGTGTGCTAAACTGGCCTGCCTGCCTCCCATTGAAAACATGTGGCATGTTATGAAGCACAAAATATGACAACAGAGACCCAGAATGAACATGCCCCTGTCCCAACATTTTTGCAACGTGTTTCAGGCATCAAATTCAGAATGAGGGTCTATTTACACAAAAAAAAGTCTCCATTTGAACATGAAATATCTCATCTATGTATTGTATTCCATTGAATATAGATCAAAAAGGATTTGCAAATCATTGCATTCTGTTTTTATTTAGGTTTTATACAGTGTCCCAACTTTTTTGGAATTGGGGTTGTATTATACAATAGCTAGTCCTGTCACCTGAATTGACTGGACAAGTAAATATGACTGCACTGGTACATTTCACTGTTTGTATCACTCCGCTTGTCTGTGTTTGCTACATAAAGTTCCAGTTCTAGCAATAGTTGCTTTCAGTGAAACCGTATATTTAGTGAATGGCAAAACTCCTGGCATACATTCTATCACATATTTCTGTAAGGCCTTTTCATTCTGGTCTGTGTCCAGGAATGTGGGAATTTATTTCCATAAGGGAAATAAAATGCACAAATACACCTGCCCACTAAAATACACAAATACATTTTGACCTGCCCTTGTATAAGTCACTGATTTTTTTTTCTTTAGTTGCTTTGACTACCCTTCAGTCTCCCTTATATAGGCCTAATGTATTATTACATTTAAAAAGAAGTTAAACAGTCAGTAAAATACTGTTTACACTGGTTTCCAGTAGGCTGTGCTGTAGCACTGTGTCAGTGTCTGATTTTTTTTTTTTTATAATAGTTTTCATGCAGCAGAAAATTTATTCCAGTTTAATGTTGGAAATTATGCTTTGGGGTTTCTAAGCTCAGACAAATGATAAATGTTGTCAATTTTTGTCTAATTAGTACTGAGTCCACATTAAGCCATTTGCAACCAATTTCAATCTCCCCCAGGAAATAAGAATGTTAAATATGCCCTGTGTTTTTGGAAAAAGTAATCTATAGGAATTTGGCTTTTCTTATGAGATGGTGTAGTTCACTGCTCCTAGCAACCTCTTAAGATAACTTTTTAGTTAAATAATGATAAGATGTGATAGGTTGTACACATACACACTGTATATGTTCTTTGGGAGTTCTTTAAGGATTATTTTGATCATTAAAGCTTCTTAATGTCAAGAACAAGGACAACTGAACAATGCATTTTATTAAAATTTTGAGATCAAGCATTTCGGTTGGATCAACACAAAAAGATAGAAAGACTGGTATTCCAAATGGAATACCAAATGGGACTGATTTTTTTTTAGCGTCTCGTGAAAATATAGAGTGTGTATAGCATGTATTCAGCTTTCTCACCTGTTCAGAGTTTTAAAACCATTTAAAAAAAAATAAGCCATACACTCCTCTTGCCATATGTATGGTTAATAAAGTAGATTCAGCGTAGCTTAAACATTTTCATTTGTATATTTTTTAGCTGCTAAATACTAAAACTGCTATATTTGGCGAGGCACCAGAATGTAGTTGATGTGGAAGTAGTTTATGTAGCTTAATTTAATTCAGTCATAATTGATTCTGCTTTGTGAGGCAGTAGCACTATGTTTACTGAATTATTATGTCTCATTTGTTTCATTGCTCCTCACAGCACACCCATATATAGCCTAAGGATGTAGCAATAAAAGCAATCAAATCTTTGAATTACAAACATCTTAACATGTTAAGACTGCTGATCCAATTATCTGCTGCCATGTGATTCAATACTGTATTGGCAGGGCAGGCAGTGGTTCAATTAAAAAGAAGATGCTTAAAATGCTCAAATTCTTTGAATATGATTGGGCTCTCAATTGGCATTCATTTGCATTTCCCCAGAGATGTGTTTTGTATGCAAATAAGAAACTTAAGGAGGCATGGTGGGTCATACATGCTCAGGGCAATTAAACAACTCAAACAGGAGATGAGGCACACTGACTTAGTGTACTGTTTGCATAATGAACCTGTCTTTGCAGTGTATATCCATAGTTAGAGCTGAACTGTTAATGTATTAACCTTATAAACATTACTCAGAATAACAAAGTAATTGTTGAGTGTTAATGTCCTCACATGCATCTGCATATTTCATTCTGAGAAATATTGAACATAAAATATTGGTTAAATTCTCTCTCTCTCTCTCTCTCTCTCGCACACACACACACTATCTCTCTCTCTCTTTATCTCACACACTTCTGAAATATTAAAGGTTTTTTTTTGTGTGTAGATAGACCATTTTATAATGGTGTCTGGTGATATTTATGACATTCATTTTCATTTTACAGTGTTTAATTGGAGTATGAATATTTTAATGCACTGCCTCTACAAATAAGGCTTCAGTGACATTTAGAAAATGTAATTTTAATCTCCAAGGTAGCCTTTTGGTCAAAACCCTTTGCATTTTAAAACAATTTTGATTTATTTTAAGTACCGTTTTAATTAAACAGTATTTCACTTGAGACCATAATAGTGACTAACAAGATTAGTCAAATATGCATTATTTCTTTTATGATAAAGCTGCAGTGGAGTTTTTATAAACCAAATGTTAACTTTTCAAGTGTTTTATAGCTGCTATTATAAAAATTAGCTGAACATCAGGTGTTTGTATTGTGGTAGAAATGGTCAAAAGGTTGTATTTAGTCTGAGATCGTTGATGCTATTTTCATGTTCCTTGGGTACCCATCCATTATCTGTAACCGCTTATCCTGTGCAGAGTCACGGGCAAGCTGGAGCCTATCCCAGCTGACTATAGGCACGAGGCAGGGTACACCCTGGACAAGTCACCAGGTCATTGCAGGGCTGACACATAGAGACAAACAACCATTCACACTCACACCTACAGTCAATTTAGAACCTCCAAGTAGTCCAAAGACATGCAGGTTAGGCTGTGGGGGAAACCAGAGCACCTAGGGGAAACTCACGCAGACATGGGGAGAACATGCAAACTCCACACAGAAAGGCCCCTGTTGGTCGCTGGGCTCAAACCCAGAACCTTCTTGCTGTGAGGTGACAGCACTAACCACTACACCACCATGCCGCCCCTTGGGTACCTAGTATTTACTAATTAAGACAACAGCTATGATATTGGTCTCTTTTTAGTATGTCTTAGACTCAGAATAACTGGACATGATCAAATTTCATTTTTTTTTCTTAATGGTATCTGTGGAAATGAAGAATGAGTGATTTGTTTCAGTGGAGCAAGACCAGCTATATGAGTGTTTAACTTGTTCAAACCATGCTTGGATAAATTGAGAATTTTTTCCAGGCTATGCTGAGTTATTGCCATTTGCATTCCTGTAAAAGACACTGTATAGGTTTAAATGCTCTGAAGTAAAAGTGGCAAATAGCCATAGTGTGTGGTTCCAGTGTTTTGACACTGTATAGCTAAATGACATCTTATTCAGCTGCTGTGCACAGTTCTCAGTGTTGTTTAAGCTCTAGGCATTCCTGTCATCTTCATCCTCTTCACAGGTCCTCTTTTCTGAAGACTTGGATCACCTTTCACCACTGGGTTTGCTATACCTCATATTGTTTTAATTCCTCAATGGTTGAGTCATATAGACCAATCAGGGAAGGCTAGGGCCACAGTGCCTTTTTTGGGAATGTCATGTGAGAAAGCCGGTGCCGTTTTTGCCTCAAAATAAAGTCAGAGCTGTCTGGAAGTTGTGGAATGTGGAGCAGGCTCAGGGCCAGTGCTGTGTTTGGAGAGAACTGGGCCGATTAGCAAAGTTCTCAGGGCCACACTAGCAGACAGGAGGGCAGGTACTACTGAGTTCTTTCTGTCTCTCCTCCCAGAAGCTCTTTTCACTCCCGCACATCTGCTTCCTTCTTCATCTCACTCCTACTAGTCTCTACCCCTCCATAGAAACAAGTCGTTTCTGATATGCAATAAAAACCTTTGCAGTTTATGTGCTATAATGACTGTGTAGGAGTAACAACTCATGGTTTATCTAAACAGACTTTGTGGATGTGTCACAGATGGGCGTTACGCTTTATTGAACAGTTTCAGATTAACCTACTTTTGAGTATAGGGAGTGTTCTTTGCTGGTTGATGTTGTAGGCCTGTGCTTTTCATATCCTTTGGCAAAACATCTAAATTGATATCGTGGTAGAAACAACAAGAATAGGCTTTTGTCTTGCATCCCCCACAGTGATATTTATTATTGGGCAGTAAAGCCGCTCCCCTTGCCTTCAATTCCTTGCTAGTTCATAGCTTTATAACTGCTAAGCTCTCACTATTTATTGCCTTACAAGCCTTTCTGCAAAGAAAAAGTCACCCATGTAGAAACAGACATTCTCTTTTATAAGCCAATGCCTATATGGGCTACAATGCTTAATTCCTTTTGTTTTGTTGAAGTTCTTCCCATTGCTTCTGCTGATAAATTTCATGAAGCGCCCTTAAAAGTGTTCCAAAACCTCCTAATGATGGCCTAAGGTTTAATAGAGCTTACATTTTGGTCATGACTTTTGAACCCTCTGAAAAGTGGAGTACTGCAGAATGAGTGACTGAAATGTACTCACTCTTGTTTTAGAAGAAAAGTATTCAAGGTGGGTGCCAAGAAGATCAGTAAACAGCATGAAATGGGATAAGTAATCAGTGTGCTTGCCTAGCATTCTTTATAGAGCCTTTAACTGATTTTTTTTTTTTGGCCCTTCAAAAATATTATTTTCAGTTGATCTTTTATGATTTTGAAGATTTTTAGGTCAGAATACAAAATAATGTGTGGTTAAGTTAATGTATTCAAATACAGCATTGCTTTGAATGTAGTTTAGTTCAGGTTTGAAGAAGTGTCCAGATTGTGAAAGTTGCCTATTTCTGGTTATTTGACATGTTGCAGAAGCAGGTTTTTGGCACAAAGTAAGGATTGGATTGTGCAGTGCCTTTGATGTAATTCTCTGTCCCATCAATTCTCCATATGTGAATGCATGTGAGGCATAAACAAAGTAAATATGTTCAGATTCATGTTACAGCTGCACAAACTAAAAGATCAAACACTGAACTTAATAGCAAGCTGGCATTAGGATGGTAGTACAACAGCTGGGGGTGTATATTTGCCAGACCAGACGGGTGTGTGTGTGAACATAGCATTGTGCGTTTTATATCGAATTCATGTTATTTAACTGCACAGAGTTTCTTGCTCTCAAGTAGCCTATAAAGGTAGAAATACAGTGTTAAGATTGGTTGTGTTTGTCTCTACCATATGTGTATGGTCTATTTGTTGGCAATAATAGTGTTTATTAAGCTTGAGTGTATTGTGAGATCTTGAGCATATCCTCTTCTTGCTTTGTAAAGTATGTGTACATGAGACAGATAGAGTGAGCAAGACAGAGAATGATCGAGACAGAGTAAAAGTGCACATGTGGGTACTATATATGAGCACTGGCCTGGCCAACATTGGGCTGTATCACAGCATGGCAGTTGCGTGACAAAGAGAAGGCCCCTAGAGTATGGCAAGGAATGATGTTTTCTCTTAATAAAATCCCTTGTTTTTCATTGAATAGTGAAAGGACTGGAAGCCGGCTCAATTCCAGCCTCATTACCGTGACCTCTTGGATAGGCCTCAGCTTGCCATAATGATGGCTCTGTTGGCTGCAGCTCACTGCGTATGGCACTTAGCTTCCCCCCATTTTTTCGAGAATCTCTGCAGCAATTTTATTGTCATCATGATTCAAATCTAAAAGCATATAAGACACTGACTGTGTTGTAAATTTATCATAAGCTGTATTTACTCTAGGCTGTCTAAACAGACAGAAATCCTTATTGCAAGGTAGCTGTTTGCTCAAGCCCTTCCTGTTAGTTATAGAAGACAGTTAGGCGTTGTAATTATCTGCCCTGTCAGGCAATAGCATCCCTGTTTGGAATGAGTGACGATTACACATGCTTTCTTCACAAATTTGATGCTACATACAAGATATAGCCATAAGACTGTGGACACCTAACCATCATGCCCATATGTGCTTGTTGAACATCCCATTCCAAGTTTCCAGATTTAGTCCACTTTTGTTGTTATAATAACCTTTACTCTTCTGGGAAAGATTTCCGCAAAATTTTCGAGCATGAGTGTGAGGATTTGCCCATTCAGTCACAAGAGCTGACATCAGGGGCGCAGATGGCATTCCAGTTCATCCCAAAGGTGTTCATTGATGTTGAAGTCAGGACTTTGTGCAGGACACCCAAGTTCTTCCACACCAACCTTGGCAGACCATGTCCTTATAGAACTTAATTTGTGTGCTTTGTGGGCATTCTCATGTTTGAGCTAGGTCTCATGTTTGGACAAGGCCCACATGGTCAGATGTCCACAAACGTTTGGCCATATAGGTTACAT
>JAOEHH010000001.1:60478240-60489383 GCA_025447875.1 Notarius cookei
CCATCAGAGATGCAGGCTTCTGAACTGAGCGCTGATAACAACTTGGGTTGTCCTTCTCCTCTTTAGTCCGAATGACATGGCGTCCCTGATTTCCACACTGCAAAAAAAAAAAAAGTTGGCAGAACTTAAAATTGTAAGGCAACAAACTTCAGGCAGATTTTAAGTTAGGAAATTTAACTTAACTGTTTAAGTTCTGCTTTTGAGTTTGTTCAACTTTAATTTTTAAGTTATCTCAACTCACGTAACCCTAGTTCAAGTTGTAGTTACTTATAATTTCACATTATCTCAACTTACAATCATTACTTGTACTAACTCCACGCAAGTTATAGTAACTTATAATTTCACATTAACTCAACTTACAATCATTACTTGTACTAACTCCACGCAAGTTATAGTAACTTATAATTTCACATTAGCTCGACTTACAATCATTACTTGTACTAACTCCATGCAAGTTATAGTAACTTATAATTTCACATTAACTCAACTTACAATCATTACTTGTACTAACTCTATTCAAGTTGTAGTAACTCACAATTTCACATTATCCCAACCTTGAATCCTTATTTCTACTAACTCTACTCAAGTTGCAGTAACATCTAATTTAACATTATCTTAACTTTGAATGCTTACTCAGAGTCATAGTGACTTATACTGTCACAATGTCACAATTTTATGAACTCAGTTCTCATCTGTCAGAGTAATTAGTTTTAGAGAGTAATCTTTATCTATACATAGTACCCACTTAATTACAGTAACTCAGACTTATCAATTAGGACCCATAAATTACCATCAAATGTATAAATTATAACAGATGCATTGTCTGCATTCAAAATGTTTTTATTTTATCAAAACACCTTGGAAGTGCTGCGACCCATAGCTGTCACAGTCTTAGCACTTAACTTGTGCTGAAATATTGCATATTAGAATGCATCATATCTTGAACATCAAAATACAGTGAGGTAGAAAAATATGGTGAGTCAACGAGGTGGAGTAATCTACACCAAAATATAATATAAAATATAGGTCCAGCAGTCTCAGAACTAGTACTGGCAAAAATGTATGTGTCATTGATTTACACACAATTAAATCTTAACATAAGCCACATGGTTAAGAAAATCCAAAAAGGTGCAGAATAAATGTGAGAAAGTATTTGGGAACATGCATTGTAAGAGATGGGCAGTGATGAAGTCAGAAAGAAAAGAAGTTAGATACCAACAGTTTGTGAACAGCAGAAGGATAGATTACAGTTTAATTAACAGGACTTTTACAGGTCAGGAGTGTGAACAGGAGAAAATGAATTCAGTAAGAAGAAAGAAAGTTAGACAAATTGGGTGACAGAATGAAATGAGATCAGATGGAGCGAAATGAGAGAAGAGAGGGGAAAGGTGGAGAGAAGAGAGGTGGAGAAAGGGAACTTAGAGAGTAAAAGATGTAGAAGATTCATCTCTGGCAAATGGCAACAAGAACTTGAGCAATTCACAACTTTCTCAGAACATTCCAGTGTTCTCAGCTAACTTGCTGGATTCACTCAAAGAGTTTGTTTTTGAGGGATCTCACCCTTGCAGAAAAATCTGTCCCAAGTTCCATGAAAACCTTCTGAATGGTTTCAAAAGTGTACCTCAGTTCTTTTGGGTACTCGAGGTTCAAAGCGTAGATCAGCCCAAAAAGGTACGCAAAAGCGGTTGGCAGATCAGGAAGTTCCTGAAGAACGATGGCTTCTTCTACAATCACGGCAACGTTTATGACACTTGCAGGACCTGAACTATCTTCATCCAACACAGTCAGGATGCCCACAGTGAGGCCCTTCGTCTGCTCCTCTTCTGAATCAGTTGCCTTGTGATGACAGAAAGCAAATAACCAACACAACAGTAAATCAAACTGAAAGATATTTATCATTAAATACTGTGGCTCAGAATAGGGTTTTACTCTAAAATGATCCCAAATATTTGGTTTGGACATCTTATACCCCAAAAAATGTAATCCTCATATATATGACATAAGTTATATCATGCCATTGGCAGCAAAATACAACTCTTAAAGAAACTCTGGGCACTGGGGCAGACAAAGTATGCAGACAAAGATGGAAAAACAGTCAAGAATGGGACAAAAGGGCAGAAAGCTAGAAATTAATAGCATTAATAACATCTTAGGAGTCTATTTCTCACACTGTATATATTTTCAGTTTCTACAAACAAGTCACTCACAAGACAGTTCCTGAATAGTTTCTCATGACTGTCACGGAGATACAAGGGAAGGCCCTTCAAGGCTGCAGTCTGTCGATGTGCTGTGATGTTAGATGTCTAAAACACAAAAGGTTGAAAGAAACATTATGACAATATGTAAATATCATGTAGAATGCTCAAAGCAAACATACAAACAACTTTATTCTTCCACATCCAACAAATACCTGTTAAATCCTTTGTTTGGTCTTCACAAACTCCTTAAATTAAAAAGAACCACCTAGTCACCATCTTTGTCTGTCTGTTAAGTAGTGTACAGTGGGTTTATTCTGAGGGTTTGTCACTATGAGCAGATTTTCTGATATTAGATCCAATGTTTATTTAAAAAAGAATGATTAGTGCAGTTTTTTAAATTTAAAAAATCAAAGAATTCCTTGTTATGCATTTACATTCAAAATTTACAGAATATAATGAGATCATTACGTGTAAAATTCACCTCCTCATCCAGTCGGTTAAGGAGCTGATCCATCTCAGGTGGAAAAGATGTTCTCCTTGCCCGATAGAGTCTAAGGAGTCTTGGAGTGTGCTGATTAATGGCTGCTCTGAAGTTGTCTATTAGGTTCTTGTTGGTAATCCGATGAAACTCTTCATTGATCTGGTGAAAAATTTAGAATAGCAAATATAAATCTTCAGTACAAAGTCATACAATTCCAACACCATCCTAAAAATAAAATATATGCATTTTATATACATAAGCAACTCTATTTAGGAAAGAAACAATTTATTATATATTCTTTGCTTAGCTTCTTACCTCTCCCTCACAAAACAGAGCAGGCCACCGCCCCTGAACCTCTGACACCATAGGCTCTAGCTCAACAATCTCCTTGCGCCTCAAGGAGAAAGTTAGCGCCATCTTTTGCTTTAGGAGTTCAACATTCTTATTCCTGTTCATATATTCCTCCACCAGAGCCAGTCTTTCCTCCTCCAGCGAGTCTTCAGTGTGATTATTTGGATGGTCAGGGACATGATTAATTTCCCCTCGCTTTGCTTTCTTCAAATAAGAACCTGCAACATCACCTTCATTGCGTCGTCTTTTCCTGTTAATGCTGACCTCGATACACCCTGCCTGACGTAGCTTGGACCTGTAATTACCAAGTTTGTATTTTATGCTCATTTTCCATCCATCACACCCTGTTCCACTGCCCGGTTCTTGAAGGCAGGGATGCTTACTGACAAGAGCCAAAGCAACTGACCCAATCTGGTCTTGATCAGGATAGGCTTTCACTTCAAAAACTGCTTGAGCAATCTTGTCCAAAATGTCCATCTTCATGTCTCTTGTTAGGTTGATGCCCTTCTTGGTCTTTTCATATTCCTCATTGCCTGCACGCAACTTTAATTCCACATCGTAGGAGAAGGCTGGAATGGGAAAAGGTGAAGGCCATTCGGATACACTTCGGAGATAGTCCCTGATGAAAGCTGAAGGACTCTGGGCTGACTCTCTGCTGGATAAGCTGGCTGTGTCAAGGGAAGACCCTGAATCAATAGAGTCTGACTCTTGCTGAGCAAGTGGATCCTCCCAAAGAATGTGCAAGATGGCACGTTCAGTTGGCAATTCATGGATATCAATCAAATTACATAGAGCGTTGTTAAAGTCTGGGTCTTCATATTGTAGAGTGAAGCTGCCTTGAAGTTCAAGATTTTCCCGAAGAATGTTTTGTAAATTTTCAACTGATTCTGGCACATCAGGAAGCACCACCTTTCGAGACATTCTTGGGGAGATTTTCACCAGCAGCATTAAACCCTGTGTTAGATGAGAAGAGAATAAGAAAAGAGAGAAGGTTTAGGTTGCAGAGGGCACAAAACCCAAGAAAGAAGTTGTACTGTGTCAGTACTACCTACAAACAATGGTTATACAGTAGTATGAGTGACGTGTGCTGCTTGTGTGCAAATCAAATCTTAAAGACAAAGCAGATGCCTCCACAGGGAAGAAAGTGCTGGTTAGCTGATTCAATTTACATGTCTTAACAGTCCAGGCTGCACAGGTGAATAGTATCCCTACAACCTCCCATACATCTTCTATACTAAACAATGTTAGATAAAGCAGTACTCATACAGATATACAGAGTGTGGGTGAGTATGAAGTCTTATCACAATTAATATTAATGGATGCATACAAAAGGATACATAGATGTATTTTTAGGATTTTTAAAAAATTGGAATTATTGTTGTATGTAAATATAAAGAAATCCACAGGAAAAAAATAAAGTTCACAAATTATTTCTGATGTGCACATGCATAATTGTTTTAAATTAAAAAAAATAATAATAATTTTTTCATCAAAAACATTTACAAACAAACTTGCATTTTTTTGCTTTGTGCATTATTTAGCCTTTCATCCATAGACATACAGTATTTATTTAAATAATAAATATGTGTACATGCATCTGAAAGACATTACTGTTATTATGTTGTGTGCATTGAAAAATACTTCTGTGAAGTGAATCCGGTGTGCAAGCATTAATATTAAGACTGATGTGACTAGCTATTCGGAACAGAAGAAAATGAGACAGTGTGAAAATGAAAGAAAGAAACAAAATGTTTTTATGAAATGTAATTACAGTTTACTTACCATTCTGCATCTCTTCAATGGAGCAGACACACTTTTGGAGTCACCAGCACCTTCCCTCCCACTGTGTATGCAGTCAAAGGATGATGGTTGTTGAGAGCCTCAGGATCAAAAATCTCAGTGTCTGCATAGATGATCTCCACAAGCTCAAAAGACCTAAAATGTTCAAGGTACCAAGATGTGAGCTTTTTGCCAACAAAGGCCACTTTTTCAGGGTTGACTACTGTGGTCACTATTTTGTAGAATTCTGGCAGTCCACTGCAGTGTCCAGCAGATATAATCATACCCTCTGCGTATCGGGTCCCATGCAAATAAATGTCTTTAGAAAGGGACACAGTTTCAAGACCTGGATACTTTCTCTTAATCACTGTGCGCAGGACAGGATCCAAATAAGGTGTTTTGATATCAGTTACTTTCTCAACATGTAACATTGGCTTGAAAAGACTTTGGTTATCAAACTGACATGCCATCATCTCCTGGTGTTTGGAGGACAGTGTGAGAAGCACATTTTTAAAGTTCTGAACATCATGCACAGTCTTCTTGAAAAAACTATGTTTTGACTCGAACCTCATTGTCCATAGTTCCACTAATGGACCAAAGCAGCGTAGAAGGTGAGGATAATGTTCAGCAAAGTGGTGCTTTGGGCGCAGGATAAAATCAGGAAAAGTGTCTGTGAGGAGCCTTCTGTGGTCAGACAACTTGATCTCCAAGTAGTACAATATTTCCTCAGAAAAATAAGGTGAGACAATTATCTCAACAATTTCTTTGAGGTCCATCAGTATCTCCCATGCAGGTTCTTGTTCCGGTATGCTGTTTCCAATAAAAAGGGGGAGAAATCTTAACAGAGTCCAATTTTCATGGCCATTGCCACCTATACTGCCCTTTTCAAAACTTGCTTTAGAAATTGTCTTTGGTTTATTCACCCTGTCAGAGTATCTGAATGGAAAAGATGCTATTATTGTATTCAGTCTCTCCAAAGTAATAAAGCCTTTTGAAATCAACTTCTTTAGGCACAAAGACAATTCTACTGGAATAACACCTTCAAAAAAGTCATGCAATATGTCTGGAGGAAAACCAGTGACAGGATGAAAATATGACAGATGCTTACTTAGTACACATTCACTTTTAACACCATTTACATGTGTAACATTTTCATTATTAAGTTGCACCAGAAATGTATTGTGCTGTTCTTTGGACCGTAGCTGGAAATCAGAAATTCTAGTGGTTGCTATTTCACCCCGTCTTGTCAAACAAAATCTACAGAACTTGCTTACATTGAAACTCTCCTGAAAACCTGCAAGTCCATGAGCTCCTAAATTATCAGCACAGACACAAAAGACCGTACCTTTTACATAGTTATCAAGAGCTTGAACAAAAACCCCTGCTTCTTCCAGTGACTTTATATCCTTAACTAGTGGACTTAAAAACTTTTCATAGCCAAACTGCTTAACATCAGAAGTCTTTCCAAGGAGAGCTAGATGAATTGAATGCAAACTTGAACGGAATTTTGAAGGTAGATTAAGAATGACCCAATAAACTGCAGTAATCTTATGAATTTTCTTTGATGTGCCTAATGGGTTACACAATTCAAAATCATCTATATAAAGACCTAATGCAATTTGCAGCTCTTGCTCTCCAAAGAAATTATTTTGTTTAAAATAATGACCATCTTGAAAAGAATAATAATGCCCTGGAGAGTTCTCTCCATTGAAAACAAGCTTCTCTAGAAACTCTGCTCTATTCAGTAAAAGCTCAATAACCTTAGTCAGAGAAACATAAACAAAGGCTTTTTTTGAAGTCCTGTCATACAACAACTCAGTTGGCTCAATAATAGAGAAATGCTCCCTGAAATATCTATTTCTCCTATAATCAGTTGATAATGTACCTTTTTCTGATGTAGTAATAAGTATTGGATTTGTTTGAAACACAGCGTTACTTATTTCTTTGACAACTTCTTCCTCAATTGCAATGTTATGTTTTGCAAGAACCTCTTTGATAACTGCTGATGTATGAAACTTGGAAAAGGACAAAATATCATTAAATTCTTTTACAATTTCCTGTATAGCACGTTTAGATACATGTAACATACATTGCATACAAAGAAAAAGAGATGCTAGTTTGTGCTCGAGTATTTCAGAATCTACATCCTCTACACAATCAGCTTCACCTATTTCTGTAATGCCCAATCTAGAACTATTGGTCAATGAAAATTCAGTTTCAGCTCCATCATTACTTGGTTGTTCAGTGGTCTTAGATTGAGCACCACTTATTCCCCTGACTGATAACCGAAAATCTCTTAGCATATTGTTTTTATGCTTTTGTGATATGTGACCAGTAAAGCTGTTCAGGCGGTTGGTTTCAAAACTGCACCCAAAGAATGGGCAACGCACTGTTTCTCTGCGTCTAAGGTGATGTTGCAAATGAATTAAGATTTTTTTTTTTACAGCAAATGTCTTTGAAATCACACAACCAGCATTGAAATGTTGAATTCTCTTGCCTTGAGACAGTCCTGTGTAATCTTGAAAGATGTGATTTCAATGCTCCGACAGTTCTGAAATTGCACAAGCAGTCTGTATGGATGCAAGGCCAGTTTGCTCCTCTGTGACGAAGGCGGTAGTGTTTCAGGAGAACAGCTTCATTGGTGTGGGTGAATTTACAGAATTTGCACTGCATTGATTTGAATCTGAAAGACAAAAGTGAAAACGTGTCAATGTAAAATAATTCACCCTTGCATCTTATTAGCAATTCAGTTAGAAGGAAATGAAACTACAGCAACAGTAAAAAAAAAAAACAGGTTTCAGGAAAAGTTAGGTGCCTTCAAAGAAGTTGATCATTATTTGACTTAAACTGCATTTTTACAAATCTTTGAGCAAAAATTACAAAAACACAGGCTGGAGATGTAAGTACACTTAAACTTAAGAAAAGCAAAACAAATGAACTGTGTCCATATTTTCCCATTGTGCACCATAAAAAGTAATAATCACAAAATAACATTGTTATAACAACACTTAGAGAGACTAGAGTTCAAAGGGACTTACTCATTCTTTATATCTTTTGATTTTGACATATGTGGCTAACTAAGATAAACAGACACATGCAGACAGCTTTGCTTTAAACCTACCTAATGTTGTTTCTGTAATGAAACACATCAGCACATAACAGGAGGCTGCTAGCTAAACGGAAAGTAACGCTTTCCTGCACGTTTATGCATGTTATAAACTACACGTGACTGGCTTGTTACTCGCTAAGATTTTGTTGCACATACAGTAACATCAAATTGTCACCATCGTCACAAAAAGGTTACATTTCACTTCACCTTGTTTACCGTCTCCACCGTGGCCCTGCTCCGTGTGTGTGTGTGTGTGTGTGTGTGGAGGGGTTGAGCCCCGACAGCGGTTGAGCACAGAAACGGAGGACAGAGAGAAGAGGCGACCATAAACTAACTAACTAACGCCTTTGAAAACTCTTAGTATCATTTCCTCGTTCATTAACTGTGTCGCTGTGAAAAAGGGAAAACCCTGTACACCCCTGAGCTGAATGCCGTAAACTACGTCGAAAAATAACATGCCCGTTTGAAGGCTACTTGCCCAGACAAGCATCACTAGCACAAGCTATGCACTAGTATCAGCCAGCTGCTAGCGTTCGCTAATTCAGCTATTTGTATTTAAGGTTTACTGTTGTCAGTGATAATGCTAATCGTATCCATTGATTTGTCACACAATATAACCCTGAATATACCCTGACACTATTTTAGCGTTACTAACACAAGCTAGTCGCTAGCATCAGCTAGTTGCTAAAGTTCACTATGTAAGTTATTCATGTTTAACGTAGACTGTTTTCAATGATAATGCTTCTTATCTTATTTATAGATTTCTAACACAATATAACCATTTACATACATAGACATTATTTTAATTTACATGTAAATCAAGTTCAAACTTACCTAATTGGAGTCAACTCAATCTCTTGTGTGATCCAGCCAGACAGGAGAGCAGCAAACTGCAAGTGACGAGTCTCAACTCCAAAAGTTGGCTTTCCCGCATTTTTCAATGAAGAAACGAAAGTTGTCTGAACTTTCACTGCTTGTTCTGAATCGCAACTCAAAGATATAAGTGGTACTAACTCACTTAACTGTATTGATGCCAACAAATTGCTTGATTTGCTGGACTGACTGAAGTTTTTGCGTTAAATGTTAATAACTCATATTTTAAAGTCTTAACTACTTTAAATACTTATTTAGGCCAAAAAATAAAAGTTGGCCTTTTTACAGTGTGTGTTTTAAATAAAGAGATTCCTTTTACAATGATTTTAATAAGAGCCACCATTTTGTTTTTGGGCGGTCATAGGGTGGGTCTCCCAAAAAGGGACACATCTGAAAAACTAATGGAAGAGAACTTAGATTTCAGTGTGTATCTGGCTATCATTCAGCACTTGCACTGGTTCTGTACAAAAAAAAGTGTTTGAAGGCAAGTTCTTTTGTGTGTTTTTTTTTTTTTTTGCTACTTTTGAGGTACAGACTTCCATGACATTCACAGGAATCAACAAGATCATGGGGGGAAAACCAAGAGTTAGACCAGGAATTACATGGTAATGTTAAATTACTAACTCCTGTCAGTGTTGTGTTTATGGTATTTGGCAGAGGCTTGAATGTGTCAGTAACAGTGTTGAGAGCACCAGTTCGAAACAGCCTCCAAACATGGCCAATCTAAATGACAACTCCCAAGTATCACAGCGCCCTCTGTCTCCTGCATATTAATTACACCTGTCTATCATTTGCTGTCTACAAATCTAAATATAACAAAGTCTATCCCTACAGAAGATATTGTTTGCAGTACAATGTAGAAGTAGTTGTTTAGAGTGGAGTCACTCAAAGAGAGTTGTTTAGAGGAGTCATTCAGAGAGAATCTTTTATAGAGGAGTTATCCAGAGAGAGTCATTTAGAAAAGAGTCAGAGACAGAGTCATTGAGAGAAGAGTCATTTAGACAGGAGTTATCCAGAGAGAGTCATTTAGAAAGGAGTCATTCAGACTGAGTAGTTTAGAGAGGAGTCATTTAGAGAGATTCATTCCACTTTTATTCATGAACAAACTCGAAAATGGTAATTTCTGCCCTCTGCTGGCATGTTTCAGGTGATTTAATCATCCTTTCCCCTGTATTTCACTGTACAGTTTAATATGAATGTTTATTATTGTAACGGTGGTGCTTGTCTTCGAAAGTTAGTTTGTTCATTTATTTATTTATTTAAGTTGGACGACAGACAGTGAAAGACTGCCATAAGTCAAAAAACCATCCCTGTTACCAAAACCTTCTTAAAGAATTAAAATACAACATAGCACAGGACACAGAATACATTTTGTTTTAGTGTATTTAGAAAACTCAGTTTGCTGGGTTCCAGTCTTCCATAAATTGAACTAACAAACAAAAATCAACAAAATAAACAGCCAAATGAAGCAAACAAACAAAAAAAAGTTGGTTTACTGTGGGTGACTGAAGGTGGGAGGGGTTGAGAGCAGGGGATTGGCCATGTGTGTGACCCAGGAGGAGAGTAGCCGGGAGAGCGATGTAGAGAGGCTGGCAATTTTATTGGAAGCCGGGCATGAGAGCAGAGATCTGGGGGAATGATTTTGAAGTAACCAAGGTAAGCCAGGCAAAAAAAAACAGTTGTACTTCCTATTATGGTACCTGTGCAATTTCCTGATCTGTCCATTCCATTTCTTAGAAATCCCAGTCCCGTATTCTACCACGAGCAGTAAAATCCATCCAAAAGACGCCTCTGAAACTCTTCTGCCAAATACTAAAACGGGCTCCTCAGCCACACGCACCGGTGTGCCATTCGTGATAACTCTCAGTTTGACGTTTCACTTCCTGTTTTGTCAAAAGACCATGACCTGCCATGTCATACTAGGGTAGCAAGATTTGAGATTGACAACATTAATGTTGCACAGGTCTTCTCCATTATCCTCCCGAACTACAAGATAGTTCACAGGATCAAGTTGCTGGAGGACCCGATACGGACCCTTCCACTTAGGGACAAGCTTGGCCACAAAGTGTTTGGATGCAATGGACTGAGGATGATTATGAACCCAAACACGGTGCTTACACTTATACGCAACATCCCTGCAATGCTTGTTGTAGTTCCATAGTTGTCGTTTTTTAGCAAATATGCTATTCTCATGGGCCTTTGCTTTCAAGCTTTCAATCAACTGTATCATCTCATAAGGTGGAGAGTCAGGGGTGAGATCATTCCATTGCAGGACTTTATCCAAAGGACTTTTTAGTTTTTGACCCAACTGCAGTTCAGCTGGGGAAAGACCAGTTGTCTCATGGACTGCGG
>JAOEHH010000001.1:61955066-61965191 GCA_025447875.1 Notarius cookei
AGATTTTTTTCTAATCCTTTTTACTAATCTTTACAAGGGGGCCAATAATTGTAGAGGACAGTGTACATGTTATGTACTCCGCTTTGTACTAGCTTTGTTCTCAGATTAGATTAGCAACGTGATTTAACTGTATTAGCCACGTACACACTCATCCTGTGAGCATGGAATAGAAGAAACGTCGTTATGGTCCAAGGAATTGTTTGAGATGATCATTTGGATTTGTTGCTTTACAGTGTCATATCAAATCTGTATAGAATTGAGAAAAAAAAAATCTAGTTTAGCAGATAATGCTTATGTACTTAATGTTTTATTTTATAGCGTAATAGTATGCAAGTGTAGCTATTCCAGTGACAACTCCTCACTAAGCAGCTAGCTACGCTTTAATACCCGGTTTTCTGGCACTTTTAGTGAGCTCCCTGTTTATTTATGCAAGGCGACCCGACTCCAGTGTACAGCTGCTCTGGTTTATTGTACAGAAACAGTGCTGAGCTGGTTCAGTACCTCCTGGTTCAGCATATTTGCTGGAGACTGCAGCATGGTTCGCTTGATGGGAATTTTGAGCAGCGTCTCCAATCCAGCGCTGTACGATGCCAACTCAAGCTCATAATCCTGGTAAGGAGAAGATCGAGAGTGAGTTCACACAGTCTACATAAACCACGGGTGAATAAATATGTTCTCTGACGAACAGCATAACATCGGGATATAACTAAAGGCAGGAGCTGAAGAGCGTTTCCAGAAGAAACACAGTGTGATGATGAAGGTGTGTGTGTGTGTGTGCGCGCGCACATGTGCGTGTGTATTCTAGTGAATACCTTGTGGGAGTTTCAGAGGTTTTGTGTCTGTAATCTTCAAAACAATTCATGATCAGTCGTAATTCTCATATACTCAGGCTCCGCTCACACCTATATGGACGTTTTTGAAAACATATTTTTTCCTGTGTGTGTGCGCCTCATATCACTGTTTTCTTGTCAACAGATATTTCTAAAAAAAAAAAAATCTCTGTGTGGGTGGAGCCTGAATGTACAGAGTGTTTTATCTTGCGCGCGCGCGTGTGTGTGTGTGTGTGTGTGTGTGTGTGTGTGTGCGTACCTTTATGGAGGCAGCACAGGTGCTGGCATCCTTCTGCACTTCATCCACTTTGTCCTTTTTCCCCTTAATCTCAGAATGCAGCATCTGTTACACACACAGTCATGTGCTCAGTTTGTAGCACGCACGTGTGTGTGTGTGTGTGTGTGTGTGTGTGTCCCCTTCCTGTCAAAGACACTTGAATGTGCTGTTGTTAACTAACTCTCCTTTTTTCTCTCACGGAACAACCTCTTGGATCCTCACCAGTCCGGCTTCCGAGCCAGACACTCAACCAAGACTACACTTCTCTCCGTCAGTGAAGCACTTCATGCAGCACATGCTGCCTCCCTCTCCTCAGTACTGATTCTCCTTGACCTTTCTGCTGCATTTGACACTGTTGATCACCCCATCTTCCTGTCATCCTTATCAGCTCTAGGGATCTGTGGGACAGCCCTATACTGGTTTAAGTCCTACCTCTCCAGTCGCTCCTTCCAGGTTACCGGGTCTGATAGTGTATCAGCACCACGCCCACTTACTACCAGCGTCCCTCAAGGTTCAGTCCTTGGTCTGCCTCTCTTCTCCCTCCACATACAGTCTCTCGACCCGATTATCTCTGCTCATGATGCATCCTACCACTGCTATGCTGGAGACACCCAACTGTTTCTCCCTTTTTCTCCTTCTGACACACAGATCTCCGCTCACATCTCTGCTTGCCTGTATGACATCCAGAGCTGGATGGACAACCATCACCTGAAGCTCAACCCAGGCAAGACAGAGGTGATCTACATTCCTACTCCATCCTCTCCACCCCTGGACATCATCTCCTCCCTGGGGGACATCTCTAGGTCTCCTTCACCCAGCATGAAGAATCTAGGAGTCGTGTTCAACAACAAACTTTGCTCCTCAGCGAACATCACCGCAGTGACCCAGATGTGTAGATTCCTCCTCTACAACATCTGAAGTTTCTGCCCTTTTCTCACCACCTACTCTACTCTACTCAGCTCCTGGTCCAAGCGCTGATCCTCTCCCTCTTGGACTACTGCAACACTCTCCTTGCTGGCCTTCCAGCTTCTGCCATCAGACCTCTGTAGCTCATCCAGAACTTTGCAGCTCACCTGGTCTACCACCTCCCTCGCTCTTCCCATGTCATCCCTTTGCCTGCCGACCTGCACTGGCTACCTATTGCAGCTCACATCAAATTTAAAATGTTGGTGCTAGCTTACTAGGCTCTTAAGGGGTCAAGTCCAACCTACCTCCAGAGTCTGATCCGCCCCTACACACCAGCCAGATCCCTACGCTCTGCTACTACCGGTCACTTGGCCCCTCCTCCTCTCTACTTCTGTCCTGCCCACTCATGACTGCTGTCTGTCCTGGTTCCCCGTTATTGGAATGACCTTCCCATTGAGGTCAGAACTGCCAACTCCCTGACCACCTTCAAGCACAGACTGAAGACCTACCTCTTCAGGCTGCACCTTCCCCCTGCTTCACTGTGTTTTGGTCAAGACCAACCCAAGCTGCATGCTGTCTAGCCTGGGGTTAGCCGTTTTGAGTTCTCTACTTAAGCTGTCCTTTATATGGTTGGTTTGTTTCCTTGGCTGTTTGAGTATTGATACTTCAACGGAATATTACACTAGGTATCGCTGTCAATTGTTCAGTTGGCACTAGAACTTTCTTGTCTAGAAGTTCAGCACTTTGTGTATCTGACTTCTGCACTCACTGTACATTGCTCTGGATAAGAGTGTCTGCTAAATGCCACATAATGTAATGTAATGCAATGCGTGCGTGTGTATGTATGTGTGAGAGAGAGAGAGAGAGAGACCTTGTGTTTGCTCAGATGGTCGTGCAGGTCGTGCACTGTGTTCACTTTGTAGCTCTGCAGTGTATCTAGGCGATGACTTGTCTGGTCGATCCAGTGGTTGATGTTTGAGCTGCTCTGTTTGTACTGATTGAGCTGCTTCTCCTGTTCCTCCAGATCACCCAGCCTGACACACACACACACACACACACACACACACACACACACACACACACACACACCTACCATGATAACCTGCTGTGTTCAGATGCAGTTGTGAGTTCATCTTTAATATCTGTGTTTAATATTCCACAAGCAGTGTGTTCCGAATGGTCCCGTGTTGTTTGTCTCTGTGTGTACAGGTGAGAGTGTGCTCGCTCTCTCACCTGGTGTCGATCTGAGTGATGATGCGGTGCCAGCGGTCACGCTGTTGCTGCACCAGCTCAGAGAACTTGGCCAAATCCACGTCACACTGGTGGAAGTTTTGATCAATTTGTCCGTTCCACTGAAAGGCCTGATCCAGGTCCGACTCCAACACACCCAGAACCTCCTTTCTCTGCTCAAGATCTGCCTTCATGTTCTGTAAAGGAGTGCACACACACATATGCTGGATGTTCTCATGTGCCTGTCTATCATGTTTATTATACAGAGACATGTTAATTATATGAAGTTTAATAACACACTGTGTTATTAATTAACCGCGTGTAATCTTTTTCTCAAAGAGTAAGAATGTTTTCACATAAACTGTTCTAGTGTTCATCTTTTAGCATATTTCTGAGTGATAATTCACAGCAATGTACAAATGGTACGGGGGGGGTCAGAGAGAGTAGTACACCTCTGATGGTGGGACATGTCATGCTCTGTAGAGTAGTTCACCCGTAATTGATACTCATCTGGCACTCAGCTCTCACCTCTGGCTCTGAGAAGCTGTTTGCATGCAACAGCAGCCACACCCTGGGCAACAGCTTCGACTGGCCAGCTAAACTTAGTAAGGGTAGCCAATGGGTCGCAAACCCTTGGTGACTTTGGGCTTGTCCACCCAGGCATGCGAAGACTGGCTTTGGTGGACTGAGCAGATGACGTACCAATGAGGCCCAACGGCCAGAAAGGCGGTGTCAGCAGGCATTGTGGAGCGCCTAGAGCAGGATGGGACACGTAGGAGTCCTGGTCATCCACTGCAGCAGAAGGGGTCTCTAGGTGTAACGGTCTCCGTGCCACTGGGTCAAGGTTCCTTCTGTCGAGAGAGTGGGATTGCCCCCATGCAACGGCTCTTCCACTTAAAACAACTCACACACAGGTGTCTGTGAACTCACTCACTTGCCTGGCCATCAACACTCAACACCAAGTCCCACAGTGACAGGGGCGTGGCAGAAGGGGCAGGTGAACTGGCAGTCCTAGTCACAAGCCTACACGTGGGCAGCCTGTGGACCAGTTGTTGTCACTCTTCGCACCGGGCAACGGAGAACCCCAGCAGCATTCCAGGCGACTGAGCAGCCTGTTCAGGATGGCACTGCTCACCCTAACTAGGGAGGGGCCTAGAAAAGGTGGCCCAAACAAAGCTTGTCCAGACCATCCCGGCCAGCACACCGCGGTTGGCGGGTTTACCCACCCTGTGGGTGATTCAAATGGTTCCAATGATAACTTACCAAGACTGTCTGAGCTGATTTTGGTCTCACTATCAGTCTCAAGAAAACACAAGTAATGGGTCAAAACACTGAGAACCCACCCATCATAATGATCTCTGATCAAACATTAGAAGTAGTCAATGACTTCATTTACCTGGGTTTGACCCTTTCCAACTCCCTCTCTCTCAACTCTGAGTTGAACAAATGCATTTGTAAGGCCACGACCACAATGTTGAAACTCATCCAAAGAGTTTGGAACAAGAGGAAGCTAACTGCATGCATGAAGATCAAGGTGGACAATGCATCTGTCATCAGCATTCTATGAGCAAGACATGGACCCTTAGAGCCTGTCAGGAGAAAAGGCTAAATACATTCCACGTGCAAAATCTTTGACAAATCCTCAACATTAAGTGGCAGGATAAAATTCAAAACAATTCAGACAAGTCTTTGAATGCGCAGGCACCACATCAGTGTTTAGCATCTTGAAGCAAAGATGTATGCGTTGGACGGGTCACATGGTTCAAATGGCAGATGGTAGGATCCCCAAGGATCTTCTGCATGGTGAGCTTGCTCAGGGAAAAAGACTGATTGGTCAGCCATACCTGCACTACAAGGATGCCTTCAAATGTGATTTCAAAGAAATGCACAATGAGATGAACACCGTGGAAGAGTGCACAAAGGACAGGGGCTCCTGGAAGCAAACAGTGAAGCTGATCTTGCTACTTTTGAGAATGTGCAGACTTGGGCAGCAAAAGAAAAACAGTCGAAGTGACACACTCAACCGCAGCCTACTCACTAGTCCACAAATTAGGCTACAACAGCTCCTTACACTTGTGATGCATCTGGAAGAGTATGTGATACTCGTGTAGGGCTTAACAGTAACAGCAAAAGTGCGGCTCAATCTGCAGAAATCAAATGGTCTCTCGAGACTGAACTTGCCAAGGACTGTCTGAGCTGCTATTCTAGAAATTAGCCAACACCTTCTGAGCAGAATCCAGGATTCAGCAGTTATTTAAGGAAGTTTAGTAAAGTATGCTGTCAAAGATCATCTGAATTAGATGTGGAATTTGGTGAATAAAGATAAAAGAGATGGTTTCTACCTTTGTATTACTTTTATTGGTCCTGTTTTCTTGACAGCAGCTGAATCTCCACGCAGTACAGCCAGAAAGTTTTCAGCTGATACATCCTGATAACAAACAGTTATTTAAAACAATTATTTCATCTTAACAAAAATAACTAATCAGAATATTTATTTATTCCATGTGACAGAACACATTACCACTCCAGTGTAGTCCTTTAGAACCCCAGGGTAAACATTTGGGCCATTTGGTACGTTGATGATGTTTCCAGGAAAGGGATTTCTGCACAAAAATATGACAGACAAGTAACACAAGTATCTTTAATTAATATTTATTCATCATATAATTATAATATTCATAAACTACAGTATTTATGAATATAAAGAACTGAGGAAAAATGAATTGTAATAATTTTGTTCCACATCTCAGATTGTTATATTTATTTAAACCTCTGCCCTGGAAAATCAGTAAAATACTGTAACATTGTTGTATAATACTGTAATGTATTAATTTAGCGCGCATGCACCAGCTCACGTGCAGCCTGTGACAAACGCTCCTGATCCTTTTTCTCTATTTTTCCTACTTATCTTATCTTGTTTTGCTTTGCTTTTTTGCTATTTTTCTCTGTTACCATAACACTGTAATCAAGCCACTATGAGGGTTGGAAGAGTTTTGGTGGTTTTGCTCACAGTCGCAAAACTTTTTTTCAGCGCAGCGATGCAACAACTCCATGCAGCCCACATTGTTTACACCAAGGATCAGCTGATCGAACTGAAGCCAGCCACTCTAGTGCCAAGACCGGATGAGGTCCCTGCGGTAATTTGGCGGAAAACACACAGAGGATGCAGAGGAAATAAGAAGGTATGGAGGAAGAGGGTGGCTTTGAGACAATGAAAGCTTATTGAAAAATCTTAAAAGCCGTGTCTCCCCTCTATCATCATGGGGAATGTGAGGTCCCTCGGGAATAAAGCTGACGGCACTGGCCCAGAGTCAGACGGAGTATCGGGAGTGTAGTTTAATGTGCTTCGTGGAGACATGGCTGCACCGGGTTGTTCCCGACGACAACGCTACAATCAAGGGCTTCCACACGGTGCGTGCGGACAGAGACTGCGCCAGGAGCGGTAAGCGCAAAGGGGGAGGGCTTGCCGTTCTTGTGAACAACCGGTGGTGTAACCCAGCTCACATCACCGTGAAGGAGCGCATCTGCAGCCCGGATGTTGAACTGTGTGCTGTCGGACTTTGTCCATATTATCTGCCCAGGGAGTTTTCTAATGTTATCATGGTGGCTGTTTATGTTCCCCCCTCTGCAAACCCGAACACTGCTTGTGACACTATTCACTCTGCAATAGCCCGGCTACAGACTCAACACCCGAGTGCATTCATTGCTATCTCAGGTGACTTTAATCATGTTAATTTGGACAAAACACTTTCCACTTTCATCCAATTTGTGAACTATCTTACCAAACTGTTCACAAAACTCCACAGAGAAAGGCCCTCGCCGGCCACTGGGCCTGAACTCAGAGCCTTCTTGCTGTGAGGTGACAGTGCTAACCACTACACCACCGTACTGCTCCCTTTTTTTTTTGACCGTAGGTGTGAATGTGAGTGTGAATGGTTGTTTGTCTCTATATGTCAGCCCTGCAATGACCTGGCGACTTGTTCAGGGTGTACCCCGCCTCTTGCTCATAGTAAGCCGGGATAGACTCCAGCTTGCCTGCGACCCTGTACAGGATAAGAGGTTCCAGATAATGGATGGATGGATGATTTTGTATCCTCTTTAGAACTTATGAGTTCATGAACGATTTTACAATTTTTGTTTGATTTTATGATTCTATTTGGTTTTATGTCTTTCGTCTTGCCTCATTATTTCTCTCCTTCCATTTTTATTCAAGCCTTTTATGTATTGAATTGCATTTGCCTTGACTGTAAAGCACTTTGCGTCGTCAACTCCTGTTGTTTTTAAATGCATCGTAGAAATAAAGTGACTTGACTGAACCACGACACCACCATACCACCCACATTAGGTAGCTAGTTAAGTTTTGTAAATTTGCTTGCTTATCACCATGCTAAGCCAAGTTTTGTTTTCATAGCTAATGTGCCTTAGCATTCATTCAGAAAAGATTAACCAACCAATGAGCCAAATACGAGGTATATCTGAACTAGCAGAATAGTTTCCTTTGAACTGATTGCTTAGCAAACAAGATAATCATGCAAGATCAGGCATGAGGAACCTGTAGTTTGTTCCTTCTATCAGTTTATATTTAAATATTTAATTTTTACTCTTGAATCCTTGAGTATTTTTAAATGTTAGAACCCAACTGACGCAAATTGCATCCAAATTCACATCCCTTCTTCTCAGTCGAATTGCTCATGAACTATTCATTGCAGTGAGGTGGATTGCATATCACGTGAAATGGCACTTGCAGTGTTAGTGAGAAAAATAATTCACATCAAATTTAATCATAGTTACAATCTGCATACAGCTCTGCATCCATCTCGATATCCATTACTCTTATTTGAATTACTTATGAACCATATATATAGTAAAGTCAAATCAAGTCAGTTTATTGTTCAAGTTATTTTTACACCATTTTGATTGGCTGAGTGAACAGTAAATAACTTGACTTACTTGACTTAATCCCTTGACTGACGTCGTAGGGGTGCCATGCTGGAGAGAGCAATCAGTGAGCTCCAATGTTCTTGGTCTTCCGCCAATCGCAGTAGTATGTTGGGGGCTTGTCTGGACCACTCCTTTATGTTGTCAAGCCAGGATTTGCACTGGCATCCTCTGCGGCGTTTTCCTTCCACTGTTCCCTGGAGGATGGTCTTGGCTGGTGAGTCATGGCGGGTCAAGTGGCCATACCAAGCAAGCTTGCAATGGCGAACTGTGGCTAAGAGTGGCTCCTGCTTGCCTGCATGTGTGGTGATCTGCTGTAGGACGTACTCATTCATCTTGTGCTCCGAGTAGTGGATGTGAAGGAGTCTTCTAAAGAACTTCTATTCAAAAGCTTGGATTCTCTGCTCGGTATCTGCAGTTAGTGTCCAGCTTTTACAAACATACAGGAGGATGGACACCACCAGGGACTTGTACAGCTTAATCTTGATGTGAAGGCTGATGTCACTGCTCTTCCAGATTGCATTCAGCTTGATCATGGCAGAGGTGGCCAGTCCGAGTCTGGTGAGGACTTCTTTGGTGGAGCTGCCATCTTTAGTAATGATGGATCCAAGGTATTTGAAGTGAACCACCTCTTCTAGTTTCTGGCCATTCAGCATGATGTTGGTTGTTGCTTGCTGAGTGGTCCTGTTGACTAGGATCTTGCTTTTCTCAGCACTCACTTCCATGCCGAACGCTCTGGCTGCATGCTCCAGTCTGGTGGTGAGGTCCTGGAGTTCCTCTTAACTGCCTGTCATGAGGTCAATGTCATCGGCAAACCTCATGTTACTAGAGGGCGTCCGTTGATGGAAATAAATGGACAGAAGTTATACAATGTCTCTGTCATGATGTTTTCTAGACAGATGTTGAAAAGTGCAGGAGAGAGAAGGCAGCCTCGACACACTCCAACTAATGTTCTCGAGGGCTCTCCAATCATGTTGTTCATAATGACAGCACTGTTCAAGTTGTCAAAGACTTTTGATCAAATTGATAAGTGTGCTGTCAAAGTGATAATTTCTCATCACCTGCCATAAGCCCTCCTACCAGACATGATCAAAAGCCTTTTTGAAGTCAATGAAGTTGTGAAACAGGCTGTGCTGATGTTGGTGTTTCTCAATCAACATTCTGATGTTGAAGATCTGCTCCACGGTGCTTCTCTTGGGTCTGAATCCTGCTTGTTCTTCAGCAAGTATTTCTTTCACTATTTGCCGAGTGAACGGCAAATAAATGATTATAAATAACTCGCTTCTATAACTTTGTCCTATATACAGTAGTCACAAAGTACAATTATGTAACCAGGAAATTCATTATAGTCCCAGCATGAAGTCTATTTTGTTGAAGTTATCAAGTGTTCATTGATGCAGACTTGAGTGCAAAAATATTCATGACAACTGCAGTCTTAAAGTTATCATGGCAACTGGAGTCTTCAGCCATCATAGCAAAATTGTAAGTGCATCTTTCGACTGTCCATATGGGGCTGTCCTCTACAGGAGTGAGGTGATGAGAGTCCAGCTGGAAGTAGGGCATTGGAAAGAGCAGAACAAAAGCTTTTCTCTTGGACCTCTTCTGCTCCTCTGACCTGCCTGATCCATCCTGATGCCCTATGTCTGACTGGAGTCTCATCACATTGCTCCTGTGGAGGACGGCCCCATATGGACAGTTGAAAGTCGCATTGTAACATGGCTCTGGACACGCACAGTAATGTTTTTATGGCTGAGGACTACAGTTAACTTGCTAACTTTAGGACTACAATTGTCATGAACAGTTTTGCACTCAAATTTCCTTCAATGAACAGTTTATAACTTCAACAAAACAGACTTCATGCTAAAACTGTTAAAAATGTTATAATCACGCTATCTGTTATCACCCAAATGAGGATGGGTTCCCTTTTGAGTCTGGTTCCTCTCG
>JAOEHH010000001.1:61965291-61975319 GCA_025447875.1 Notarius cookei
CAATGGGCTTATCAAATCAGTGTCATCAAATCACTCATAAATTCATTAATTAGTCTCATACATTAATTTATCTAATAGTTTATAGCTAAACTATTAAAATCAAATCAGTCTCATGTAAAAAGGTATCAGTCTCATAAATTCATTAACAAAATGGGTGCAGGCAATTAGAGTTCTTTTCTTGATAGAGTTTGGCACTTCAGTGAATCTTGTAACAACAAACAGGACACAGTTTATTCCAAAGACACCATTTGTTGAAATAGCTGAGTGCCAAATGCATCAGCCTCCCTTTCACACGTGGAGACCATGCTACAGTGCGAGTCCACAGCCAGAGAGAGAACGGAATTCATTTCCCCTCGCTGATTTAAAGCAGTCATGATGTCACTGTACCTGGTATCCAGTATCCTCTGTATCCAATACCATTACAGGGAGTCAGAGGAAGGGGCGGAGCTAGAACATGGTGTCGAGGACAGAGATGGGTGTTTCAAACTGGTTGGGGGGGATGGTTGCTATGGCTACGGGCATGGCCACTGTCCCTACAATCTTATTGACTATGGCATCACCCATCAATGTGACAGCAGCGACATCCTCATCACAAAGGCGATGCAAAGGCAGACTGCTGGACGGATCACAGACTTGTTAGAGCAAAGTGCAATATCCACATAGTCCCCCAACACCACAAGCGCCCAAAGCTCACAAGACCGACTTTCAACACAGCTAGACTGACACCCATATCAGCAGGAATTCCAAACTAGACTTGATAAGATAGAGGCATTGGGACCTCTAACTGGTGGACCAGAGGAAAAGTGGAACCAGTTCAAAGAAGCTGTCACAGAGACAGCCAAGGCAGTAATTCAGTTGTTATGAACAGTTTTGCAATCAAGTTTCCATCAATGAAGAGATTATAACTTCAACAAAACAGACTTCATGTTAAAAATGTTATAATCACGTTGTCTGTGATCACCCAAATGAGAATGGGTTCCCTTTTGAGTCTGGTTCCTCTCGAGGTTTCTTCCTCATATCGTCTGAGGGAGTTTTTCTTTGCCACTGTCACCACAGGCTTGCTCATTGGGGATAGATTATGGATAAAATTAGCTCATGTTTAAAATCATTGAAATTCTGTAAAGCTGATTTGCGACAATGTCTATTGTTAAAAGCGCTAAACAAATAAACTTGACTTGACTTAATTGGTCAAAAGACTAAATCCCACCAAGACTGGCTTACTGAAAACAATGAAGCTGTACAAGCCCTCCTGGATGAAAAAGGAAAGGCCTATATTGATTGGCAAAACCACCTAAACTGCACCTCATGACATGACAGATACAAAGCTTACCAGGCCAGGGCCCAAAGAGAGCTCCGTAACATGCAAGACAAACGGTGGGAGCAGAAAGCTGAGGAAGTGCAGCACTATGCGGACACCAACAACTCCAAAATGCTATTGAGTGCCATCGAGGCCATCTATGGCCCCTCTAGAAGTAGAACAGCCTCCCTGATATCAGCTGATGGCACAACCATCATCAAAGACAAGGAGGGAATCAAAACAAGGTGGAAAGAGCACTCAGCCAACTACTTAACCGGCCATCTACAGTTGATCAGTCAGCCCTACAGCAGATCCCCCAGGAGACAATTCAGGAGGACCTTGACCTTCCACCCAGTGAGAAAGAGGTGAAGACAGCCATAAAGCAGATGAACTGTGGTAAAGTTCCAGGGAAGGATAGAATCTCTGCAGAACTGTACGCACTCAGGACTGCAGCATTTAAAGCATTCCACAATGTTCTCCTGACCATCTGGGGTGAGGAACATATGCCAATAGATCTTCAAGGTGCAATCATAGTAGCACTGTACAAGAACAAAGGAGCAAAATCAGACTGTGGAAACTACAGAGGCATCTCTTTACTGTCCAATGCCAGAAAAACCCTAGCTCACATCATCACTAACATCTCTGAAAGTAACCTGCCTGAAGCCCAATGTGGATTTCGCCCAGGTCACAGCACCACAGATATGGTGTTTGTTGTGCGACAGGTACAACAGAAGTGCATCAAGCAACGTATGGACCTATAGACAGTGTTCATAGACTTGACAAAGGCATTTGATACTGTTAACAGAGAGGCATTGTGGACAATTCTCATCAAACTGGGCTGCCCACGCAAGTTCACTACACTGATAAGTTTGTTCCATGACAACACGACTGCACAAGTTCTCTCTAATGCTGACTACACAGACATCTCCACCAGTGTAAAGCAAGGCTGTGTATTTGCCCCTGTGCTGTTCAACCTATTCTTCACACAGGTCCTGCTCCATACAGTGAAAAACCTTGACCTGGGTGTGTACATCAAATATCGGTCAGATGGATCAGTCTTTGACCTCCGTCATCTCTCTGCCCAAACCAAAACTGTAGAGGAACTCATCCTGGAAGCCTTATTTGCAGATGACTGTGCTCTCATGTCACACAAGGAAAACCACTTGCAGGTGATTGTCGACCGCTTTGTAGAAGCCTCAAGGCTCTTCGGCCTGACAATCAACCTAGGGAAAACCGTGGTCCTGGTCCAAGCAGCCCTGAACACAACTTGGCCCCTGCCAAACATCATCATTGACACAGTCCAACTAAAAAGCATGGAGCATTTCACATACCTCGGTAGCATAATCTCCGCAGATGGATCACTGGTCAAAGAGATCACAAACAGGATCCAAAAAGCCAGGCACTTGGCAGACTAAGAGTAAAAGTCCTTCAGCAAAAAGGCATCAGACTGTCCACAAAACTCAAGATCTACAAAGCTGTAGTTATCTCTTCACTTCTCTGTGGATGTGAAACATGGATCTTGTATCGTTGACACACAAAACAGCTAGAACAATTCCACATAAGGTCGCTGCGCATGATCACAAGACAAAATCACCAACCAGGAAGTACTGGACAGGGCCCACTCAGCAAGTGTTGAGTCGATGCTGTTGAAAGCCCAACTTCGCTGGACTGGGCATGTAGTTAGGATGGATGATAATTGTATTCCCAGACAGCTAATATGCAGAGCTGAAGCTGGGCTCACGGAGAAGGGGAAGGCCTAAACTGAGATACAAGGACACTCTGGAAAAACTCTCTCAAGTGGTGTGGTATCCAGCCATCCCAACTAGAAGTATATGCTACAGACAGGACAGCTTGGAAGGGGCTAATCTCAAAAGCAATAAGCACTTTCGAGGAGGACAGGCAACAGCGTCTTGATGCTGCGAGGGAGAGACGTCACGGGACAGCATCTGCCACGGTCCAAACAACAGATCATCTCTACAGTACATGTGGGCGCCTGTGTGCATCCAGTCTTGGACACAGAGCCACAGGCACTCCCACCCCCCATGAGAACACAGAAGTTATCATCGGAACCGATGCACTACCAAGAAGTACACTGGTGTAAAAATGCAGAGCTTCTACACAAAATGTATCAATACTGCCGTGTGTGTGTGTGTGTATCCCCACCTTGAGTGTTCTACGATAGTCCTGCAGTTCTCCCTGGTCCAGAGAGCTAGTCTCTTTCTCCGTCAGTCGAGCTTCATGAACTTTAATAATGTCTTCAGCTCGTATGAGGTTCTGCAGGAGAGCTCTCAGAGCAGTGAGCCTGCAACACACACACACACACACACCACGTTACACAAACAAACACACACACACAACTGGAAACATTAGGTACATTATCTTGTTAAAGAAAGAGGTGGAGAAAGAAAAGGTGAAGTTGAGGAAGTTTGGGAAGAAGAAGAAGAAAAGAGTCTGGTTCCTGAGTCTGGTTCTTCTCAAGGTTTCTTCTTCATGTCATCTCTGGTTTCCTCACCATCATTAGAGATAAATTTATATCCAGAATTTATACATTTTTGTTGACTTTTTGTATTAAAGAAAAGAACTCTCACATAGCACCATAGATGTTTTTTGTTTCATGATTCTTTTCACACCATGGATTATTTGGAGTCATTTTGGGTGTGGTTACACACGGCCCTCTTATATGACATGCAGGTTTACCAGTTATGCTAGTCATCATCTTCTTACAGCTGCCCCTGTTAGGGGTTGCCACAGTGGCTAATTCTTCCCAGTTTATAATCCACATATTTGATTCAGTGTAGGTTTTACACCAGATGCCCTTCCTGACACGACCCTCCCCAATCTATCCAGGCTTGGGACCAACACCAAGTATGCACTAGCTTGTGCAACCCTAGTGGCTGGGTATTTTACCGGAGCACCCGAAGGAAACCCACACAGACACGGGGAGAACATGCAAACTCCACACAGAAAGGCCCCGTTGGCCGTGAGATTCGAACCCAGAACCACCTTCTGTGAGGCGACAGTGCCAACCACTGCACCACCACACTGCCCAGTTATGCTAGTAATCGATTTTCAGTAAATCGTGCTGAATAAAAGAGCTTTATGGTGGAAGCAGACACTGCAGGAGGAATTCAGTTTTACTCACCAACTATAATTCACAGTCATCAATAAGGTGAGAACCAGACCTGTTATTCATGCAAATTATTAAAGGAAGTTCCATGCTTGGGTGTGGTTAGCAGTGACACTGAGCACAAGCCCATTTGAACTGCACCCAAGTGCACATCCTTGAAGTAATCCAAATAAACAGCACTCGAGCGCAACACGCAACAATCACAATAGTCAAACGAATCAGACTTTGGGGTCAAACACACTTGGGCATGGTACAGATCACCTAACGTGACTACACCCTGACTCCCCAAGCACCAAGTTACTCAAGCAGGGAGGGAACCTCTGCAGAACATTTCACCAATACATGGTTACAACCTGGGAAGATGAAAACATTCCTCAGGAGTGAAGAGACCCAAAGATCATCACCATCCACAGAAACGGGGTGATAAATCCATTCGTGGTAATGGTGGGGGTAAACCCCTTCTTGCAGGTACAACTTTGTCATAGACTGTTCTGCAGAGGCTGATCAACAACATTACAGAGTCAGTGCTGCAGGAGGCACAGTGTAACCAACCAGGATGATCAGTCTGATATTCACAGCAGGCCAACATCAGGAACATTTCTGCATGCAACACCAGGACCTCTTTATGGCCTTCTTTGGAACATGCAGCTTAAACATATCTGCTCCACCAGATTCACCAGTATCATCCAGTTATTCCATGGCTGGAAAGTGCTGCTGCTAACCGTCACACCTGGCCACAGCTCACCTTGATGGGATTCACACAGCTTAGGACAATGAGAGCACTGGGAGTTAAAGAGATCCTGGAAAACCACAACACTATCCCCACTACCACTTACACACACTCCATCTCTAACAGAACTTGTGGGAGTGGACAGTGGATGCCATTGGTAACAAGTGTGTGTGCATGCGTGTGTATACCTCTGTAGGTAAGAGTTGGAGAAGCTGTGCAAACTGCTCAGTTTCTGGTTGATTAGATGGAGTTCATCTCGAAGGAATTTTGCCTGCTCTGGGTCAGTGGTTGCTTGCTGCTTCATCACCAACTCTCTCAGATGCAGGTACTCATCACGGATTGAGCCCAGGTCATGGTGAACACCCTGACACACACACACACACACACTCTTGAGGATTTGTTACTAAAACTGCACATGTTAGTATTCAAGATCTAAGTGCTATTCAGAATTTACATGAGAGTTACACAGGCAGGGGCAGAGTTTGATGAAAACAGAGGCGTGTCTCAATTACACAGGGTGAAGTTTGGAGTAGCATGTCTCAGAGGTGTGTCTCAGTTACACAAGGGTGGAGCTTGTCTTAAACAAAGGTGTGTCTCAGTTACACAGGGGTGGAGTTTATCAAAAATAGAATCATGTCTGTTACACATGGGTGGAGCTTATCTTAAAAAGAGGCGTGTCTCAGGTACAAGGGGTATAGCTCATCTTAAACAGAGGCGTGTCTCAGTTACACGGGGTGTAATTTATCTGAAACAGAGGCGTGTATCAGTTACATGGGGAGGGGTTTATCTGAAACAGAGGCGTGTCTCAGTTCTACAGGGTGTAATTTATCTGAAACAGAGGCGTGTCTCAGTTCTACAGGGTGTAATTTATCTGAAACAGAGGCGTGTCTCAGTTACACTCTCATTCTGATCTTGATAAGTCCATGTTTCTTGCGTGATTTTAGCTCGAGTGAGGATCAATGTTAACTCCAGCACCACCGTCTGACCCTTTGGTGTCACTACAATACATTACACTGAAATACACTCTGGACCATTTTAATTCACTCCAGAACTGTGGAACAGAACTTGAGTCCAATGTTAAATAAACAGATATTATAAATGAGGAGTCATCTGGATCGCCTTTGTAGCGTTACGATGGTTTCATTTGAGAAGTGGAGACTGGGTCAGATTGTACTTTCAACCATGGCCATGTTTGTTTCTGTTTAGAAAAGCACACATTTACCCAAACTCAAAACAACATGAGGAAAGCGTTTAAAAAGTTCATGTGCAATCATTAATTTCTGAACCTTATTGTAGGATCTCGAGGTCACTTTAAAGTGTGCACAGGAAATGAGATCAATCTGACCGGTTCCTGCATTACTTCTGCGCTTGGAAGAGCATATACACTTCATTCCTGCCAACGTTTGAAACTGTGTGTGTGTGTGTGTACCTGCAGGAGCTGCAGTCTCTGTGAACACTCCTGGACACCGTTTTCTTTCAGCGGGACGTGGAGGTGTTGGCTCAGCCCACTCTCGGCCGCCTCCAGTCTGCGTCGCAGTGTGTGTGTGAGTGTCAGTAGGTTGTGTGTTTGAATCTGCGTGGTTGAGTCCACCTCGACAGGGCTCACTACAGGAATCTGCACTGGAGTCAGTGTAGCTGGTTTAATCCCATCTGTACACAAACATACACACACAGTGACCTACAAAGTACAGGAGTTTGTGTGTGTGTGTATATGTGTGTGTGTGTTCGTACTGATGCGAGGTATCTGGGTGATGATGGTGTCGTAGTGTGTCTGTGCGCCGGTATAATCAGCCTCCAACTTCCTCTTGTCCGTTTCTTCAAACAAGCTGGACTGATGACTGAGACGCCGAAACTCCTCGTAGTGATACTCCAGACTCTTAATGATGTTCCGGTATTCCTCAGGCTTCATCTTAGACAGCTAACACACACACACACACACACACACACACACACACACTAAACATCTATTCCAACAGCTTGGAACGTATTCCCTCTATTCCAATGAGCGATAGGAAAGGAAAGGAAAGGAAAGGGGTGTGTCTCATGGCTCAGTGCTCGCTGAACAGAAGTGCTCTCATGTGTGAGAGCACGAGAATGTGATCTGAGAGCGTGCAATAATGTTACAATCCTTCATCCAGCACGGTGAAGGAGAACAGCTTGCTGCGTGATAATGTCACAGTTCCTGCAGGAAGGAGAACAGGAACTGGACAGTGGACTTCGGGGGGGGATGTGAAAATGTCTGAACCATGCTAAACTGCTTGGACAATACCGTACCACAATGCACTGTGGGATTTTTTTTCTGCACTATGCTCTCAAACATTACACCATTTTCTCCACTGAAGTGAGTAGTGAAGAAAGACCACGTGGTTTGGAATGCAGAGAGCAGAGAGGGATGATAATGTACAGCAAAGAGTGCTCTGTGTGTGTGTGTGTGTGTGTGTGTGTGTATATATACCATGTTGATGGTGAGCGAGTTGATATGACTGATGTCCCTCAGACAGTACTGCCAGGAGATCAGACTCTTGATATTGATGTACAGCTGGTTCCAGATACCCATGACTGCCTCATAGTACTTCTCATTCCTGTCAATCACACACACACAGTGAAATTCAATGTAAAAAGTACGATGCATAAATAATCACTACCTCTGTACACATTTTGTAGTGTTATAAGTTCTTGAGTGTTTCTCTGACGAATGAAAACACCATCCTCACTGTGAAGCACGGTGGTGGGAGCATCATATTCAAGTCAAATATCTTGGTCTTCTTTGTTACTTCTCTGACTAATCCCCTCTATATTTTCTATATCTATACACCCCTCTAATTTTGGTAGACAGCCAAAACTGTGTGTGTGTGTACGTACTTGTTGGCCAGGTCAACGCACAGTGAGTTTGGTGGAGGGATGATTATACACACAGAGGGGATGAGCATGTCCAGTCCTCCAGGACCGGTCACATTCCATTTACTGCGCTGAGTGTTATCCCTTAGTATCGCTTCATCCCCTTTAAAAATAGCCTTCTGTAACAAACACACACACACAGCAGGTCAGCATTTCTGTTTCAAACCAGTAACCACTAGGGGCATAATGAAAACTTCAATAATTCATCGTTATTGATGAATTAACAGTAGGCCTCCCCCCAGATTCAGAACAAGGTGGTCACACATTGATCGGAGGATGATAAATCGTAGTGTATTGTATCACAGCAGATTCCGTATCGACAAATACTGAACTGTTACTCTGTAAATTCTAAGGGATCATGTGGAAGGCTGGCTTACACTTCAGTTAGTATCTCTGTACATCCAAGTCAATGTGAATGGGGTGTGGTCCGAGTAAAGGGGTGTGTAAGTGTGCGTGTTACCTGGTCCTGTTTAAAGTCACACAGTGCCTTTACTATCACTGAGCTGCTGGTCTTATTCTCTGGGTTTCGAGGTTTCAGACACACAATGTTCTTCGACTTGTTCACCAGCGTCTGGACCTGCCTCCTATTCTCCATCAGCCTCTCCTTCTCAGCCTACACACACACACACACACACACACACACAGATGTGAAGGAGGAAACAGTTTTAAAGACAGTATTATGTGTGCAATAAAGGTATACAAATGGTGTGCGTGTGTTTATACCTCCAGGTTTTTCAGCAGGTCAGTCAGAGTCTCCAGAGATGTAGTTTTACTGCAAGTGAATTTTTTGCGGATGTTCTCGTCATCTTTTTGGAGTTTGGTGTACGTCTCATTCGCCTCCTTAAAGAACTAAGGGAACAAAACAAGACCACACACACACACACAGTCTCTCATCCTCATCTTCAGCATCATCCTCGCCTTCAGACTGAACATCCTTCTCAATCTCCTCGGATTTAATCTCCTCCTCAGTCTCAGTCCCATCAGTTCCTATTTTTTCAGTTCATGCGTTTTGAGTTTTCTGCCGGAACTTCTGCTCTCATTCCATCATTTCTATCTATTTAATTCTCTATTTTGAATTTAACTTCTCAATTTTTCTCCTTTTGCATTAGAGCTCGCTCATTGTGTACACCTACACTGGGTGTGTTTCCTACAGTAAAGGAGCGTACCTGGCTGTAGGCGGCATTTTCTTTCAGGTGGATTTCAATGCACTTGGTGATCTGCAGCAGCCAGCTCCACTGAGTCTGCAGTGTGTCCATGTAGGCCTGGAAACAAACACACATGGAGAAATATGTCAAGGGCAAACAATGTAAACATGACTAAGAAATTCCATTGTGTTCCTGTCTAATTATACACACAGATAATTAAAAACAAGAACAGTCTAAATCTCAGGTATTAGATGATATGCCTGGAGCAGAGAGACAGACAGGCAGAGAGACATGCAGACAGACAGGTAGAGAGACAGGCATGGAGACAGGTAGAGAGACAGACAGAAAGACAGGCAGAGAGACATACAGAAAGTAAGACACATGAAGGAAGCGGTCACCTCGATTTTATCTGACGCTGGGTGGTGGCTCTTCAGTAGTTGATCCACTCTGGATTTTAAACTGTTCAGCTCCTTCTCTTTTCCCTCCAGGTCTCTCATCAGGCGCTGATCACACAGTAAATACCCGTTAGAGACACACACCCTGCACTGTCCTCAGGACACACTGCTGTGGGAGGTCACGGATCGAACTGGACCCAAACTGACGGGAGACGGATTCTCCCAGTGGCACTGCACATTCTACATTTCATTTTTTGCACATTCTACAATTAATTGCACAGTTTTTTATTCCATTATTATTTTATTCTCTTTTTTTTTTTTTTACCATTTTATTCTGTTTCCTATCGAGTAGTAGTTTATGTAGCTGTATGTTTGTAAATACTTTTTTAACCCACCTCATTGCTTGGGTTGTGTAAGTTACAGGTATTTTGTGATT
>JAOEHH010000002.1:898287-908744 GCA_025447875.1 Notarius cookei
ATTGAGTGAGGGGTTGAGTGGGGGTCTCATTGGGGAGTTTCATGAAGGGTTGAGTTGGGGCTGAGTGGGGAGTTGAGTGAGGAGTTGAGTGGGGAGTTGGGTGAGGGATTTAGTTATGGGCTGGGTTAGATTAGTGAGGGCTTGAGTGAGCAGTTCAGTGAGGAACTGAGTGAGGGTTTTAATGTTTATATGAGTGATGGGCGGAGTGAGGGGTTGAGTGACAGGTTGCGTGAGGAGCTGAGTTAGATCAGTGAGGGCTTGAGTGGGGAGTTAAATGTGGATTATGAGTGAGTAGTTTAATGAGGGACTGAGTGTGAAGTTCAGTGAGGGGTTGATTGGGAAGTTAGTGAGGGGTTGAGTTTGAGTTTAGTGATGGGTTGAGTGTGGATTTGAGTGTGTAGTTGAGTAAGGGGCTTAGTGGGAGTTTAATGAGGGGTTGAGTGTGTATTTAAATTAGGGGTTAAGTGTGCAATTGAGTGAGGGGCTGAGTGTGGGTGTTTAGTGAGGGGTTGTGTGAGGGTCTGAGTGGGGAATTGAGTGAGGGGTTGAGTGGGAATTTAATGAGGGGTGGAGTGTGGAGTTTAGTGAGGTGTTGAGTGTGGATTTCAGTGAGGGGTTGAATGTGTACTTGAGTGAGGGGCTGAGTGCGGGTGTTTCGTGAGGGGCTAAACGATGGGTTGAGTTGCAGTTTAGTGAGGGGTTGAGTGTGTATATGAGGGAGGGGCTGAGTGTGGGTGTTTAGTGAGGGGTTAAGTGTGTATTTGAGTGAGGGGCTGAGTGGGAGTTTAGTGAGGGGTTGAATGTGTGGTTTAGTGTGGGGTCAAGTGTGTGGATGAGTGATTGGCTAAGTGTGAGTGTTTAGTTAGTGGTTGAGTGTGTGGCTGTGTGTGGGTTGAGTGTGTAGTTGAGTGAAGGGCAGAGTGTGTGTTTAGTGAGGGGTTGAGTGTTTTGTTGAAGGAGGGGTCGAGTTTGTAGTTGAGTGAGGGGTTGAGTGTGGGTGTTTTGTTAGAGGCTGAGTGTGTAGTTGAGTGAGGGGCTGAATGTGGGTGTTTAGTGAGGGGTTGAGTGTTTGGTTGAGTGAGGGGCTGAGTGTGTAGTTGAGTGAGGGGCTGAGTGTGTAGTTGAGTGAGGGGCTGAGTGTGTAGTTGAGTGAGGGACTGAGTGTGGATGTTTAGTTAGGGGTTGAGTGTGTCATTGAGTGAGGGGCTGAGTTTGTAGTTGAGTGAGGGGTTGAGTGTGTCGCTGAGTGAGGGGCTGAGTGTGTAGTTGAGTGAGGGGTTGAGTGTTTTGTTGAGTGAGGGGCTGAGTGTGGGTGTTTAGTTATGGGCTGAGTGTGTAGTTGAGTGAGGGGTTGAGTGTGGGTGTTTAGTGAGGGGCTGAGTGTGTAGTTGAATGAGGGGCTGAGTGTGGGTGTTTAGTGAGGGGCTGAGTGTGGGTGTTTAGTGATGGGCTGAGTGTGTAGTTGAGTGAGGGACTGAGTGTGTAGTTGAGTGACGGGCTGAGTGTGGGTGTTTAGTTAGGGGCTGAGTGTGACGTTGAGTGAGGGGCTGAGTGTGTAATTGAGTGATGGGCTGAGTGTGGGTGTTTAGTGAGGGGCTGATTGTGAGTGTTTAGTGAGGGCTGAGTGTGTAGCTGAGTGAGGAGTTGAGTGTGGGTGTTTAGTGAGGGGCTGAGTGTGGGTGTTTAGTGAGGGGCTGAGTGTGTAGTTGAGCATGGGTGTTTAGTGAGGGGCTGAGTATGTTGTTGAGTGAGGGGCTGAGTGTGTAGTTGAATGAGGGGCTGAGTGTGTTGTTGAGTGAGGGGCTGAGTGTGTAGTTGAGTGAGGGGCTGAGTGTGTAGTTGAGTGAGGGGCTGATTGTGAGTGTTTAATGAGGGACTGAGTGTGTAGTTGAGTGAGGGGTTGAGTGTGGGTGTTTAGTGAGGGGCTGAGTGTGGGTGTTTAGTGAGGGGCTGAGTGTGTTGTCGAGTGAGGGGCTGAGTGTGTAGTTGAATGAGGGGCTGAGTGTGTAGTTGAATGAGGGGCTGAGTGTGTTGTTGAGTGTGGGTGTTTAGTGAGGGGCTGAGTGTGTAGTTGAGTGAGGGGCTGAGTGTGTTGTTGAGTGAGGGTGTTTAGTGAGGAGCTGAGTGTGTAGTTGAGTGAGGGTGTTTAGTGAGGGGCTGAGTGTGTAGTTGAGTGAGGGTGTTTAGTGAGGGGCTGAGTGTGTAGTTGAGTGAGGGGCTGAGTGTGTAGTTGAGTGAGGGTGTTTAGTGAGGGGTTGTCTGAGGAGTTTATTGAGCCAGATGACCCGGACAAGGATCAGACGAGTCTAATCGATCAGCTGAGAGAGCAGATCAAGGCTGAGCGTTTAATGAGGATTTAACCTCCAAATCTGCCAACGATTATCTAAACCACTAATTACCCACCATCCTTCTCAACTTCCCCTACCCACTCCTACCCCCTCCCATCAGTGCTTAAAGAGAAAGAGAGTGAGAAGGGGAATAAGAGACTAAGAAGTATGGCGACACTGACAGACCAATAGATAGACAGAGAGAAACTGACAGACAGACAAAGAAACAAACAGGTGGCTACAAAGACACACAAACATAGAGACAGATAGAGAAAGACAGACAGACAGGCAGATAGAGGCAGACAGATGGTTAGACAGACAGACATGTTGAACAGAGAGAAAGAGAGAGACAAACAGATAGGCAGATACACAGACAGAGGAGCAGCTCGAGAGACAGAAAAGGAGAGACAGAGAGACACAGACAGAGAGAAAGAGAGAAACCAAGAGACAGAAACAGAGAGAGACACATAGAGAGAATGAGAGAGTGACACAGAGAGAGAGACAGAGAGAGACACACAGAGAGACACAGAGAGAGAGAAACAGTGAGAGAGACAGAGAGAAAGAGAGACACAGAGAGAAACAAAGAGAGAGACAGAGAGAAACAAGGAGAGAGACAGAGAGAGAAACAGACACACACACACAGAGACACGGAGAGAGAAACAGACAGAGAGATACAGAGAGAGAGAAACAAACACACACAGAGAGACAGAGAGAGACACAGAGAGAGAAAGAGAGAAACAGAGAGAGACACAGAGAGAGAGAGAAACAGAGAGACACACAGACACAGAGAGAGAGAAACACAGAGAGAGAGAGAGACAGAGGCACAGAGAGAGACTATTAATGCCTTGCCAGCTGTTGTTCACTAAAGTTCATATCAATAAAGTGATTTTTATTTTGATCTGATTTGACAGAGATAAAGAGAGAAAGACAATGAGACAGACAGACAGATAGAGAGAAACAGGTAGAGTGAGACTCACCTCTGTGTCTGTTGGTGGTTTTATCAAACATTAACATGGCATCGTCCACCTGCAGGAAACGCATGCGTGCGCACACACACACACACACACACACACACAAACCTCAAGCTCCATTCGTATGTTTATATTAATAACACATCTGTGTGTGTGTGTGTGTGAGAGAGAGGAAACCCTGAATAAAAGATAGATAAATAAATAAAATGAACCTTAAAGACGCAATGACGCGTTCTGTGAGCCTGTGTCTGTGTCCCAAATCACATACTCATGCACTTCATAGTGTGCTGCAGTACTGTCATCTCACACACACGCGCACACACACACACACACACACACACACACACACACACACACACACACACACACAGTGCTGGTTCATCTTCGTAATAAGATCACAATCGAGTTGCCAAACTCACAACTTCACACGCAGATACAGTTCCAGTCAGAGAGAGACTGAGACTGTGTGTGTGTGTGTGTGAGATGATACTTTAGAAGGTGCACACTGTGTATGTGAGTGTGTGTTGTGAAAAGTGTGTATTTATAACTAACACACAGCCGAAGCCTAAAGGTTGAGGGTCAGAATATTGAGACTGAGGACTGTGGCTGTGTTTCATTGAGCCCGACGCTCCCTGCGTAGGCAGCATGTGTAGGGAGTGAGCCTCGATCTGACTACAGCTTTTATTTAAACTACTGGACTGGAAATTTTCACTGTTGGCTTGTTTAGTCTCTCTCTCTCTCTCTCTCTCTGCCTGTCGCTGTCTCTCTCTCTGTCTCTCCTCAGTCTAAAGCAGTTGAAGTGCACAAAGTGTCCAGTGGGGCAAACTAATCTGGCCTTCATTTCTCTCTCTCTCTCTCTCTCTCTCTCTCTCACTCTCTCTGCATTCCATCTGAAGTTGAAGAATGACAGAATAAACTTTAGTGAACGAGTGAAAGCTCTGGATTTCGCCTGTTTTGAAGAGACACCGGCTTTGTTGGACGCCTAATGAGTGCACACACACACACACACACAACAAAACCTCTCGACCGCTGAATGACTCAGGGACAATAGGAGGGCTGGTTGCCGTGGTAACGGGGCAGTAGGGGGGTGTAGGGGGGCAACAGCAGCTGCTCCATCAGATTAATTCACATTCAAGAGCTGGAGACCCTCCCTCCTACCCTACACCCCCAACACACACACACACACACAGCCAGCAAACTTTATCTCACACACTGTCCCAACACCTCACCCACCTGTCTCACTCTCTCCATCATTTATTTCTCTCACTTTCTCCTGTCCTTCTCCATCTCACGCAAACATCATGTCAAACTTATTCTTCTCACTCTCTATCTCAGCTGTCTCACTTTCTTTCACCTGTCTCACCTGCCACAATCTCTTGTCTCACTTTGTCTCACTCATCTCACTCTTTTTCACCCGTCTCAGTCTGTCTCACCCATCTCACCTTTCTCAGTCTCTGTCTTATCCGTTGCACTCTATGACTCACCCATCTCACTCTGTCTCACTTATCTCACACTCTCTCTCACCCATCTCACTCTGTCTTGCACTGTCTCACTTCCTTCATTATTGACCTGTCTCTCTTCATGTTTTACAAAATCTAAATTATTTTTTCTCTTCCATCCACCTGTTTTCTTCCTTTCTCTTTTTTTTCTCTGTCATTGTCTGTTTCTTTTTGTTTGTTTCTTTAATGCCCCACTAATCAGAATAAACTCCAGGTCCCACTTTCTCAGATCGTTACCATTTTTTTTGTCTTTTTCTCTCACTCTTTTTTTTTCCCTTTTTAAATTATTCTTTATTTTCTCCTCTCCCTCTCTTCCACACACTTTCCCTAAACTTTGTGAGAATAAAGGTAGTGAGTGCTCTGTGCGTGTGTGTGTGTGTGAGAAAAGTGAAATTAAAATTACAAACTTGTTTTATTATTTAATATGTAAAATATTTTTAAAAAATTGTGTAAACAACACTATAACTCAGTTTTGTGTATTGGGTGAAGAATCTCATTGCTATAGCAATACTAACATCTGTGTTTGATTTCGTTTTGTTGTTAGGTGGGGAAGTTTTGGGGGGTGGGGTTGAGTTACCATGGCTCCTCCCCCCTCTCTCCATCCCTCATGTCCTCACTCACCTTCCCAAACTGGTCGAAGTACTGCTTCACGTCGTCGATCGTCGTGTTCACTGATAATCCGCCCACAAAGATCTTCTTCGTCCTCGTCACCAGCTGGAAAAACAAACGAGGGATGGTGAGGGAACGCGAACTGGAATACTGACACCACAGGCAGGAAATTCAAATGTCGGCGTCACAAAGGGACCGTTTCCACCTGAACACTCGCTGTAGTGCGCACTCCGTAGCTCAGACAGATTAACTCACCTTGGGCTGAGCTCGACGAGGGAACGCCACCTTCGGATCGATCTATAGAAACAACGGAGAGGGAAAAAAAACAATTAGCGTAACAGGAATGTTGACTACATTCCTGGTTGCTCTTTAATTCGACATCACAACGTTTCTGCGTCATCTTATTTTCATAAAAACTCAACATGTTAAAAACATGTAGCTAATTTTTGCTAATGAAGTGTTTTTTATGGATAAGCTTTAGCGGATAGAATTACTACGCTAACCTTTACGCTGACTGTAGATAGTTTATGGTGAGGGACTAGTTTAATATGCTAGTTAGTAAAATACTAAACACTGGCTAGCATGCTAACACATGCTAGTTTGCTACTAATATGGACCTGCAATAATAAATAATATAGTGAATTGCTAATCTAGCTAGCTACCATCTTTTACTAGCTCTGGATTACACACTGTGGCATTAATTAGTCGTTCAGGACAGAACCCGACATGGCGTGTGATTGGATGTTGGTTTGGATGACATCATCACCTTCAGAACACACACTTTCACAGCTTCTGTTTGAAATTTCCTTAGTGTTTATGAAATTAATAAAAAATAAAAAAAGAAATGAACATTGACTTATTATGTTAAGGAGAGAAACAAGTGTGAAGAACAGAATGAGGAGAGAGATTCAGTAGTAAAATAGAGCAAGAAATAAGGATTGAAAGAAAAAAGAAAGTCATGAAGGGGGATATATAAGAATGAAAAAGATATAAAGAAAGGAAGAAGAGAGGCAGTATACAAGAAAAAGATAAAAAGCAGGAGAGGGAGAAAGAAAGAAAGAAAGAAAGAAAGAAAGAAAGAAAGAAAGAAAGAAAGATGGCAAGTAGGTGAGAGAGAGTAAAAGAAAAAAGAGAAAGAAGTACAGGAAAAACAAGTAAATGAGAAATAAAACGAGAACAAATTCAAATGGGCAGGAAAGAGAGAGAGAGAGTGGTAAATGATGGAGAGAGAAAAAAGAGAGAGCTGATAAATGAAAGAGAGAGAGGAGTGAAAGATGAGGGGGAGAACACGTGAGAAAGCAAAAGAGTGAGAGAGAGAGAGAGAGAGAGAGAGAGAGAGCGAGAGAGAGAGAGTTTCTGTGTGAACAGCCGAGGACAAAGAGGACGAGGGAGTAGAAAAAGTTCTCTGGTTACCAGGAGAGAAGAAAAGACGAGGAGAAAGAAAAGAGAGCGAGAGAGCGGTGGGACTCTGGGGGCTGCCAGTCCCATCTGTCACTGAGTGGAGGAGAGGGGTCACACACACACACACACACACACACACACACACACACACACACACACGCCCGGACACACACCTCACGCATAATAACGCAACATAATGAAGGAAAAGAGAAAGAAACAAGGGAAGAGGAGGAACCGGCGACCCACACATATATGCTCTAACACACACATACTATATCACACACTAACACTCACCACGCTAATACACACAAACACACATCCTAACAGAAAGTCGGCCATGTTTTATTCCTTTTTCTTTCCTTCTTCTTTCTTTCAGCCTTTTTTCCTTTAAATTGACTTCAGAACATTTTTCAGATCCATTATGAAATATTTTTGTGTCTAAATTTCAGAATCTTCACAGAGAATTTGCTAGATTTCATGCTAATCATGCTAATCCTCCACAGCACTGCCAGGCTAATCAGCAGTGACCTCACAGAATAAAACTGGCACAATAACCAGCTAGCTTGTTTACATTAGCCTGATTTTTTTTTCCTGACAGAAAGTCCTTAGAGATCCATAAAACCAATTTTTGCATCTAAACTTTCAGAATCTTTACTGAGGACTTGCTAGCTTTTATACTAATCCTGCAGATTTGGATTATTGATAAAAATCTGTCATGAGATCTACACTGCAAAAAAATTGAAAACTGAATTTGAGGAGCAAATTAGTTAACACTAGTGAAATTATCTTTCTGCATGGACAGATATTTTTACTTGACAAGAAATTTTAGAATAAGTCGGTTGCAATCTAGAATTAGGTTCAATAATCTCAGAATTTGTGTCTTGTATTCTTCTAACAGGAAATGATCGATCATTTCAACTATTTTCAAGATATTTTCACTTGCTAAGATATCGTTTTTTGCAGTGTAGCTAACTTATCTGCCTTAGCTTGTCTTTAAATAAACTAGCTGGGGGAACCTGAAGAGTCTGAATACATCAGATAAATATAAAAAGCTAGTTAGTGAGTACATTCTTAAATAATAAGATACTAAATAAAGCTAGCCGACTAGCTAACCACCATGGAGTGGCTGAATACAGGCTAACCAGTTTAAATAGCTTGCTAGTTCGCTAGTATCACTCTATCAAATGAAGTGAGGTATTAAATCAGGTTGTGTTTGACTGAGATCAGCTGAATATCCACTAGCTAACTAACTAGTGCGACACTATAGTATTTACAATCACAGCTTATGATGTAATCATGATATTGTATCTGAAAAAGAAACAGAAATGAACAAATTCCTGAAACTACATTTTTGATGCTACCTTCAGGTTTTGTTTTCCAACAGTTTTCTATCTTAAATGCTTTAGCAAAGGGCGGAGCTTAAGTTCATCCATAAATTTAATCAAATAACATCATCACAATAGTTTACCGAACAATTCTTAGCATGCTAGCAAACTCTGGTTAGCTACTTTACATTAAATATTAATTAACTGCTTCAGGAAGAAGCTCAGTTAGCTAAGTTAACTAGTTAGTGGTGCTGTTTGTGGGAAGCTGGCTAGCCTAGCTAATATGGCAAATTTATCTTATTTTATAACTCACGCCCTGTCTATCTCACATTAAAGAAGTGTAACTCAGAACTAGCAGGGATGATACACAATCAATCTGGTGATTGGCTGATCAATTTTGACTTAAGCTCCGCCCATCACAGAGTGTTTAAAGCTGATTTCAGCATGTTGTCAGATTGCAGACACACACCATGTGCAGGAAAATCAAACCAGTCAATCAAGACCAAGATGCTAGGCTAGTTGCAAACATGCTAAATGTTTCAGATATTTTAAATTAATACAGAAGTCCAGAAAAGTCAGGCATTATATCATTATCATTATTATTATTTTTGTTCTGTTATCTCAAGATAAACTCGATTCTGCACGAATGAGAAAACACTAGCTAGGTAGTGTCATTTATTTATTATTTAAAACCTACTTCTTTATCTACTCATTTAACCAAACCAACAAATCAAACAACATCTTTAGACTTGTAGACATAATTGGATCTAAAGACTGAAATTAGCAACTGTAATTTTGATGCTAACTCAGTTGCTAATGCTATGCCGACTCATTAGCCTCATATGTATGGTAATTTGATTGAATGAAGGCATGTAAATTTTATTCTCGTGAAGTAGTTATAGCTACCTAGTTGATACGTATTCACTTAGCCTCACACAAAAATATTTTACTGAGATAACAGCTTTGTCAAAGTAATTTGGTCAAAAGCTCAAATGCCAATTCTTATTTAGCCTTACAATTAACATGAGAAATGCAAGGAAGATTCTAAATTAAGGTAGACTGTCTGCTAGCCAGACATTACAATTTAGCATTACAAAGCTACATTATCTAGCAGCTACTTTCTGTTATTATTTGATTACTGAATCTACTCCTAGTTACGTTTTTAAAGTTTTCTTTGATAACTGTGAGGTATTTTTATTAGCTTTTGATATCGGGACTTGCTTTTCTGAGAAATAAAAAAACAGGAACTTGAGATAACAGAACAGAAAATATAAACAATGATCTGAATGCATGGCCTGTCTGGACTTCTGTAATATTAGTCTAGAAACTTCTCTAGTTGAGCGCTAGGTACCCAGGTCTACTCTACGTCATGCTGTACTGAGGTTAAAGGGCGAGAAGACGATGAAGGCAGCACAGCGCTAGCAGATTAGTCTCAGTCTTCAGAGCGAAGCTACGCTAAAAAAAGCTAGCACCTCCCGAAACTACAGCCACGATGGCTCCGTCCCAAACCAGCGCTCTTGTCTACAGAACAGAGTGAAGATGCTAGGCTAAGTCTGCACAGAGCAAATCGGACGCTATGGTTTTAGGACTAAAGTCTCTAATCTAGGCTGGACATAATCACCTCGAGTCACGCCTGAAGTCCCAACACTCCTGTGTACGGTCAGACACACACACACACACACGGATAAACAACAATCAACATACAGCAGGTGACAGAAGTGGAGTAAACATGCAAAAGGTCAAGGGTCATTCATTTGTTTAAAAAAAAAAGGAGGTTCAATCCAGAAATATAAATAAATTCATGTAAATAAATGAATAAGTTTATTAAATATTTAAATTATTTAAATAAACTGTTAACTCTAAATAGACTTAATAACTTTCTACTTAACATTTAATTTTTAAAAATAATAATAATAATAATAATAATAACACATTAAAATATATTTAAAAACATTAACATAAATAAAATTAAATAAAATAAAAAATATACATGAATAAATATTCCTTTAAAAAATAAATATATAAATAAATATTTTCCCCTCAGATCCTCCATGATAACATGGTGTAATATAAAAATACAGGAACAGGCATACACACTGGCTTTAGAAGCAAATATCTGGATGGATAGATGGATGGATAGATGGATGGATGCATGAAAAAAGAGGTCAGGGATATATTTTAGGAAAATCCACGTTGTTGTTTGTTGGCATTCAGCCAGAATCACTGCAGACTGTTGACTTTAGCTCAGTATAAATGAACGGAGATTATACACACTGTGTGTGTGTGTTTGTGTATGTTGTGGTGTGTGATGCCAGTGTGTAGTGC
>JAOEHH010000002.1:959316-973873 GCA_025447875.1 Notarius cookei
ATTGGGAGGGGAGAGAAGGTGGGGAAGGGGCAGAATCCTTGAGGTGTGAACAACAAGGGCTGCAGCCGAGGTGTCTGGGCCGGGGGAGGTGCAGACACCTGATCAAATCTATTGAAGAAGAGATTCAGGTCATTTGCCCACTGCTGGTTTCCCTCAGCCTGGGAGTTTGAAGACTGGTGGCTAGAGATGGTCTTTAGTCCTCTCCAAACTCCTCTGGTGTTGTTCTGCTGCAGCTGCTCCTCCATTTTCCTCCTGTTGCTCCTCTTTCCCTCTCTAATCCTCCTCCTTAGCGTCCTCTGCACAGCCTTTAGCTCCTCCTTGTCTCCAGACCTGAAAGCCCTCCACTTCTCCTTGAGAAGAGCCTTTATGTCCAGGTTAATCCATGGTTTGTTGTTGGAGAAACACCGTACAGTCATAGTAGGTACAGTGTTCTCCACACAAAAGTTAATATAGTCGGTAATACAGTCTGTAAGGCTGTTGATGTCCTCCCCATGTGAATCTCTGAATAACTCCCACACCATTGTATTGAAACAGTCCTTCAGAGCTTCATCCACCTTGTCCGACCATCTTGACACGGTACGGGACACAGCTGGTTGCTTGTGCACAAGAGGCTTGTACACCGGCCAGAGGAAAATAAGATTGTGATCAGATCTTTTCCAGGGGAGGCAGGGGGGATGACTTATATGCCTCCTTGGTGTTTGTAACAATATTGTACGTTCATTCTCCATTGGGGAGAGTGGCACAATACATGGAGGATAAGCAATATGATAACAATACTGCATGCTAGAAGGGAATAGAATACATGTTTTTATTCCATTGAAAAAGTGTCCTGTATGTGTAATAATTCCTGATATTTCACTCTGATGAGTCAGTGTTTTCGGCTGACTTGTATGGAAGGCAATTGGGGTCAAAACTAATGAAAATGTCATTTGAACCTCATGACATTACATTGCATGGCATTTAGCAGATGCTCTTAACAAGAGCAACGTGTCATGGAATATGTAATTTACGTAGGTACGTGCATATCCCCTGCGTTGTGTCTGAATGTTATCTGATGTCACCACGGTGTACGTAACGTCAGTTGAATGCATGCTGTGATGGTGAACGGTCCAGTAAAGTTGGCTGACACAACGGAATCCAAAGTGTGGACATTCGTCATTATTAACCTTTATTACATGGTGTCAGAAGCGTTTTCGGACCTACGATGCCGAAGTTCAACCCACCCGACAGTTTCTGCTTCGACAGACCCGCTGAATGGAGCGACTGGAAGAAACGCTTCATGCGCTACCGGATGGCTACGAAGCTAGATCAAGAAGATGACGAGGTTCAGGTTAGCACCCTCATCTATGCCCTGGGCGGGGAGGCGGAGAACATATACTGGTCGTTTACTTTCGACAATGTGGATGATTGTGATACTTTCAATATAGTTATGGGGAAGTTCGATGCATACTTCATACCTAAACGTAACGTCATTCATGAGAGAGCCCGCTTTCATCAGCGAGTGCAGCGTGTGGGGGAGAGGGCAGAGACATATATTCGCGCTCTTTATGAACTCTCTGAGCACTGCGAATTCGGAGCTAATCATGAGGAAAACATTAGAGACCAGATAGTGGTGGGCATCAGGGATAAAGAGCTCTCCCGAAAACTGCAGCTCATGGAAAAGCTCACATTGGAAATGACAGTTCAGGAAGTTAGACAAGAGGAGGAGGTTAAAGCCCAAGTTAGCTTGCAAGGTGGCGAAGCTGCGTGCTCCGTAGAGGAGGTCGCGCGGGGGCTCAGAAAATTCAAAATGGAGTCGCGTGTACAGCACAACGACACAGAACAACAGCCCAGACGCTACGATCGCGGCAATATTTGCGGTAGGTGTGGGAAAATGATACACAAGAGGAAAGAGCACTGCCCAGCAGTTAAGTCCACATGCCACAAATGCAACAGAGCTGGACACTGGGAAAGAATGTGCAAAAGCAAAGTGGTAAACGAAGTCTGCGAGCACGAAGGGAACGATGAAGCTTACAATGTAGCTCACTTTCTAGGCTCAGTTAAAAGCACAATATCAAGCAGCAGCGAACAGTGGACCGTCAAGCTGAACATAAACAACACACCAGTTAGCTTCAAGATAGACACTGGCGCAGACGTGTGCATTATGAGTGAAGAGACTTTTAAAACACTCAAAGGAGTGACAAAACTTCACCCTTCAGGGGCCATGCTCTGTAGCCCAGGAGGCCAACTGAACTGCATCGGCCAGTTTACAGCGAGCACTGTGCACAAACACAGACGACACTCATTCATGGTGTATGTTGTGAGGGGAGAGAGTGTGAGCAACCTTCTCAGCAGAGCGACAGCACAGGCAATGGGGCTTGTTAAAAGAATACACGAAGTCAGCAGCACTGGGGGGGGAGCTCGGCCTGCTGAGAATGCAGCCAGTGAAAATTGAGCTTCAAGACGACACAAAACCCTATGCCGTCCACACCGCACGCAGGGTCCCCATTCCCCTCATGAAGCGTGTGAAACAAGAGCTCGACAGGATGGAGGCCACAGGTGTCATAGAAAAGGTGACCGTGCCCACGGAGTGGTGTGCCCCTATGGTGCCCGCTCCCAAGAAATCAGGACAGATGCGCATCTGCGTCGACCTGAGAAAGTTAAACAAAGCTGTTAAGAGAGAGAGGTTCGTTCTGCCAACAGCTGAAGAGATCACAGCAGAGCTGAGCGGGTCCACGGTGTTCTCCTCACTGGACGCCGCTGCAGGGTTCTGGCAAATACCACTAGACAAGGGAAGCCAGCGACTCACCACGTTTATCACACCTTTCGCCAGGTACTGTTTCAAGCGCCTCCCTTTCGGGATATCCAGTGCCCCGGAAATATTCCAAAGAAAGATGGTGGAGACCCTGGAAGGCCTACCGGGCACTGCAGTGTATATGGACGACATAATAGTTCACGGAGAAAACATGGCTGAGCACGACGACCGTCTTCAGAAAGTGTTGGAGCACCTGGAGACAGCGGGGCTCAAGCTGAACATGGAAAAATGCACACTGAGGCAGCAAAGACTACACTTCCTGGGCCACGAAATAGATGCAGAAGGAACACGACCTGATCCAGCCAAGGTGTCTGCAATAAACAAGCTGGAGCCGCCGAGCAACATCACCGAGCTGAAAAGAGTGTTAGGCATGGTAAACTACTTGGGGAAATATATCCCCAACCTAGCCTCAGTGGGACAGCCCATGTACGAACTTTTGAAATCCAAGTCCTACTGGACCTGGGGTCCAGCGCAGCAGTCAGCTTTCCAGCGCATCAAAGAGCTTCTCACGACCCCACCTACCCTGGCATTTTATGACGTCGGCAAACCCACAGCTGTCTCGGCGGATGCAAGCAGCTACGGCATCGGTGGCGTACTAATGCAACAGCACAGCGAAGGGTGGAAACCAGTCGCCTACTGCTCATGGCGTCTCAGTGAGGCAGAAACCAGGTACGCCCAGATAGAAAAAGAATGCCTGGCGAGCGTCTGGGCCTGTGAACGGTTTGGGAAGTACCTACAAGGCCTAGAGGGATTTAGGTTAATCACAGACCACAAACCTCTCGTCCCACTGATGAACTCCAAGGACCTGGATAACGTCCCCATCCGCTGCCAAAGGCTACTGATGCGACTGATGAGGTTCAACCCCACCGCTGAGTATGCACCGGGGAAAACCCTCGTCATGGCGGACACCTTATCCAGGAGTCCCATCGGTGGCACACCAGAGGCGGGTGACATGAATGCAGATGTGGAATCCTACGTGGCATCCATCATCAACAACATGCCAGCCACAGAGCGGAGAATGGACAACATCAGAGCCGCCACCACTGCAGACGACACACTGCAAGTCGTGACCCGATACATACAGTCCGGGTGGTCCGATCACGTGAGCCAGGCACACCCCACTGTCAGTGAGTATTACCCCATGAGAGGTGAACTGTCAGTCTACCAGGGCCTAGTGGTCAGAGGCAATAGGATAGTAATCCCAGAGAAACTGAGGGCTGACATATTAGAGCGCATCCACGATGGCCATCAGGGATTGAGTAAATGCCGTGACAGAGCTAACGCTGCTGTCTGGTGGCCAGGCATCTCAGCCCATATCAAACAGAGAGTCCTAACCTGCCACCAATGCCAAGAACATCGCAGAGCCCAGTCTAGGGAGCCCCTAATGTCCACACCACTTCCAGACAGACCATGGAAAAGAATAGGCATCGACTTGTGCGAACACAACAAACAGAGCTACCTTGTCATTTCTGACTACTACTCATGATTTATCGAGATTCTCCACATGCCCACCACCACCAGCGCCCAAGTGGTCACAAAGCTGAAAGCCACATTTGCCCGCTATGGAGTAGCAGATGAAGTGATCAGCGACAATGGGCCCCAGTTCTCTAGTGAGGAGTTCAAAGACATGGCTCGCGAACTAGACTTCACACACGTGACATCAAGCCCACATCATCCTCAAGGGAACGGGCACGCTGAAAGGGCAGTGCAAACAGCAAAAGGCATCCTGAAACAAAAAGACCCCCTCTTAGCACTGATGTGTTACAGAGCCACTCCATGCAGTAGCACAGGGGTAAGCCCAGCTGAACTCTTGATGGGTCGTAAGATCCGAACCACATTGCCTACCATCGACCGGAACCTGCAACCCAAGTGGCCAAACAAGCAGGCAATTGCAGCCAAAGACGCAGCTGAGAAAAGGAAACAGGCGTATTACTACAACCAGCGCCATGGCGTGAGAAATCTCCCGCCACTGCGACCAGGGGACCGTGTCCTCACCAGACTGGACAACCAGAAGTCCTGGACCACCCCAGCCTTGGTGACCGCCGAGAGCGTCACACCAAGGTCATACCTCATCGAGACGGACCAGGGCGCAACACATCGGCGCAACCGCCGCCACCTCCAGGTGGTACCCACCGCAGGGTCACCGGTGTCGGGTGCGCAGGGTCCTGCGCCAGAGTGTCTGCCTGCGAGTCCAGCACAGCCAGTGGACTCTTCTGCAGCCGGCAGTGTGAGCACAGCTACTGAAGGCCCGATACTTACCAGGTCGGGCAGAGTGAGCAGGCCTGTTCAGAGACTGGACTTATGAACGGTAATTAAAAAAAAAGAAAAAAAGAGAAAGAGAAGTGGAAATGTGAAAAGAGTTCCAGCAATACAGCAATGTACACTAATGAATGTGATTGCATGGCATACTATTGATTGCAAAAAGAGTTCCAGAAACATTGTGAAAAAGAGTTCCAGCAATACTGTCATGTAAGAAATGTGATTGCGTTACATACTATTGATTGAGTTCCAGCAGCATTTTAGTTGAATACGTGAGTCAAGGTTACCTAACATGATTTTGGGGGTGACTGAGGTTACTGTAAGGGAATATAGGATGGTGGGTGAACAATTCAGTTTCATTTAATACAATACAATACAATACAGTTATGTTTGTTTAAACATCAGAAAGTGTTGCTTTAATTAATGTTCTGTTTTAGTGCTTAAGTTACACAGTAAATGGGATAGCCTCTATAGATGTGACGCCCAAGGTTAATACTGTAAAAGAACTTTAAAAGGGGGAGATGTCATGGAATATGTAATTTACGTAGGTACGTGCATATCCCCTGCGTTGTGTCTGAATGTTATCTGACGTCACCACGGTGTACGTAACGTCAGTTGAATGCATGCTGTGATGGTGAACGGTCCAGTAAAAGTTGGCTGACACAACGGAATCCAAAGTGTGGACATTCGTCATTATTAACCTTTATTACAGCCTGTTCGTGTCATACCCTCAGGGAGAACTGTACTTCTGTGGATACAGCTTGGCGCAACGCGGACATGGACATACGCATGGGTGTCTCCAGAGTCTACTCGATTTTCTGCTGGTGTGGAGGTGTGGATGTGTCTCAACACACAAGCTGAATGCTTACAACTTTATTGTAATACTCTGCTTAACCTATCAGGGGTGGAATAGGGCATGGTCTGAAAGTAGGAAAATTCCCTGAAGAAGAAGAAGATAGAAACGAGAATATAAAATACACATGCAGATAGGCACTTCAGTAATACTGTATCAACGCCCCAAAATCAGGTGACGCGTCTTATGCATTGAAACTCGCACGCTGTTCGCGCTGCGTGGATTTTGACGGGGCCTTCATTTCCATTCATAAAAACTATGAAAATTCATCTGGAGTACACATGACCCAATTTTTCAACCAACCACAGTGTGGGCTAATGCCACGTAGGTTTTTTTTTTTTCCGGAAATGAAGATGGCAGACGACATGAGAGCCTTGAGAGTGAAAAAGCTTTGGAATCTTCCCAATTTCTAGCTAGCGATTGAGTGCAAGTTTTCAATTTCATGTCAAAGTAATAAAATAATTATTTATGAATTGAATCATACCAGTTTAGTCCTTGTATATCCATGCGATTTTGAGTAATGCCCTGTGAAAAGAGGTCGGGGTGGTAAGGTGGATCCAGCAGGTGCATGTCGCACTGCACCCTGCACAGGTGTACGAATGGCATCATTGCTACAATTGCTGGAAAATCACCATAAAAGTCACCATTGTACAATATATAATACTAGTACATGGAACTTTGTGCTACATAAATTTTTTTGAAATGCAATATGGGGGCTATTCCTAACCGTTTCAGAACTACTAGTACATTCATCATATGGTGCTATAACATGGGAGGCCATATTGGCTGAGACGAGCCACAGTGTTGTAGTGCCATATGATGAATGTACTAGGATTTCTGAAACTGTTAGAAATATCCTCCATGTTGTATTTAGAAAAAGTTCTGTCTTGAAATTCTAAGCATTTTGATATTCAATATTACCAGATTTGTTGTGAACTGAGTAAATTATTGCCAGGTTTTGACCATCGTTATCTACGGTCCAGTACAGTAAGGCCTCCAAGGTCACTTAAAGGTCACCTTAGGTCACTGTAGAGCCTTGTCCTGGTATAGAGTGTAAATCTCCATGGTTTGAGTGTTTGTAGCTCAAAATTTTGAGTCCAAGATAGAAAAATTTATCACGATGGGCAAAACAAGTCAGTCTCAAGGTCACGCTAAAGGTCCCCAAGGTTGCGTCAGGTTCACGAGAGGTAAATGACCTTTGTGACATTCAATTCCCCACTGTTGAATGATTCTAAATATGTATGGTTTGTAGGTTGTAAATCCAATAAATAATACTACAGATCACATGATACGATAAAATGATGGAAATAAATGCTAATTATTGCACATCTTGTTGTTTATATATCATAAAACAACAGGCCTGGGTGGCCGTACTTGAAAAATTAAAATATCTCCAGAACTGTTCAACCTTTTTTCAAAATTCCAAAAGTGTTGAATTCCAAATTTTCTCCTCTAACTGCTCTCAGAAATTCGGAACAATCAAATGAGTTTTAAATTTTAGCTGAAGTGCCTAGTGCAGAAGTTTGTAACATAGCGATCTCAAGAGAAGATGAGCTAGTGTGTTTAATGCTGATGTTGGAAGAAGAAGGAGAACGAGACAAGATGAAGAAAAATGTTCTAAAACATTCTTCTTTGGTATTTCTCACTTCCATTACCCAGTCACCATCTGCAGCTACTCCTACCTACTGGTTCGGCGTGTACCTACTGGTTCAGCACACTCAGTTTGTAACTAACTGAGTGTACCTACTGGTTCGGCACACTCAGTTTGCACACATGCAGTTCACATGTTCACTGTGTACGGACCACATCCACGTGAAGTATACTTCCCCTTTTATGGTCTTCCCTCTCTATGTTCTCAGGATCGACTTCCCTTGGCCAGCTTGGAAACCGTTTCAGAGTGGCACATAATGCTAATTAGAAGGCAAACATAGAATGAGCAATGAAATATCTTTTATAATTAATGCTGTACTCAGATTAGATCCTGTGAGAGTTGATGGAAGTGGTTGGATTTGCACTGTTAGCAAACCTAGTTAACTAATTACCAAGTACAAATCATCACCTCAGCAGAGGATTGTTCTTCATCTTAATCTCTCTCTCTCTGCACTTTACTCCAGAACCGCAAGGATATCGGCTCCAGCTCAGCTACTTTTGGAAGCCCTGCTTTCTCCTAATACATAACCATGCAGCTGATAACTGTAACACAGACAGAAAGTGTGTGTGTGTGTTTTGGCATCCTTTGAGACCAGCAGTCACGTCCTGGAGTTGGGTGGCATCATTTTGTCTCCATGACAACAACCCAAAGCAGTTTCTTCACGACTTTTTTTTTTCCGCTGCCAGAATGAAGGGTCTGTCATCTCCAGTGGCGAGGCACATCAACAACCATGAACATCATGTTAATGACATCTCTGTTAGCATTGATGGCTGTTGCCATGACAACAACGAATGGAGGGAACTTAAGGAGCAGAACTGCCAGATATAAATATATAAATACAGGCTGTAATTGTATGACGTTTATTCAGCAAGGACAAATAGAAGCCAAGGCTGCAGAGTGAGATGCTGAATCTGTAACTCAGATACTGATTGTTTCACTCTGCACAAAGTATTGGCTTCCTCTTCCCTGTCCTTTAAGTGTTTGGATGAATGGAGGATGATGGTTTGTGGTGTTGTTGTTTGATGGTGCATTTTGGTGCTTGATGGAGAATGTCAGTATCTGATGGCATGTGGTGTTTGATCAAGAAGCTTGGGGTTTGGTAATGTGTTTTGGTGTTTGATGGAGAATGTTTGAAGTTTTGGTGTTTAATTCATAGGAAATGTTGATATTTGATTTAGAAGGTTCATGTTTGATAGGGAGTGTTGGTGTTTGATGGAGAATATAATATTTTTGCTAAAATCTTGGTATTTGATTTGAAAGTTGCAAATTTCATAGTGTGTTACTGTGTAAAAGAGAGTGTTGGTGTTTGATAACGAAGGTTGGTGTTTGAAGGCATGTATTTGATGTTGCTGTTTGATATAGAAGGTTGGTGTTACAGAAGGTTGGTGTTTGTTTTGGTGTGTTGGTGTTGATGAAAAGTGTTGAATAGAGAACGTTCGTGTTTGATGAAGAAGGTTGATATTTGATGGTGTGTGATTTAGTGCTTGATAGAGAAGGCTGGGCTTTAAGGAGGTTGGTGTTTGTTTCTGTGTGTTTGTGTTTGATGGAGTGTTGATGAAATGTGTTGGATAGAGAAGGTTCATGTTTGGTAAGGAAGGCCAGTGTTTGATTGGGAAGGATGGTGTTTGAGGTAGAAGTTTGGTTTTTAATGGAGAAAGTCAGTGCTTGATGGAGAAAGTCCAGGTTTGATGGAGAAGGTTGGTGTTTGGTGGAGGAAGTCTGTGTTTGATGGAGAAGATTGGGGTTTGAGGTAGAAGTTCAGTGTTTGATGGAGAAGGTTAGTGTTAGGTGGAGAAGGTTGGTGTTTGGTGGAGTATATGTGGGAATGATATCGTCATTGTTGATTTATTATAATACTCAATACACACTGTCATTAAGGAGGAAAGGTAGACTATCCACAATAAGTGGATAACTGGGGGTCTTTCTAATGAGCTAGTATGCTAACTAGATAGCTCAACTTACCTTCAAACTAATAATATAATGAAGCAACTTTTAAGATGGCTAAGGAAACTCAATCAATAGTAAAGGGAAGTGGATGAGGGCAGGTAAAAAACAAACAAATAAACAACCCCCCCCATACTCTTATTGGAATGGAGCCTGAATGAAATTTCCAGAGCGTAATGAGTTTTGAAGCCGCAGTGGTGAGTGATGTCAGGCTGGTGATGGTACAGCTTTCAGAAAACGTGGCTCTAAGCCAAAGGTCAAAGGTCAGTAGTGTACATTAGTCTGATAAAGTCAAGGTAAATTACTGTCCACTTAATTGCAGCTTACTTCAGCCAGATGTCCATGAACCCCTTAAACGAGTTTACATAATAAATGCGCCGTTAATGTGTTTTCCTTTAATCCAATCTGACCTTTTACATTCGATTAACTAATCGAGCAGTGACTTTTCCACAAAGCATAAAATATACGTCCCAGTCCTCCGCTTTACCTTCCATCATTAATTCCACACCAGTCTGATGAACTGTAGCTGTACAAATCACAGAAATACTCCACAGAACAAACACAGCTCATTAAGAATCATTTCAGTTACTAACGAGATTACACTATTGAGGTATAATTATTAATAATTATTTATTTATAAAACATGCTGCAGCTCTACACTCCCACATTAAAAACCTCTTTAATTACTTTAATGCTGGTGTTTGTTGCTTTTGGATAAAGAGAGTTGATGTTTAATCTAAAATATTGGTGTTTGAGAACACTTTTGGTTTTGAGTTGTTTAGTGTTTGTTGGAAGTTATTAATGATCTCTGGAGTTTAATACAGGGTGATTTAAACATTGGTGTTGGATGATAAATACAAGGGTTTTATGGTGTTAAACAGCATCTGTTGCTTTATGGACAGTGTTGGAGTAAGCTGATGTTTAATGGCCTGTCAGTGTTTTATGAAAGTATTGGGATTTTATTGGAGATTGTTGTGATTTAATTGATAGTGCTAGAGTGTTGGAGTTTGGTGACATTCGTATTTAATGAAAATTGTTGGTGTTGATGGTGTGTGTTGGTGTTTTTTCTGGAGAAGGGTGAAGTTTGGAACTGTTGAGGTTTAAGGGAACAGGTTAGTATTTGATGGAAAATGTTGGTGTTTGATGGATAGTGTTGGTTTGATAAAGGGCATTCTAAAGGAAAATTGTTGGTGTTTGATGGAGAGTGTTGGTTTGATAAAGGGTGTTCTAAAGGAAAATGTTGGTGTTTGATGTTACCTGTCGGTGTTTGCTGAAAAATATTGGTGTTCAATGAGAATGTAGACATTTAATGGAGAATGTTGGAGGTGGTCAGAGAATGGGGTTTGATAAAGAAGGTTTGTGTTTGGTGGCGTCTCTTGGTGTTAGATAGAGAAGGTTGGTGTTTGTTAGAGAATGTTTGCATTTGACAGAAGGTGTTGGTGTGTGTTGATGTTTCATGATGGTGAGTTTTGGTGGTGTCTGTTGGGGTTTGATGGCATGTGCTGGGGTTTGATGGTGTGTATTTGGGTTTGATTATGTGTGTTGGGGATTGATTGTGTGTTTTGGTATTGTGTGGTGTGTGTTGGGGTTTGATGGTGTGTGTTGGGGTTTGATGGAGTGCTTTGGTGTTGTGTGGTGTGTATTGGAGTTTGATGGTGTGTGTTGGGGTTTGATGGTGTGTTCTGGTACTGTGTGGTGTTTGATGGTGTATTTTGGTGTTGTGTAGTGTGTGTTGGTGTTTCATGGTGTGTGTTGGGGTTGATGGTGTGTTTTGTTGTTGTGTGGTGTGTTTTGGTGTTTCATGGTGTTTTTGGTGTTGTGTGGTGTGTGTTGAAGCTTGATGGTGTGTTGGAGCTTGATGGTGTGTTTTGGTGTTGTGTGGTGTGTGTTGGGGTTTGATGAAAATGTTGAAGTTTAATGAATGATGTTTGATGATGTTTGGTGGAAAAAATTGGGGTTTGATTGAGAATGTTTGTGTTTTATGGTATTTTGTGAGGAATATTGGTGCTTGATGGAAAATGTTGGTGCTTGCTGCTGAAACAGTGTTTGTATTGGTGAATGTTAAATTTTGATGATGAAACTTGGCATTCATTGGTGAATTTCAATGATTGACAGAAATGTTGGCCTTTTTTGTGTGGTGTTGGAGGATGGTGATGTTTTGTTTCAGAATATTACTAATTTCACTGGATATTAAACAATAGCTGGTGAACATGTAGGTGTTTGTAGGAAGAGTGTTTATTTCCTGTATGATACATAACACACTACTCTTGACTGGGAGAATTTTACACCTTCAGATTTATAATCAGGTTTAATCATACACTAATGTGCAGATTTGTCACTATTGTTCAGCTGTACTGCAGATGTGGACTCTGTTCAGCTTAATAATTCATTTGGCTGATGCTTTTATCCAAAGCAGCTCAGTCAGCATTCAGTCCTGTTGCTGTTTAATGCTTTTACTTAAGGGCCGTTTCGTGACTCTCTTAAGCACTGAGCTCACGCTGCCCACGACTGTACGCTGGCTGAAAATTCACAGCCAAATCAAGTATTAATAAAACACTTCAAAGTAAAGAAGTGTTCGCTTTTTAACACATGCTTCAAAGTTTCAGAGAACATCAGGCTCCATGGTTATGTACTCTCTGTGCACTTGTATCAATCGCCTTGTTCTAAAAAAAAAAAAAAAAGTTTTCTTTCAATTATGAGGTGTGTTTAAAGCATGCTGAGCTTTCTCTCTCTCTCTCTCTCTCTCTCTCTCTCTCACACACACACACACACACACACACACACACTATAAATACATTTATTTGCACATCATTCACAGGAGCATTTACTTCTTCATTAAACTCCTGTTCGGAAAAATGTTCATATCCTACATTTATCTCATGAGGAGACTCAATAACAGGAACCATTAGTAGAATTAGTGATGAGTTCCTGCAATTTTAACTACGGATTACACTGTAAAGTTAAAATAACTTATTTCTTTCAATCACACACCAATTTAATAAACTTTTTAAATGCAAATTGTCCTTCAATATTAATTAATGTCCTAAATGAAAACAATTCCCAAGCAAATCTATAAATAAGCTGTTTATTTATCATAGCCATAAATTAAATCTAGCCATTTAACATTAGGACAAAACTAATGGCACCCTTTAAAAGGAGCAACCGTCAATGTGTGTCTATGGTAGTTGGTGCTGCAGTGGCTGAGCTGCATTACTGTAAGATTTAGCGAATGCTTTATGAGGAGCTCTTTCAGGTTTTAGTCGCCTTTATGTCATTTTCATTCCTCTGTGAGGTTTGTGGGCGTGGCTAAATGGCTGAATGTAAATCAGCTGTAATGTTAAATGTGCTGTAATTTAGGGCTGGGTGGAGTTTATTAACATACCAAGAAATTAGAAACTTTAATACATTTAGTGTGATTTAAAAAAAAATTCTATTCAGCCAAAAACATTTATGAAGAACTTTACTAAAAGTTTCAGAAATGTGTCCCAGGGTCCATTTTCTGATCTCCATCTGCATGTGGTTATAGTTGAGAAATGAGAACATGTGCAATGCGAAAATGACTTCCTGTGCATGTTTGCAGACTTGTGTGTGTGTGTGTGTGTAATGCACTACTCCAATCCCAAACCTACTGAGACAGCGCTGACTCCACTCTGTGTCGATGATTTATGTGCTCTTGTGCTGCCTTAAAAATGGAAAGCAAAGTTGGACTGCAGTAAACGTGTGTGTGTGTGTGTGTGTGTGTGTATGATGCAACACTTTTTGCACCTTAGGCGGTTAGGACAGGTAGATCTGAAATACCATAACTGTAAGTAACAATGTGTGTGTGTGTGTGTGTGTGTAGAGACCTGGAGTTCTCCGTGTTGGATGAAACGCTCAATGCACTGAGTTCACAGCATGTTCTTATTTACAGAGAAGATCTGTGGGATTTAACAGAAGATGTGTGCTTTCATCTAACACGCATAGAATTGAGCGCATGTGTAAGCCATTCTCTCGGGTGTATGTGCTCACGATTCACCTGTACACACCACGCAATACATATTTCAGCTGAAGAATAATAACCTCTAGCCTAAAGAGGAGAACAAGAAAGAGCGCTCTACTTTTTTAAAATAGCAGGTTTACAGTTTCTAAGCCAGATATTTAACTCTAGTGGTTTTTTTTAGCTGCTTCTGTTTTCTAGGCTTATTGTTCAGCTGGACGTTTACACTCGGCCTAATGTTGTGCTCTGCCCCGGGATTCATCTCGGCATGGAATTCAGGGGGAGTAGAGGAAGAAACTGTCGGGGACACAAAGCAATGGACACTGAATTTAGTGTTAGACCCGAAATTATGACAATAACATCAACTCTACTGCAGACATACGATACACACGTTTCTTACGTTACACAAAGAAACACAACTTTTTTAACTGATAAAAATTATTCACAAAGCCAGACAAATGTGGAAAAAGGACCTCAAAGCACAAAATAAAACAAGAATAATCATCATCAAACACCAAAATTATTCTCCAACACACCAAAATTGACCTTCAAATACCAAGAAATATCAACACTCTTCTCCAACACACCAATATTCACCTTCAAGCACCAACATCTTTCCCCAACACACAAATATTCATCATTAAACACCAACACTCTTCTCCAACACAGCAATATTCACCTTCAAACAACAACACACCAATATTCATCATTAAACACCAACACTCTTCTCCAACACACCAATATTCACCTTCAAACACCAAGATTATTCTCCAACACACCAATATTCATCATCAAACACCAACATGCTTGCTTCAAAGACTTACACTGAAATTCTTTGTCAAATAACAAATGCACCAATACTCCCCCAAAATGCCACTTCTACAACTAAAAACTAAAACTTAAAAACAACACCAAGCTACTCCATCAAACACCAATAAATACCAACATTACTGTCTAAACACACACCAACATTTACCAAAAATAAACAAATACCAGCATTCTCTACTGAGCACTGAAACACAAAAATGTATAGGCATTCTCCTTTAAACACTGAACCCCCCCCCCCCAAATTCTCCCATA
>JAOEHH010000002.1:1625225-1640029 GCA_025447875.1 Notarius cookei
ACCACAGTGAAAGAAAGTCACACTGTGAGATCACAATGTTTCCCGTTCTGATGTTTGAACATTGTGAACATTAACTGAAGCTCTTGATTTGGATCTGCGGGATTTGATGCATCGAGGGATCGGCTGATTAGAGAACAGCAGGTGGATGTAGGGGTGTTCCTAATAAAGTGGCCGGTGAATGTAGTTGAGCGTGTTACACAGTTTTCAATTCTATAATTGTTACTAAACGGCTAAGGAATGGATAATACAAGCGGTAAATTGTTAGCTAGCCAAGCTCCACTGATGTGCACACCAACACAGGAGCTTGCTGCTCGCTGGCTAATTCTCCTAAGCAAGATCAAAGTTAGCTAGCAAGCTAAATTTACCGCAGGAAATTACAGCTAGCTGTGTAATTTAGCTAATCTTGAGCTTCCTAATGGCGGAAACCAGAACAAAGTTCCACATTATGCTCTGACCGGAGCATATGCAAGCAGTGCTAAAGAGCTCCTGTTCTAAACGCAGATCCTGATTTTGCTCAGTAAGAGGGTCAACATGGGCGATATGTGATTAAGCGATATGTGATTAGCCATTAGAAATCTTGATTACATGACAAAACCACAATAGTTTGCTGAATGTTCTAGCAAACCTGGCTGGCTAGTTAACGTCAGGCAGGGTAACATTGTCCATTCTGTTTCACATGATTTGAATTGATTCACCTGATTCACTTAAATGAGTCATTTGAAAAGAATGAATCCTTTTTGCGAATGGCCCGTTATTGTTGTTAGCTGGAAGGAAGACTTTAGCATTCGTAGATGCAGTACCGTATATCGTGATTGGTTAAGACTGATTAGGCTGTCGTATTCGATGTTGCTGTATTTCCGTAAAGTGTTTCCATCCTGAGCATTATGGCGTGCTGATGATTTATTAACCGTTCGTGACATTTCATAGCGAGGGCCTGATGACGACAGAACAAGGCTGATTTTATTTGCTAATATGTCATTCCCCCGTGTCTTATTTGGAGCATGAATTTCTATTTCAGTGCATTAGCATCACACATACACACTCGATGTATTATAATATGAGTAATGTATGTTTTCCATATGCGATATGACAAACGATTTGTTGTGTGACTGGGCATGTGCCGTTAATTTGTTAAACTGTGATCGATCCGGACGTAGGCTTCCTGTGAAGGCAATGGTGTATGTACTCTCACGCTAGCAACCTTGGCTACACAATGTAAAAAGCGAGCAACTTGACATTTAGTTTTAAGTACACAATAAAGTAGTGTAGCTAGCGTTAGCTAGCTTATTAGTGAACCTGACATAAATGTGTACAATTTGGAAAGGCAGGCCTGAGTTTGCGGTGTTAGAAAAATGCATTTAAAATCATAGTGCACAAATGTTAGCTAGTTTTGATGATAATGAAACATTACGATTATCGGCACATGCCTAGCGGTGACATAGCTAATATGCTGCATTAAAGGGACATTGCCTTCTTTTTAAACAATGACCAAACGATAAAAAAGGGAACCAGAAGCGGGATTTTTACCTGTCGTCCCTTAACATGATAAAAAGATTTTTTTTGTTAGGTTTTTTTTTTTTTTACGTTTAAACCGCAGGAGACGACGGGATTCGTGGTTCTCGTTTCTCATTTCAAGAGTCAAATCCAAACGAAGTGCCTCGTTTTTAGCCGTGCAGTCCGGGTAGTGCCCATGTCAAGGTTTGCACTTTGTGTGTCACTTCTGTCCACTGTCTGTGTGCGTGACCCACACTTACACTCGCTCACACACACACAAATACGCACATGTGATTCGAAGAAAGAGGTGTCATACTACGCTGATTGCATGTGAAGCTGAACCTGTCAAAGTCCTTCTGAATAAAACCTGTGCTGGCCTGAACATGACTCTGTGACTTGTTTTCTTACATCATCACTTATAATTTAACACTCAAACTAACTCACAACCTTCACACTAGAACTTCAAACTGTCTTATAGTACAGCGTAGTTTACCTTTTTAACCAGTACCATTCAGAGCATTTAGCTTGCCTTCTTAAAACCAGTACTGGACGTTCATGTATAGTTTAGCTGTTAGCGATATACCATAATAGTGAGTGGATCCATTTTGACGTGTACACACATTGCTATAGATTTAGCAACAGCTAATTATGAAGTATGAGGATACATCAGCTCAGAGTATCTCTGATTGGTCATTATCATATGCTAGGTTTGAAAACGGAGGTGTTTCTTCACTGTGCTTATCACATGAACAGCTAACTTTTGTAGAAATTGTGAAATGTTCTGAGAGCTCAGTGAGCAGTGTAAGTACAATGTAATTTTAGAGGCATTTCCAACATATCTGAGGTGCATGTTGATCTTGATCATCCTGATGGTTCTGTCTCATTTTTCTTTTATTTTCTCTGTCTGTATAAGAGTCTTATCATCCATTCTCCAGCTAGAAAAATGGCTAACATCAGTTAGCTAAGTGAGCTTGTGCTTAGTGTTTATATTCACAATTTTATACTGGTTTACTCAAGTTAGCTCGAAAATCAAATTTGCGATGTTGAAGTGGTTGTGAGACTTATGTGAGAACATGGAAATATTAGCATTGAGCACAAGCTAGCTAAATGTAATTATAGTGTAATTTTAGTCGTAGAAAAACTTTTCCCAACACATCTTAGGAACACATTGATATTTGTGATGGTTCTGTCTTATTTCCTCGGTCACTTTGACTGGATAAATGATTTAACGGTTATGTGCTAGCTAGAAAAATTGTTCGCAATACTCTTTAGCTAGCTTATACTCAGTGTTTGCATTTCCTGGTTGCCTAGCAACAATGTTCTCACATACTGTAGTTCTCGTCATTTAAACATTTAAGTGTGTTGTGTATTTGCCTTCATAAGTTCCAAATGAATGTAGCGTTAGTTAGCGATATCACGGCATGGCACGACGAACGAGACCAGTCATATTTATCTTAGTTTTTGATAACAAAGCATTACGGAATGGCAGACCAGGCATATTTTTCTAAACGGTTGCTTTATGGACAAGCTGAGACACTCTTTTCTTTCCCTCTCTCTTACCACAGAAGGTCTGAGATATAAATCATGTCTTTGGGCTGGAGGGACGTTGGGATAAGGGTTAAGGTTATTTCACCCACGAGACTTGTTCATTTCTCTCTCTGACGGTCTTGAACATGTCAGATGTGTGTGTGTGTGTAAAGGTTCCGAGTCACTAAGCTAATATTTCCCAAAGAGTCTGATAAACACAGAGCAAGGCTGGCGCTCCGGTTACACAAGAGGACGCTGGTGATGACTCGGCTGTTACTGACCGAGTGGTTTTATTGGCCGTAGACCAACAACTAGTGTTCGAGAGAATTCTTATCATCGTTGATACTAAAAATTCACTAAAAAATACTGAAGATTATTTAATAGCTAGCTAACACTCTGTTTGCTAATCAGCTAATGAACTGTTTGTACAACAAGGACACTAAACACATATGACCTCTAGTTAAAGGTAACAGACAGCAAGTGTTGTAGCTCATTCATAAAAAGACTGATGTTACAGTAAGAGCACTAAATACACCACTTTAGGCATTTGAGACAGATCCATAATACAGTAAACGGCTTAGAGGGTCTGGGTAAATCACACCAGTGTTTACATAGAGGCCAAATTACTTCATGAAAGAAGAGAAAGATCATTAGTCCACTGTGGACATGTTTCAAAGAACACTGACTAGTCACTATGTAGGCCACATAGACGCTGATATCAGACCATGTGGACGTGTTCCAAACCACACACTCTGTTCACTATACAGGCCACATAAAAACTATCGTCATTCCACTGAGGGTGTGTCCCAAACCACACACTCTGTTCACTATACAGGCCACATAAGCACCATCATTACTTCACTAAAGGCGTGTCCCAAACCACACACTCTGTTCACTATACAGGCCACATAAACACCATCATTACTTCACTAAAGGCGTGTCCCAAACCACACACTCTGTTCACTATACAGGCCACATAAAAACTATCGGCACTCCACTGAGGGTGTGTCCCAAACCACACACTCTGTTCACTATACAGGCCACATAAGCACTATCGGCACTCCACTGAGGGAGTGTCCCAAACCACACCCTCTGTTCACTATACAGGCCACATAAACACAATCGTCACTCCACTGAGGGTGTGTCCCAAACCACACCCTCTGTTCACTATACAGGCCACATAAACACCATCATCACTCCACTGAGGGCGTGTCCCAAACCACACACTCTGTTCACTATACAGGCCACATAAACACTATCGTCATTCCACTGAGGGTGTGTCCCAAACCACACACTCTGTTCACTATACAGGCCACATAAACACTATCGTCACTCCACTGAGGGTGTGTCCCAAACCACACACTCTGTTCACTATACAGGCCACATAAACACCATCTGTTCAATTCATTTTGAATTCAAGGCTTTATTGTCAGATATACATCAACACCACAAGGCAACATTTTATACAATGAAATTCTTAACCTTCTCAAATCCCCCATAACGCACTAAAAAGGATAAACTAGTAATAAGAATAAAATATGAAGATAGAATATATAAATATTTACTAAAAGAATTAATTCTAGAATGTGGGTAAGTAGTGCAAATTGCAAAGTGAATAAAGTGCAAAGTGGAAAAGTGTGCAATTTGTAAATAATGATTTATCTCCAATCTGATACCCTCACTAATGGTGGAGTTCAGTATCCTGATGGCTTGGGGATAAAAACTGTCTGAGCCTGCTGGTTCTGGACTGGATGCTCCTGTAGCTCCTGTTGGATGGTAGTAGGGTAATCAGTCCATGGCTGGGTGACCCTGATGATCCTAAGGCCTTCCTGCCACTCCTCTGGGTGTGGAGGTCCTGTATAGTTGGCAATTTGGACCTGGTGATGTGCTCTGCAGCTATGACTGCTCTCTGGATGATCTTGTGGTCCTGCTCAGAGCTGTGATGGTGACAGCCAGGATGCTCTCCATGGAGCACAGGTAGAAGTTGTACAATATCCTGGAGTCCATGCTGAATCTCTTCAGTCTGCTGAGGAAGAACAGACTGTCTGGCTGATTTCACCACAGTGTCTGTGCATGTGGTCCATTTCAGGTCCCCGCTGATGTGTATGCCAAGGTACCTGAAGATGATGACCGTCTCCACTGCCATCCCCTGGATGAAGATGGGTGCGTGTGTTCTTTGTGTCCTTCTGAAGTACACTACCACCTCCTTATTCTTTCTGATGTTCAGCCAGGGCTGACCGTTTCGTTGCTATCTCTAATTCGGCCAATGATCACGGCACCGTGAATAAATTTGATAGTGCTGTTGGCGCTCTAGTCATGCGTGAACAGGGAATACAGGACATGGCTGAGCACCCAGCCATTGGGGACCCTGGTGTTGAGTGTCAGTTTGGAGGATGTGATGGTTTCGACCCACACCACTTGGTGTCTACTGCTCAGGAAGTCTAGAATCCAGCTGCAGAGGGCAGGGCAGTGTTGAATCCTACATCCTGGAGTTTGGTCACCAACTAGGAGATCACAAAGGTGTTGAATGCTGAGCTGTAATCAATGAATATATGTGTTCTGCTGTTCCAGGTGGATGAGCACGGTATGGAGAGATAAACACCATCACTCCACCGAGGGTGTGTCCCAAATCACACATACAAATAAGTGATGGTGGTTATAGGACACTACTAAAGTCATTTTTTTGCTCCACATTTACAGACGCCAGGCTTTTTTTTCCAATGAACATTGTTTCCTCTCAAAATTATAGTGAATAAAATATTTACAACACAAATGCCAGTTTTTAAAATAATAATAATAATAATGATAATAATTTCAATTTATATAGCACCTTTCTAACTCCCAAGGTTGCGTTACAAAAAAAAAAGTCCACCAAAAGAGGGTCAGGATGTAATTCCAGTGGCGTAGTCGCCCACAGTCCCACCAAAAGATGTACGAAGATAAATCCCACGCTGGAAACCGGAGCACCCGGACGAAACCCACACAGACACAGAGAGAACATGCAAACTCCACACAGAAAGGCCCCCGTCGACCACTGGGCTCGAACCCAGAACCTTCTTGCTGTAAGGTGACTGATAACCACTACACCACCGTGACCCATAGGGCTACACTGTATAGCCATTTTGCACTTGCTGGTTATAGTGTTGTAACTCAGTACTGGACCGAGTTTAATCATTTTTGTCCTTAGTAAATATTTCGACCCAAAGAGACGGGAAAATAGAACCCAGGTTAAAAAATCCTAAAATTTTCCTTTAAATAACATTACATTACAGGTACACACTCACACAGGGACAGAAAGTTCCAACAAATGCATTAAACATGATAAAGAACTAAATAAAAAAATATATAGACAAATAGACAGACAGGAGTGTGCAAATGTTTGTGCACCCTTCAAAACAGAATTAGGAAGATGTTTCATTTACAGTAAGATATCTGCAGTGTTGGGCTTCGGATCTTCAGCATCCAAAGAATAGTGTGTTCAGATATTTAAAAAAACAAAGACAAAAGTATATCAGTGTAAAAGGTCAGCGTGATGGAAAAACTTTCCAAATTTATATTTCTGTTTGTCTTCTATACAGCACACCCACATTTCATTTCTAACTTGTTTACGATAAATTGTAAAATAAAGGTACGCTTTCCAACTGTACATGAAGTACAAGTCTACATTTACAAACATGTCGTTTTTAGTTATATTTTTCCACTTTGTTCCCCTCAGGATGAAACTGAGCCTTAAAAAAAAAATATTTACAACACGAATATGAGTTTGTTGAATGAATGAAATAACATTAATTTTGAACATTGTGTTTATTCTGACTGAAGCTCGGAAACCAGAACAGTCCAAATGACACCGTGACGTCATAAAACACACTTCCAAGTGAAAACTTGACCCTTTGTCCTCATGATTCAGAATGTATGTGCTTGTGGAAAGCAGCCCACTTCCTGCTCCTGTTTACTTTATTATTAATTAAAATAAAGCCATAGTTGCACTTCCATGTTCTCTCTCTGTGGGCCGTGTTCTGTTATCTGAGACAGCGTGTTTACGGCGTGGAAAGACAGACTCAGTGTGTTCAATGCTCATCCTTGACTCTCAAGGCCACCTCTGCTCCAGAGCGTTTATCTGTGAGCTGACACGCCCGTGGCCTCGTCTCATGCAGGACATATAAAGAGTGTGAGGGACGCTGGGGTCCAAAACCACAGAGATACGATTCAGTGAATCAGAAAGTGACACGATGCTGCCTGCAACTTTCAAACTGTGTGCCGGCATTTCCTACAGACACACGAGGAACATGACGGGTAAGAACCACGATTTAATTTCATCTACTTCCGACATGTTAAACGTCTGTTTAATCCGACATTACGGTTCTTGATTTAGAGCTGATAGCAAATACCCCAGTAATTAATAAGTATTTGATCAGAACATTCTAGAAACATCACTTATTAACCAAGTAAACATCACAAAGAAACACGAATCTACAAGAAATGCACAAAAACTAACTTGTATACATTATATAGTGGCAAGCAAAAGTTTGTGCACCCTTGGAACATTTCATTTATAGCGACGTGATCGAATCGTGCATGTTAATATTATTAAAATTATATCAGTATAAAAGATTAAGTTGATACCAAAACATATTTGCAAAATATATTTCTGTTCATTTTGCCTGATGTTTAAAATTGTTGCTGTCTCTAAATTGTGTTTTGCTGCATTTATGTATTTACTTTGTTCATTCAGAAATGGACCAAAATGTTCACTAAGTTAATTTTTAAAACAAACAAACAAACAAAACACCCTACAGCACCATGTGGATTTCAGTTAATTGGATCAATTGATTCCCAACAGTCTGAATCTGAATCAATTGACTGTTCAGTCCCACTCATTCTATACAACATGGAGTCAACACTGATTAAGATTCAGAGTCATGAGAATCACTTGTGCTGGATCTGTATCAGACGACTCAGCTGATTCCCAACACTCCGAATCTGAATCAGTTGACTCTGATTTAAATTTATAGTGCTGGGAATCAACTGAACAGAAAGCGTTGTTAAGTTCCGCACGTTCTACACATTTCTGGAGTTGAGTCTGGTTAAGACTCAGGGTTCTGGGAATCGACTGTGTTGAATCTGTGTAAGAGTCAACTCATTTGATTCTCAGCACTATGAATCTGAATCAGAGTCGACTCAAATGTGTATGGGATCGAAGTGCAAGAATAAGTGAACAGAAACAAGTGTGACAGTAGTCAGAACCATAAACACACGCACCAAGTTGGAATCCATGTGATAAAACCTTTGTTGTGTTTGCAGGTTTGAGGAAGAACGCTATGCTGGCCATCCACCATGAGCTGAGCAAACTGTCCGACCCTGGACCAAGCATGTGGGTCAGAAACATCCGCCGCAGGAGCTCACTGCTCTGTGAGAGAAGACATATACACACACACACGCACAAAGAATGTTCATCAAAACCACATGCGTATCTTATTACAAAACCTCCAAATGTTCTGAAATGGTTCTGTAAGGGTTCTTTCTGTGGAGGTTCTCCACAGAAACTTAGAATTTAAGTGATTTATAACTTTATATAAGTTATATCTGTGAATGACACCTTATTCTTGGTCGTTGTGCATCCTTGAAAACTCTGTGTGTGTGTGTAGGCAGCAGGCTCGAGGAGGAGATTCTGAGTGAATCAGAGCGGGGTTACGCACAACAAGGTCAAGAGGCACTACAGAAGTCCATCAACATCCTTAGTGACCCAGATGGCTGGCAAACTGAGATTGAGACTGTGAGTGTGTGTGTGTGTGAGAGCATACAGGTTTTCTCTGTTTGTGGTGTCTCATATTTTTTCTTATCATCAAACACTCAAACGTCACAGGACCTAGAAAGTAAAAAGTCAAAACATTTCAGATGAGCCGTGTTTGGGTTTCAGCTTTGGATCTAATCGCGAGTTCTGATTTGTTTTTCCTCTGATCCAGTCGACGGGAGATAAAGTGCTCAGTAAAGTTCTTCCAGACATCGGCAAGGTCTTCAGGTTGGAGGTGGTTCTGGACCAGCAGCCTGACAATCTGTATGAGGAGCTGGTGGAGAACATGGAGCGCATGGGCGAGTGGAACCCCAACGTCAAACAAGTCAAGGTGAGAAGACTCCATCAGTGTTTCATGTCCAATCATTGGTTCATCAGAGCTATGAGACTAATCTAAGCAGACAAATCATGACAGCTAATAGCCTCCAGTTTGTCTTCTTACGAATGTCAGCACACGGCTCAATCATCAGGCGCTCATTGGTCCATCAACAGAATCTTTCCAGGACGAGTCGACTGAGTGAAATGATTCCCAGTACACTGAATCTGAATCAGAGACAATTTGAATCACTTCTAACATACAAAACGTATTTAGTGATTTTTTTTTAAATGGAGAAATATTAAATATTCTTCAGCTCAGCATTCTTTTTTTTTTGGTAATTTTTTAAAGCACAAATGTCATAATTCCTTTTTGGAACATAAATTCCACTTCTTAATTTATTTTCATTTAAAGCGATGTAGTTAATGGAGTTAAAGTTATGAATCCAAGACACGGCGCCATCATTTCATAGCATAGCAGTTAGCTAAATAACTAAAGCTTTATTTTATCAGTTAAACAGTACGCGATTTCTGTGTTTCTCAGATCCTACAGAAGATCAATCAGGACACCATGGTGACCCACGAGGTTTCGGCGGAGACCCCGGGGAATGTGGTGGGTCCACGGGATTTTGTTAGTGTGCGCTGTACTAAACGCCGAGGCTCAACCTGCTTCCTGGCTGGGATGGCGACCCAACATCCCAGCATGCCTGAACAGAAGGGCTTCATTCGGTGGGTTTAAAAATACAACTTAAATTTCTAATACGTACAAAACACTTTTTTCATAAACGGCTCATATCTAGGAAGTGATGTAAGGTCCGCTAATTCAGTTGTTTGCATTAAATCCCTCAGAGCGGAGAACGGGCCGACGTGCATCGTGATGAGGCCAAATGCAAATGATCCCAACAAGACAAAGTTCACCTGGTTACTCAGTTTAGACCTGAAGGTACGACTACCCCAGATTTATTTAACTTTCTACATTTAGCTCACGCTATATTTAGTTAGTACAATTATTTAATATGGCTAAAAATATCATTTAGTGGGTTAGAGAGTTTGTGGAGCTTGTGTTTTGACCAATCATCAACATTTCACAAGGAAAGCAAGCTCTGAAGAACTAAAAAAACAGTTCCTGAAAAGGTTCCTGTGTTCCTCAACAGGTTCTGAGCGAATTAAACGATTTCAGTGCGCCTGAGTTCTTGAACAGATTGTGTGGTTTCTAAAAAAGGTTCCTAGAATGCTGTAGAAGTCCCTGACATCCGAAAAAATCCTGGGTTCCTGAAAAGGTTCTTGTGTTCTTCATGTTCTTAAAGAGACTCGTGGTTGCTTAGATGAACCAACAAACAATTCATAGCTTTTCTGAGAGTTCCTGAAAATCCTTCTGGGTACCTGAAAACATTCTGGGGTTCTCAAAAGTGTTAAAGAAAAGTTTTGTCCCTTCTTGAAAAAGTACCTGTGTTTTTAAAAAAAATGTTTTTGGGTTCCTAAAAAAAGTTCCTGTGCTCCCAAAAATATTCCTGGGTTTGAAAAAACTTCCTATCTGAAAAAAATTGGGGTGTAATTAAAATTTCACTTGGATTCCTGAAAAAGTTCCTGTGTCTATGAGAATCCTTCTCAGGTTCCTTAAAAGGTTCCTGTGTCTATGAGAATCCTTCTCAGGTTCCTGAAAAGGTTCCCGTGTCTATGAGAATCCTTCTCAGGTTCCTGAAAAGGTTCCCGTGTCTATGAGAATCCTTCTCAGGTTCCTGAGTCGATGAGAATCCTTCTCAGGTTCCTGAAAAGGTTCCTGTGTCTATGAGAATCCTTCTCTGTTCCTGAAAAATTCCTTCCTAAAAAAAAAGTACATAAGTTCCTAAAATTATCCTTGAAAAGGTTCCATATCTTTCGTGAAAGGTTCCTCATGCCCTAAAAAGGCTCTTGCAGTGGAAATATCTCGAACATGGCTGAATATAAGCGTTTCTTGAGATTTCCAGGTGGTTTGGTTGAGCAGTTACGACGACACGCTTCTGAGGTGTGATGAGAAGTTGATGAGAATGTGTTATAAAACAGGTTTTGGAGCTCAGAGTTTAATGAGATTAATGTATAATGTATATTTTACTCTCTTTTTCAGGGCTGGATTCCCAAATCCGTGATCAATCGAGTTCTCTCTCAGACCCAGTTGGATTTTGCTAATCATCTCCGAGACAGAATGGCTCACAACAACAGCACGGAGGCAGTGATGGCTTGCTGACATCATACCTAAATACACACACACGGCAAGCTCTGATTAGGGATTAAACTCCGCCCACTCATAATATTATGACATCACAAGTCGAGTGTAAGAGAAGACAGAGCTGGAGTATGTACGTGTATTCGCTCTGAGAACTACACAACCTGCATATCTGAGTTAATAGTTAAGGCATAACACTCACATACAGCACCAGACTTTACAGTTAATCCAAACTCGATTTTCCTCAGCTGCTATTAAACAGGAAGTCTAACATTCCGACGTTTATTTATTTAGAAGATTTTTGCTAATTCCTATCGCATGTTTTATGGAACAGCTTGGAACCAAATGCAAACAATCAGACAACACATGACTGCACTGAACCTGTGAGGTTAATGTAGCCAACAAGTAATGGAGGTCTATAGCTTCTAGTTCTTGAAAAGCTTCCTGGGTTTCTGTAAAAAGGTTCCTGGGTTCCTAAACAAGAGCTCATTACTAGGTTCTGTGGTCCTGAAAGGTTTCATAGCTGCTAAAAAAAACTAATTCTGGGTTCTTGGGATCCCCTACGCCTGAGTCTCTCAGTTTCTAACAAGTAACAGAAGTCTATGGCCTCCAGTTTAGCGTCACACATCGGAACTGTTTGTTCAAAACAATTAACAAAAACTTAATTATTATTAGTAAAAACAACCACTATAAGGCATTATATATAAAAATAAGTAAAATAACATTCATCACAGCGATAAAAACAGTCTCCATTTTGAAGCTGAATCACTTCTGGGACTTGTCTGGGGGCGTGGCTTATGATTTGAAGGTGGAGCTGCTCATTAGAAGTGATTTGCATGATAATTTCACTTTTTTAAAATTAAACCCTTTTATATTAAAATCTCTGATTTAGATTCATTGTGTTGGGAGTCAATTAAGTCGACTCAGTTGATTTGTAGTTGACTCTGAGAGTTTGTGATTACGTAGCGCACGTACAGATTACACCATGCGAAACTGAGAGCCATAAGCATTCGTAATTTTTACATTCGCCTCATAGTTTCAGTGCAACACCAAAGACCGAACATGTCAGGGTTGATCAGTTACACTGAAGGTATGAAAGATCAGAAGTATTTGGAGCCATTTTCCCCCTTTTATAGACGTTGTAATATTGTTTATTGAGTCTATTTTTATTCCAAGCCATATTCCTCCTGATTCCAAGCTGTTATTGTACAACCCCAAATCAGAAAAAGTTGGGACGGTATGTTGAAATTGAAATTAAAACTCAAAACAATGACTTGTAAATAATCTTTGACCTGTATTGCACTCAAAACAATACAACAGCACATTATTTAATATTTTACCTCATGATTTTTTTTCCAAAATAAACACTCATTTCAACTTTGATTCTTGCAACACATTTTAAAAAAGTCAGGACGGTAAAGCTTTATAATTTTCCCGTTCCTTCTGTCAACACTTAAAAGCTGTTTATGGACTGAAGATACCAAGTGATGAAGGGTTTCAGGTGTTATTTTTGTCCCGTTCTTCCTGTAAACAGGTCTAAAGGTGTGGAACAGTTCGGGGTCGTCATTATTATATTTATCATTTCTAAGTTCTCCACACATTCTCTATTGGGGACAGAGGGGACACGCCCTCTTCTTCCACAGCCACACCTTTGTAATGTGGGCAGAATGTGGTTTTGCATTGTCTTGTTGAAATCTTCCTGGAAAAGACGTCGTCTTGAAGGCAGCAGATGTTGCTCCAAAATCTCAGTGTACTTTTCTGCATTAATGTTCCATCACAGAAGTGTGTTACCTTCGCTAAGGGCACTGACCCAATGCCATTCCATGACACACCCTAGCTTCTGGACTTGCTCCTGCTAACAGTCTGGATGGTCCTTTTCATCTTCAGAGCGCACAGAGTCCGTTTCTTCCAAAAAAAAGACCTGGAACATTGATCCATCTGACCAAAATACCCGTTCCCACTGTGTGATGGTCCATCCCAGACGCCTCTGAGCCCAGAGAAGTCGACGGCGCTTCTGGACACGGTTAACATAAGGCTTCTTTTTTGCACAGTAAAGTTTTAACTGGTGTTTTTGGATGTAACTCCATATTGTAGCTTGATAAAGGTTTGCCAAAGTAATCCAGAGCCCATGTGGTTCTATCAGCTGTAGATGAATGACGGTTCTTGATGCTGTCTGAGGGACCAGAGATCATGGCGGTTCAGGTTAGGCTTGAGCCCTTTACCCACCGAAATTCCTCCAGATTCCTTGAATGATATTATGCACCATAGAGGGTGAAATATCCAAATCCCTTTGAGGAACATTGTTTTTAAACATTTCAATAATTTTTTTTTTCACATTTGTGGATAAACTGGAGATCCTCGGCCCGTCTTTACTCCTCAAACACTCGGCCTTTGCTGGATACTGATTTTGTACCAAATCATGATTCCAGTCACCTGTTTCACATCACATCATTATTTAATTGTTTTACCTCATTACTCACCCTAAATGTCCCGTACCAACTTGTTTTGGAATGTGTTGCAGGACTGAAATGCAGGAATGGATGGATATTAACAAATGAAATGAAGCTGACCAACAAAACATGAACTGTCTCGGGTTCATTCTGTCTGAAATGAAATACAAGTCAAAGTACATTTACAAATCACTGCTTTCTGTTTTATTTGCATTTTTCTCACCGTCCCAACTTTTTCTGATTTAAGGTTGTTTCTACATGAACACTGTGAGGACATTCTCACGACTCCGCCCGCTGAATCCTGCAAGAGTGTCAGGTCCACTCCTGAACTCAGTTACAGGTCTGTGTCTATTCCTGTGTCAGAGACTGACATAGCAGCTCCCAGTGTCACTATTATGCTCACATCTGAGCCTGTGCCCATGCCTTTACCTGTGCCAAAGACTGATGGGGTGTTATCCAGCACCAGGTTCTCCAGTTATGCGCCTTGATTGGTGCTCCAGGAGTAGTCATGAACTCTCCCTTGCTCCAAGTGCTATGCTGCGCACCTCGTGAACTTAGTGCAGCTGAACAGCTATTTCCAGGTTCCTCAACACTGGACTACAAGTCCAGACCTCAGTTCCTGGGAAACATTATGGGTCCGCACATGTGACTGTTTACTACACACAACTATTTTGATGTATTTTGATGCTCTTTCTGGTTTGGTGACCCTGCCCTGTTTCCTGTTTTTTTTTTTAGTTTTGCTCTGTAATTGTTGTTTGCTGATCACCAGACCTTTAGTTGTTTTATCTATGATTTTGCTGACAGTTTTTGATTTTGTTTGAATGTTTTATAATAAAACCCTTTTTACTGCATTTTCATCTTACCTAACCTCCCTGTACCATGAAAAACACACACATACACCTTTGAACACAAACAGTGGGGCAAAAAAGTATTTAGTCAGCCACTAATTGTGCAAGTTGTCCCACTTAAAAAGATGAGAGAGGTCTGTAATTTTCATCATAGGTACACTTCAACTATTCAACTA
>JAOEHH010000002.1:1846051-1856619 GCA_025447875.1 Notarius cookei
CTGGGATAGGCTCCAGCTCGCCTGCGACCCTGTAGAACAGGATAAAGCGGCTACAGATAATGAGATGAGATGAGAAGTTGTTTATTGTTAAAAGACTAACAGAACATAAAAAGAGTCCTGCTATGTATTTTTTACCTTCCAAATAAAGACTTGTTATCTGGATCTGCTGTGTTTGTGTTCTCAGGCTGACTGCGCTCGTGATGAAGTCTTTCAAACTTGCGACACAATACATCTATATAGATCAGGTGCATGTGGATCAAGCAAAGACCTGGCTCAGTGAACAGCAGAAGGCTGATGGATGCTTTGCCTCAGAGGGACAACTCTTCAACAGTGACATGAAGGTCAGGAGAGCAGTCGGAGTCCAATACCACGTACTGTTAAAGAAAATAATAAACAGCAGGTGGTGTGATGAAATGGAGTTACTGGTACAACCTTAAAGTTGATTATTTTCCTCTAACCTACAGTATAACAGCACATCCTGGAGGGTTTTATTCTTCTTATAACTTTTTATCTGTTTTGTTACATTTGATATTCTTTAAACATCTTTAAAAGTTGTTTCCAGTTACGCAACTTTTTCAAGGTCAAGGCTTTTTTATTGTCATTTCAACCACATACAGTTGGTACAGTACACAGTTAAAACGAGATGTTTCTCCATGACCATGGTGCTACATTGATGATAATGATGATGTTTGTCCTTTGGGGTCGAAGATGATCATGACTTCAATTTGGTGGGTGGCGGTTGTGGGTCTGGAGGTGACTGATGAAGCCAATCTGAGTATTTGAAGGTACGCCCACATGTCAGGCACGCGTAGGTAGGCGCTGTAGTGGGGGTGGTGACAGTTTGAGCCTTCAGCACAGCTTGTTTCTTCTGGGCCTCAGCGATGCATTTCATCTCTGCTGCATGTGCACCACTGGTGAGCTTTGCTTGCTATGCTGGATGATCCTGAGCAAGCGACTCTCAGGAGTTGAGATTGATTTCTAGGGTTTTGAGGGACACTTTGAGATTGTCCTTGACGCATTTCTTCTGCCCCCCAGATAGGTGAGCAGATGCTACAGGTGCTACATTAAACATCACAGGACTACAAATCTACCTAGAACAACATGTGCATGAGTGCAGAGGGTGCAAATATTTCAGACAATAAACTATCGATAACAAAGTGCAAACATCAACAACATAAAGTGCAAACGACAAGGACAGTGCAAAAACAACAACTAGCACAAACAGACAGTACAGTGCCAACCTGCTACTGTTAATGTACGGAAGGTCTGAGTGTGCATTTTGAGGACGCATATGTCAACAAAATAAATACATGTAAACATTATGTGTGCGATAGGCATTGTAAACATTGTAAAAAGTGATACTGTTTTTCACTGTGCAAAGATTGCAGTGGGACTGGTGTGATCAACAGTCCGTGTGTATCAGTCCAGTCCCTCAGAGTTGAGAAGTCTGATGGAATGTGGGAAGAAACTGTTACACAGCCTGGCTGTGAAGCTTTTCCAAACAGCAAGAGGGTGAAGAGATTGTGTCCAGGGGTGTGGTGGGTCGTCCACAATGCTGGTGGCTTTCCGGAAGCAGTGTGTGGTGTAAATGTCCTTCATGGAGGGAAGAAAGACTTTTCATGTTACCAAGAAATCACAAAAGTGTAAATGCCTCTGTTCTGACGATATCCAAAAATTTAAAGTTACAGCTTTACCTGACTGTTACAAATCACTGATACTGGAGACTGGTTCCCTAAATGTTATAAATTTCTCCTTTAGTCCTGGGTGTGACTTTAAACTGCAACTGGTGGTGAATCTCAGGTCCAGGAGGACTTTAGTTTTGGGGAAAGAGAAGTCACCCCTTAATCACCATTGCTCCCAGGTCTGCTCTGACCCAGAGTGGTAGCACCTGCCTGGGTTCCAGCTGTGGTACATCAATAGTACATCACCAATAAGGCATTGGCAGTAGGGTGCTTTTCGGTGCAATGTGGCAGATGAACCCAACAGGATCAATGGCACACCACCAGATGGCATGCAGTAGAGCCACTCAAATAGCCAACAGATGGCATCACTCAACAAGTCAGTTGTCACTACAGGGCAACTTCCATACCCATCAGGTCTGTGGCACTTTTATGCACCACTTGGCATCAGGTCTGGAGGTCCAGAGAGGCAACACAATGGGGGCATGGCATAGTTTGTCTTACCTTAATGTGCAAGGCACTTTGCTAGGAGAGGAGAACAGTATGTGAGAGCTCACAAGGCCAGGCATTCCATGGTGGCTTGGCCGGGCTGTTTGTATCATTGCTGTGGACAGCTCTGTCGCTCTGGTGTGGGCCTCGTGGCCCATCTGCATTTCTGTGCATCCTACTGAAGCAGTCATCATTGCTAGCAATGGACAGACAATGACGACAATGCTAAATTTCTTCTTTCAGAAACCTTCACCATATCAATGATTACATATTTGGACCAATCAGAATCCAGAATTCAACAGCATTAGTTACATTAGTGCTCTCTCTCTCTCTCTCTCTCTCGCTCTCCCAGGGAGGAGTGAATGATAAGGTGACCCTCACAGCGTACATCACAGCTGCAATGCTGGAATTCAATTTTACAATTACAGTGAGTAAATTTTTTCACTAATGAATTTCCTTATTCACTCAAGGTCACTGAACAGAATCTATCATTAAATACTTTTGCCAATCTATATATTGCAGGAAGCTGTGGTAAGCAACAGTCTTCAATGCCTGAGGAATGCATACACTCAGGTGAACTCCACTTATGCCAAAGCTCTCCTCTTCTACACCTTCACTCTAACTGGAGATCAGGGGATGAGGAACATACTCATCTCAGAGCTGAATGAAACAGCCATAATCTTAGGTTTGAAGTTCCTACATTTATCTAAAATCTCTCAGAGAAAATGGAAACAATATTTTTCAACAGTTTAAAGTGTAGTACATGTGTATGCTAGATTTTAGTACATCAAGATATGATTTTCATGTTTGGGTGGTGCAGTGATTAGCATTGTCAACTCACAGCAAGAAGGTTCTGGGTTTGAAGCTCGCGGCCGACTGGGGTCTTTCTATGTTGAGTTTGTGTGTTCTTCTGTGCCTCTGTGGGTTTTGCTCTAGGTGCTCTGGTTTCCTCCCACAGTCCAAACACATGTGGATTAGGTCAACTGGCTACTCCAAATTGCCCATAGGTATGAATGAGTGTGAATGGTCGTTTATCTCTGTGTTTAGTGTTAGTCCTTTGATAGATTGGCAAATTGGCCAGGGTGAACCCCACCTCATGGGGGAAGCCATGGTCTAATGGTTAGAGAAGTAGCTTTGGGACCAACAGGTTGCTGGTTTGATTTCCTGAACTAGCAGGAAAGGTTGAATTGCCCTTGAGCAAGGCACCTAACCCCCAACTGCTCCCCAGGCTGCTCTCAGTATGTTGTATGGCACTCTGGATAAAAGCACCTGCTAAATGTCTATAATGTAATGTAATGTAATGTAATTTATGCTTGAAGTCAGCTGGGATTGGCTCCAGCTCCCCTTCAACCCTGAGAGATAAATGGTATAGATAATGGATAGATGTTGTAGTTTAACTAGAGACAAACTATGTAAAACTTAATTAACTGCCATTAATATGAACCAAATAGGAAAAAAAACAACAAAAAAAACATGGCATCTCCATTTTAGATATATTTGTGTCGCCATTTGTTGGTGTTGATGGTATTGCTTGGCATTTGTTGGTGAATATTTTGTGGTACACTACAAAAATTATATTTTAACAAGTTAGAATATCTTGAATATAGTTGAAATGATCTAGCATTTCCTATTAGAAGAATACTCTGAGATTATTAAAACTAGTTCTAGATTGTAACCAACTTATTCCAAGATGCCTTGTCAAGTAAAATTATCTGTCCATGTAGCAAGATAATTTGACTAGTATGAAGGAATTTTCTCCTCAAATTCAGTTTTCAGTTTTTTGCAGTGTAAAAACTGTTCTAGTGTGATGAAAAATAATAGAAAATATGGGTGGTGCTTCATTGTTGGAGATTGTAGCCTGTTAGTGTTGGGGGATTCTTCATGGGTGATTACTTCATGGAATGTTGATATTTGATAATTTTGGTAGTTGTTTTTGGTGTCTAAATAGAAATCATTGCACTGGGCTCAATGGACTGTAATTTTTGGAGAATGTTGGTTTTGGATGCTTAATTTTTATGTGTGCTAGTAAAAAAAAAATCCTGTTTTAGTGTTGAATTGATAATCTTGTTTGTAGTTTGTTGGTTGTAGATTTCTTGTTGGTTGGAGTGTAGCAGTGATGCTGTTTTGGGAAATATTGATATTTGTGAGAATTTTGGATTTTGAATTGTGTTGGTCAATGTGTGTAATTGTTGGAGAATGTTGGTGAATAATGTGGGTTTTTGGTGCTCCCTGGAGAAATGTAGGTCATTGACTCAAATATCTGTGTAATATCTTCCTCAGGGGATGGGAGATACTGGAGCAGAGAGAATGATACGTTCAAGACGGACTCTTTGGAGGTGGAGATGACTTCATATGTGCTTCTGGCTCTGTTGTCTGGACATCAGATGCCCGGGTTTGATCTACGTTACAGTGCCAGCATCGTCCACTGGCTTTCTCAGCAGCAGAATACCTTCGGGGGCTTTGTGTCGACACAGGTACAAATCTTTAACATATCAACTTTGCACTTTTTTAATAGAGTGATCACGTTTCCAAAATTTAACTTTAGACCTTTTAAACCCCCCACGCAAAAAAAAAAAGAATCACAACGTTTAGAGGATGTTCACTCAGATTTTTGCTTCATAGCAAACAAACAAATCACAGATATGATACAGTACAGTTTTTGTTTAATCGTTGAACATTCTGGCTTTGTGAAACATAAATATATTAAAATATAACCGTGAGCAGTGATGAAGGGCTTGAGCACCTCTGGGATACCAAATCTGGCATGAATCCAGTAAACTGCCTAGGAGGAGAATGTCAAAATGTAACGTGTCAAAATGCACAAAACCAAAAATAACTCACTTCCTGTTGAGTATGGCTAATACAATGCATATTACAATTTTGTTCATCCTGGGGCATCCCACACACCTACCAAGTTTGACATGGATAGATGAAACTATATACTGGGCAAAAGTCTCAATGACATGTGGGGGTGCTATGGAGTCCCCCAGACACACCCAGGACCAAGCCTCTATCCCTGAGTAGTGGTGGCCAGGACTGATGTGTGTGCCAAATTTCATGAGGTTTGCCCAGGGGAACCACCTCAAAAATGGCCAAGTCTTCAAGAAAAAAAATCCATCGGAAAACACCAGAGTGGACACCCCGAATTACATTATTATAATTCATGGCTTTTTTTTTTTAGCTCAAGAAGGGGAAATATGGAATCACTCAATGTTGAGGGAAAAATGATGAATTCACATTGTACTTTGCATTTCTAAAATAAATATTAGCACAAGTCTAAAAATGCAAATTAGCCTGCAGTTAAAGGAGACAAACTGTTGACTTCGCTAGTTGAAAGGAAACATGGATCCAACATGAGATTTGTCAATTGAAACAATGGAAAAGATGATAAAACTCCTTTGAGAAGGACTCTGGCAAAAGATGTTGGCTGCTCCCAGTCAGCTGTGTCTAAAATTTGGTGTACTTTCAAGCAAAATGGGAGGTTTATAAAAGGAAAACATACTGTTAGACTGAGGAAGATATCATAGCTTCAGGATAGAAAAATCAAAGCAATATGCCTTGAAAATATAAAATGCACAACAAAACAAATGAAAACAAACAGTCGGAAGCATGAGTCAATGGTTGTGACGGAACTGTACACAATTGGCTGAAGGAAATGGGATTTACATCCAGAGAAGCCAAACGAAAACCACCTAAACACTTCAACAGAAGAAAAGAAGGTTATAGTGGGCTAAAGAGAAGCCGCCGTGGACTGTAGATGATTGATGGAGGTGATATTCAGTGATGAATCGTGAATCTTCATTGGCCGAGGAGATGATGCTGGAACTTTTGTCTGGTGCCGTTCCAGTGAAACATGTAAAGATGACTGTGTGGAGAAAATGAGCACATTTCTCACTCACTGATGATATGGCGTTGGGTATCAGGTAAAGGACCAGTGGAGATGGCAACCATAACCTCACGCTGAAATGTTGGACACTTTTCTCATTCCGTCGGTTTGGTGATGATGAAGTCAGGATGATAATGAATCTTAGTGCAGAGCGAAGAACGTGAAAGCTTTTCTTCAGGAAAGGCAGATCGGCTCAATGACATGACCAGCAAAGAGTTTGGATCTCAATCAACTTGAACATTTATGGTCGAAAAAAAAGGTCCACAACAAGGTTTCATCCTGCAACGCTGATCCGTCAAGTGCTGTACGAGAACGTTGGAACCTGACCGATGAAGAATGTTGTTTTTCATTCGTGAAGTCCACACCTCAAAGAACTCAAGCTGTTATCAAAGTCTGAGGAGGTGCAACAAAGTACTAATTGTGATTTTTTTTTGGTTGATGATTCCATAATTCCATAATCTACTTGATCAGGAAAAAAATATACCATTAATTACACAATTTAATTTAATTTGTTTGAGGATTGGTATGTTTTACAAAACCGTGAGTTGGTGCAGTGGTTCGTGTGTCCATCTCTTGGCTGGGAGATCGCAAGTTCTGCTTGTGATCAGGTCATACCAAAGACCATCAAAAAATGGTACCTGTTATCATCTGGTGAGGCACTGCAATACAGATGTGAGCTGGGAGTCAAACTCTCACGATTACCAGAGGACCCGCCCCCCACTGTAACCCTCGCTGTGTAACAGGTGAAAGGCCGAGGGCTATAGAAATGGAGATCAGAGCTGCTGGGAGGCTGCCTGGGAAGGAGGGACTTTAATGTTTTCCAAAGCCAGAATGTTCAGCTGTTAAACAAAAACATTTTTGCGTCGTATCTGTGAAATGTTTTTTGCCCCAGAGTAAAAAAGCTTAATGAACTTCCTCCAAGAGTTCTGATTCCGTAGTTTTTGCCAGGGGTTGGACTCACTCTGTTCATATTTTCAATTATTGAATGTGTTAAAACTCGCTCCTGGATTTCAGACTCACACTAACAGAGCTTTACAAACCAAACACACTCATGCTGGTGTAAGGTCGCAGGACAGATCTGTTAGCTGTGAGATAAAGTCCAGACAACCTTTTACTCCAGCTGCTGGATCTCAACCGAAAAAGCAAACATGGGATTAAGCTGGAAAAGTAAAACTCCATTTGAGTTCAGCTCCAGAGAGCAACCGAGTCTTAGGGCCCGGTCCCACAACACCGATAACTATAACTGTGCCTATAACTCCAACTCTGACTCTCCCTCTGCCTGAGTTTAGTTCCAGTCTGGAGCAGAAACACCACAACTATAATCCCCACTATACAGTAATATCGCTTGGTCCTGACACTCAGGGAAATAAACACGTGCAACTTAGGAATAGTCATGGAAGTTTTTTCCAAGTAGTAGCACGTTATTCCGGGTCACACTGTACAGCTTGGACTCCAAAACAACCCATGTACACACTCTGGTGACTCATAAAATACGGATAGGTCATGGATTACGGAAATACAGAGGGCTGCAAAAGTAGGTATACAGTAATGAAAAACAAAATGTTTGCATAAAATGTTATTTCAGTGATTATACAAACATAAGAATAACATATCAATAATAAACATTTTAATCCCTCAAATGTTCAAACTGTTTACCCCCAGCATTCACACGCTCCACTAGTCAAGTGTGGACACCCATGCATACTCTGGCACAAAGGTCTTTATCAGCATCAATTTCCTGGCGAGCCTCCCGTATGAACTGAATCATGGCATCAACAGAATGTGGCTTGCGTGCGAAAACCCTGTCTTTTACACATCCCCAGAAAAAGAAGTCCATAGGGGTGAGATCCGGCGAACGTGGTGGCCAGTCACCGGCTCCCTGACGTCAAATCCACCTGCTGGGAAATTCTTTGTCAAGTAGCGCACGCATATTGAGTGCGAAGTGCAGTGGCGCCCCATCCTGCTGAAAGTAGAAGTCGTCCTGCTGCTGTTGTTCGCGTATAATCCTTACTGTATGCCTACTTTTGCAGCCCCCTGTATAATTTAAAAAAGATACAAAATACGGAGTGGTTACAGATTTTAATACGGATTCATCACACTGCAAAAAATGGTATCTCTACAAGGTAGGATATCTTGAATGTAGTTGACATGATCTCGCATTTCCTATTAGAAGAAAACGAGACACCAACTCTGAGATTATTAAAGCTAGTTCAAGACTGTAACCAACTTATTCCAAGATGTCTTGTCAAGTAAAATCCATGCAGCAAGATCATTTCACCAGTGTTAAGAAATTTTCTCCTCAAATTCAGTTTTCAGGGTTTTTTTTGCAGTCTACGGATGCTAATAATTTATGGATTGGTGACGGACGTTTCAGTATATTACAGATCGGTTACCAATTTCATACAGATGATGCATTACAGATAAAAAAATTATGATATCTAAAACAATTAAATGTTTGGACTGCCGAAGTTCATAATTAAAATATCTTACCTGCATTTATGCCCAGGGAAATATCACATGCTCAGATAACGTCACATGGTCAGATGTTTTATTGGATCAGGTTCAGGCCTGGAAAAATGGCTCCAGAAGCAATCTCACCGATACGGATAAACCCAGGCCTGGGCTATAGGGATCATTATTGGTCTGGTGTGAGCACCGACCACATCAGCTGCAGGGGACCCATTTGTTTATCGGTATCAGTATTGTAGGACTGGGCCTTTAGGCCAGTTTTTATTTTAATGCCAGTCCTACAAAACAAACCAACAAACAAACATGCTAATTAATGCTAATTATGAAAGACGGTTTCGAGCTAAAGCTAATTAGCCAGATAGCTACGTACCCAGGTAGCCATAAAAACAGTTTATGGGTCATACACCTAATGAAGCTACATATTTTTAAGCAGTTTTCTAGTTTAACACCACTGCAGGAAAAACCATGAAAACAAATGAATAAATGCTGGTTACCAAGGAAGAATCTGTCTAAAAAGTTTCTGACTAGCCAGCTACCTAAGTAGACAGCTAGCTTTTGAAGAACCAAATTTAAGCAACAAAACTGTTCTTGGTTTATAGATATTGGGAGATTTCACACCACTAGTGAAAAAAGGAAAAAAAAAAAAAAACCATACTAGTTCTACTTGGCTAGCTAACAAGTTAATTATAACGATAAAAAAAAAAAATCCATGGTGTTTAGGTTAGAAAGAAGCTAACACCACTACTATAAAAGATATGAGTAAACTTTTTTGTGTTAGAAAATATTATTTGAATTTATAAACTTACTTCCTGATTTACTTCACATCTGGTTCCAGCTGTGCTCTGGCCACGCCCCTTGATTGATTACTGTTAACATCTGGTTCTGTTTTACACCTTGTGTGTGTATATATATGTATTGCTTTCTTTTTTTACCATATTGGTCACTTTATAGGTGTGCAGTTATTGAGTTATTGAGTGCAATTCATCTGTTGCCTTGCACAAAGTTTTGGCACCCTTCTACCTCATCCATCAGCGGTAATGATGTTCTGAAAAACATTTAAATGAAGACAGGATTGCTCACAGATCCATTTTTATCAGCCTGAGTGTCTTTTTTCTCATAAATAGCATTCTCTCTCACCACAAGATCAATTAGCTAAACCTAGCAGCACATTAATGCACTGTATTATATAATAATTCAGTTTTTTTTTATTCCTCTCTCTCCACTTCCTCTGAGCTCTCAGACCAATTTTTCTGCAGCTGAACACTGTTGATTTTCAGTGGCGATATCCTAAGGTCTGCTGACCTTCTGTGAATAAGAGATGTTCTTCTCTCCTACGTTCTCCTCCAGCCAGTGTTTTTTTCTGTTAATTTGGCTGTGATTTGAATACTCCATGGCCTCCAGGAGAAGCAGCGAGCGCAGTTTCAATAGACCGATAATAATTATAGTTTCCTCATCGTGCTGGTTTCACCCTGGAATTACGCCGAGTCGTTTACATGAACATGGTGGAACGGAGAAAAAAAATCTGTGTACTACATGAATAATTTATCTCATGTCTGGCACACAGCAGCATTGTGTAGTCATGCTTTCAAAGCATAAAAGCATTTGTGGTTAAGTCTTGGTCTTCTCTGCTGCATAGATCTTTTCTTTCTTTTCTTTTCTTTTTTAGAGGGGGGCCTAAAGAAGCTGACAGCGTGGTTCTATAATTAATACCGAATAGTAAATCAATATACTTGTTCACACTCTCACTCCAAATAGGAGTCAATTAATTTGCTTTGTGTTAGACCTGAAACTTTTGACTCTTTTCAACAACCTGGGTCGTTTCAGTTCAGCTAAATGATTTGTTCACAGATTTGTTCAGTTGCACCATCAGGTCTCTGTTTAACACAAAGGACAATCAACATGAAAATTTAAAAGTGAATTATCCGGTAATTGTTGCTATTTTCAGAATCAGAATTACTTTATTAATCTCCGGAGGGAAATTCAAATTTGCTACCAAGCTCCTGAATCAAAGAAGAAGTAAACATGTCTAAAAATAGAAGATAAAA
>JAOEHH010000002.1:2954140-2965951 GCA_025447875.1 Notarius cookei
CCACACAGAAAGGCCCTCACCGGCCATGGGGCTCGAACCCGGACCTTCTTGCTGTGAGGCAACAGCGCTGACCACTACACCACCGTGCCGCCCTGTATCGGAATCCATTTTAAAAATCTTATCAAAAATGCTGCTTCCAATTAATATTTGTAGTTGTTTATATTTAAAAAAAAATCTGAATACTGACGATATCTAAGAAAAGTGTATTGCAGCATGAATTATCACAATATGACATTGTATTGACCTTTTGACCCTTTAGCAGGCGGAGTGGGCGGAGGAAAGGGAGAGGCTACAGCAGCAGGTCTCCACACAGAGGCAGAGAGGACTGGAGAAAACGGCCAAGCTGGAAGAGGAGATCCTCATACTGCAGAGAGAGAGGGAGGCGGAGACCAGCTCGCATCAGGACAACGTGGTGTGTGTGTGTGAAAGAGAGAGAGAGAGAGAGAGAAGGAAAGGGTAATTAAATATCTGAAAGCTGATTCATTCTTTCTCTCTCTCTCTGTGTGTGTAGAGGTTACTAGAGGAGCAGAAAGCCACCCTGATGAAGGACAGAACTGACATGGAGAACACGGTGGAGAAGCTCAGCTTAGAACTCGAGAACTCCAAAGTGAGTATTCATACAAAAAAAAGTCATTACGCTAATTATTTATGCAAATAAATCAGTGTTAAATGGTGTGTGTGTGTCAGACGGAGTTGAGCAGCAGACAGACGGTGAGCGTGGAGATCGCTAAAGCTCTGGAAGAAACCCGGAAGCAGAGAGAGGAGCTCCAACAGCAGGTTCATAAAACACAGCTCACAGTGTCTGCTAGAGTATGGAGCGCCATTAGGGACAAAAACTCTAAACTCAATATACATACAACACTGAGGTTATTGTAAATCCTATTACGGGGTGTATGACCCTGATCGCGTCATCTCTGACAGGTCAGCAAAATGTCAGAGTCTGCGCAGAGGGCAGAGCAGGAGGTGCGTCTGCTTTCTGAGCAGGTGGGCGTGAAGGAGGCGGAGTTAAGCAGTCTAAGGGAAGGTGAGACCTGAGAGCAGTGATGTTTGTTGATAGAATGCTGATAAATGGTCTGGTCAGTGGCTGAAGTGTGTGTGTGTGTGTGTGTGTGTGTGTGTGTTTCAGAGCTGCAGGCGGTCCGCTCTGATCTCTCCTCACTGCAGGTGGAATGCGAGATGCTGCGTACGGAGGCCGAGGAAAAAGACACTCAGATCGAATCCCTGCGCCAGGAGATCATCATACACACTCAGCAAGCTGACGCACATCAGTCTAAGGTCTCCCTCTCTCTCTCTCTTTGTCTGACTGTGTGTCTCCCTCTCTCTCTCTTTGTCTGACTGTGTGTCTCTCTCTCTCTCTTTGTCTGACTTTGTGTCTCTCTCCCTCACTCTTTCTCTCTCTGACTTTCTGTCTCTCTGTCTGTCTGACTTTGTCTCTCTCTTTCTCTGTCTGTCTGACTGTCTGTCTCTCTGTGTCTGACTCTCTTTCTCTGTCTGTCTGACTGTCTTTCTCTCTCTCTGCATCTATCTGACTGTGTGTCTCTCTCCTCTTTGTCTCTCTGTGTGACTGTCCCTCTGTCTGTCTGTCTGACTGACTGTCTCTCTCTCTCCTCTTTGTCTCTCTCTGTGACTGTCCCTTTGTCTGTCTGACTGACTGTCTGTCTCTCTCTCTGCATCTGTCTGACTGTCTCTCTCTCCTCTTTGTCTCTCTCTGTGTGACTGTCCCTTTGTCTGTCTGACTGACTGTCTGTCTCTCTCTCTCTCTCTCTCTCTGCATCTGTCTGACTGTGTCTCTCTCTTTGTCTGTCTGTCTGATTGCCTCTCTCTCTCTTTCTCCCTGTCTCTCCTCTTTGTCTCTCTCTGTGTCTGTCTGACTTTGTGTGTGTGTCTCTCTCTCTCTCTCTCTCTCTCTCTGTGGGGCTGTGAGAGAGAGAGATGCCAAGAGCATATGTTCACTTGCTTTACTGTTCTTTGCAGTAAAAATAATGTGCTCACTCCAGTCGTGTGTGTGTGTGTGTGTGTGTGTGTGTAGGAGTGTGAGGTGCAGGGTGAGGTAGAAAGCATCACGACGCAGCTCCAGGATGTGGAGGTGTGTGTGAGTGGGCAGAACGGGAGCGTCACCGTGGCTGATGTGGACGAGCTGCAGAAAGCTAACAAAGAGTTAGAACAACAACTTAGTGAGAAAAACAAGGTAACACACACACACACACACACACACACACACTGACGAGCTGCACTGAATTCACACATTCACCTTGATTGTTTTTATGTTCATCGGATTTCTGAATTTATTCTTATTGCTTGCTTACACGCTGAGGTTTGAACCGCAGTCTGGTCCAGTTTACGAAACGTCTCTAAAGGTTTTTGATATTTTATTTCTCTGCCTTCAGCCGGCACACTGAATAAATGTCGGTATAAAATGATGTCTTTTTAAAAAGTGCTAAAGCAGAAAAAGGAAAAAAAACCAACACATTCACGATTATGTACAACAACTTTTTAAACACTAGAGGGCAGTAATCACTCACAAAGTCATGAGGAAAAACTCAAGCCCTGCTGAAGTGGGGTGGTTTATTTTATGATGAGAAACTGGAATATGGGAATCGTATCAGTGTCGAATTAGTAGCTGATTAAAGCGGTGATAAGCAGATGTTTTAAATCTGTGTGTTACAGACGATAAAACAGCTGCAGCAGAGAATGACTGAGCTGAAGAGGACACTACAGAAAGAGCTGGTGGGTATTGAGTGTGAGAGAGAGACACCTGAGGTTCCCATCAAACCCGTCTGTAATCATGGTTTTGTGTCTGCGGCGCAGAAACTGAAGCCGGACGCTGAGGCAGAGAGTAAGGAGAAGCTCCAGGAAGGGAAGCCCAGCTCTGAGGCTCCAGTCCCAGCTGCTGCTCCGACTCCAGCCCCTGGCTCCAGTCAGGGCCCAGGCCTCGCACCGCACTCGTTCCAGACGAAGGTGACGAACAACTCGGACCTGACGGACACGCGGGAGATCAACTTCGAGTATCTCAAACACGTCGTACTCAAGTTCATGTCCTCGAGAGAGGCGGAGGTGAGACGTCTCATCATGACGTCACCAAATCAGATTTGAGGACCAATCCATTTTATTTGGGTTAAATATCTTATCCAGTTCTCACCAAATTATAACCTCCTGGCAGAGGCAAACAGATTTTGAGCTTCCACCAGAGTTTACAGCGACGTTTTCCTCGTACACAGTTGTGCTGAAATGTTGTTTTCTCCTCCCTGCAGGCGTACCAGCTGATCAGAGCTGTCTCAGTGCTGCTGCATTTCACACGTGAAGAAGAAGACATGCTCAAGCAGACACTTGAGTACAAGGTGAGTGTGTGTGTGTGTGTGTGTGTGTGTGTGTGTGTGTGTGTGTGTGGAACCCAGAACTCTGGAGCCGTGTACTAACTGGGCCACGGGTCCCGTAGAGAACCTCTATGTGGGTCGGAGAACGCTCTAGATTAAAGCTCAGAAATAGCAGCACTCAGGGATTTATATTCCAACACTGCCGGTTCCAGAAAGCCAGAAAAGCCTCTGTGTTAGATTTTATTATCCTCCAAAGTTTAAGTGGAAACAATTGACAACGGATAAAATTCTGATTTATTCTCTCCTCATTCACTGGATATGAGCAATCGTGCGCTCTGATTGGCTGCTCTACTACTCGCATATCAGCTCATATACCGTGAGTAGAGAAAAACAAAATGGCGGAGCGTGTTGCTGAACCAACGGAGGACGAAATAAAAACTCGACTTGAAAACAAAACCACAAAAGAAAAGTAACAAAATATAGAATGAAAGTATTTGATGGTACGAACGTGTGGGTATTTTTTTTTAATTATTATTATTTTTCAAGAATCATTATTGTCGCACGGATTTTTCATAAATTGCCCGGGTCATTTCGCCGGTTTGTTTACATTCTAAGCAGAAATGATTTAGTCGGACATTTTGTATCAAGTTTTTATTTATGGAATTTGCAAAAAATAAGAATAAAAATGCTTTGTTTCTCAAAACCCAGTGAATGTGGTGAGAAACAGTTTTTCCACTCAGTCTCATCATACATGGACTATAGATGCACGGCTCGATTTCGAGGAATAACGGTTATGTTTAAAGTACGTAAGCGTACACATCTGGCTCAGCCGTTACTATAGAAACCAGGACACTAATGTATACCTGAACCTGTGATTGGTCAGAGTTGTTGTTGTTCTAGAAAAAAATAAACAACACAAAATAATCCGAGATCTTTTAAAAAAGGCAAAGCGTTCAAGCTTTTATGATGAAATTTCTTGGATTGATTTTAATTTATTATTATTTTTATTTATTTCCTGTATTATGGTACACAGTGTTGTAGGGCCATGTGAGACGATGATATAATATCGATATCATGATAAATTATTTTGTGATAAATTTTTCTGAGACACTTTTTTTTTTTTTTAAGAAGTTTTTCTTTTTTTATTCGCATTATGCATCATGGAAATGCCTTTAAGAGTCATGACATTTTTGTACCAGTTTAGTAGAGAATAATTATATCTATGGTACGCTAACCGCAGTGCTTACTGAGCTAAACGCTTAGTTTTTTTTTTTATTTTGATATTTGATCTAAATGATGCTGGAGACTCGGATTAACCCGGAGTTTCTGGGACGCGTCTGCCACGTCGCAGAGGTTAAAGAGAACGCATTGTGTTTGTTTTGCAGATGTCGTGGTTCGGCTCCAAGCCCACACCCAAAGGCATCGTCCGGCCCTCCATCTCAGGAACCGCAAACAGCTGGATGTGAGAGGAAGAGAGAGAGAGAGTGGAGTGATGTGACATGATGTAGGCTCAAAAAATAAATATTAAAAATAATTGTTCCAGGCGTTCATGAAGTGGAGGGATGTTCTGTATGTTGGTCGTCTCTCGGAAAACGGATCGTTCGTCCTCTTATGGGGTTCTTTGAGGTTTTGGATCAACCAGCTTCATGGCTTTTTAAATTTTTGGAGTCTTTCCTTTGAAGAGTTGCGGTACATGGGGATTGTAAAAAAAAAAAAAAAAAAAGAATAAAAATCTGATTGTTTTTGCTTTTTTTTTTTTTTCCCTGAAGAGCAAAACGTTTGCACGATTAACTTCATAATCAGAACAGAACATTACTCGAACGCTTTCTAATGAAGAGATGCGTGCATGGACTCTGACGCCGAAGAAGCATTTTCCCTTTACCTGCCCTGTGTGTGTGTGTGTGTGTGTGTGTGTGTGTGTAAAAAAATTACCATGAAGCACATTCCATATGTCTATTTATATACAAAACTGTACAAAGCGAATGTTTATAAATCATCAGGTGTACAATTTCTTCAGCTCGGTTTCAGATTATTTTGCATTAATGTACATCATGTATCATTTATGGACGTGAGGGCGGAGCGTCGTGTTGGGCGGGGCCTGGGACTGCAGCAGGGGAGTGTTGATGCGAGCGTACACGCCTTTAACTCATGGGATGGAAATCTGTAAACTGGATATTTATTGATCACAGAGTGATCAGTCAGGAGGAGGATGATGATTGAAATGAGTACTTTATGATCCAGCAGATCAGTAACGCAGGAACAAAGCTGCAGCTGGGAATTTAATCGAGGGACGCACCGATTCGGGTTTTTCCCCTCGGGCTGTTTTTAATGCAGCGCTCGTGTCTATTTTTGTTTCTGGATTTTTCTTTTATTCAGATTTCGTGAAATGAAACACTTGACAAATTGAAACCTCTAAAATTCTAAGGTTCTGTTTTTTTGTTTGTTCGTTTTTTTTTTTAAATTCATCCTCCTGAAATTAATCACTGTGACTCTTTAGCAGGTGTTTGATTAAATTTGTGGTGGTTAAATACTAAAGATTAAAACCTTGGAATTATTTTTTTAAATAATACTTTTAGGTTGGTTAATTAAATATATTACTAAGTTAAAATGTCAACATGCCACTAAACATGTATTTAAGAATTTCTTTCCGTCAAAAACCACAATTTTAAATGAAAAAGTTGAAAGCTTTGCACAAAATTATCAGATTGAACCTTAATTTTTTTTCTTTACAATTTATTACAAATCTAAATTCATGTACAAGTGAACTTTTAAGAATTCCGAGCTACATCTTGAGGATTTTGACGGAAACACTGCTGTGGTTGTTATAACGATCTGACAGGCGGGGCCAAAGCCCTGAGATTGGAAAGGGGCGAGGCCTAAAACGAAGCTCTGAAATTTGCGGCTATAGATCGTGTCAAACCTAAAGTGTAAGAATTGTTCGTTTCCACCGTGATTTGAAAGTAAAAGTACAAAATTTGCATCCAGTGATTCAGGAAATTGGGGCAGGTGAAGGGTTTTTTTTTTTTTTTGCATCAGTGGAAATGTATGTGGTATATTAAACAAAAATGGCAGTGAACCTGATTAGAATTTCAGTTTGTATATCAGATACGATCCAGTGTTTATGTTAAAATGTCAGTCCGATACTCGGCAATACTCCGTATCAGATTGGTGCATCCCTAAAGAAATCTCTCCCTTATTCCAGACAGGTTGGCTGATTTTCAGGTCTCGGTGTGATTCAGAATCCAGTGTGGTGATTAATTTCAGTATTCTGTATCTTTTCTAACTGACCAGATCAACAGGAAGTGTTTTTTCTTTTACAATCAGCCTTTCCAGCTGTGTGCGTGCGCTACCTGATCAGGTGTGAGCAGTATTCCTGTTTAAAGGGTAACTAAATTCATCAACTTGCACTTTTGTTTCTTTCTTTCTTTCCGGTTTGTCGTGATCATAATGACGAGTCGTAATCCCGCTGCGTGCTCTGCTTTAATAAAGTACCACTCCATCTCATTTTCAACGGTCTCTCAAGAAACTTGAATAAATTATCTTTTTGATTTTGGAGTCTTGTTAACACTTATTGTCTGTGTTTTTATATATTTTAGATAAATACAAACAGCAAAAGAACACTTTCAGGCCTTTTTCTAATTAGAGGGACTGCATTTCAGTGCAGCGTGACTGCAACACGGTGATGAAAGTGAACAGTAATGCAGTGGGGGATTGCAGTCACTGATCAGTGCCGAGTTTCCCAAAAGCATTGTAGCACAAAGATCATTCAGTAGTAGAGCGAGCAGCACAATGAACTGACTCACTGTGAGTTAAGATGCTTTTGGGAAAGTTGAGTAAATGAACGCTAAGAGCATCTTAACTCAGAGTGCTCGCTCTACCATTTAACGATCTTTATACTACGATGCTTTGGGGAAACTCGGCCCTCATCAAGAGCCACCCGAAGGTTTTACTTTTCAGTTACTGCTATAACTGTCACTTCAATCTGATAAATGGATCTGGAATTTTTTTTTTAAATCCATGTTTGATCACCTGAGACTGCGGCGCGACATGACAAATTATTCTTAATAAGCAGATTTACAAGTTTCATTTATTGGGGGGGAAACACTGAAAGGTCTTGGAAGTTTGAGCACAGGGTTCCCATCAAGTTCCCTGACCTCGAACGAACAGAAAAACGTTCAGCCTTGATGCTGCACAGACAAAAACCAGCCGCAGCGTTTCAAACCCGTCAATTTACTAATTCACACATGTTTTCAGTACAAATTAGTTTTTGCTGCACAAACGCTGTGGAAATACAGCATGGAAAACATTGCCGTTTTGGCAAAATTTAAAACACACTACAAGCAAAATTCCCTTATAGTCCATGACTTGGCCCAAAATATGATCAAATCCCCTGACCCATTTTACATCACTTCATTTGTGATATCAGTCTGTAATTATTAACACGACTTATCGTCTCGCCCAGCACTACTGCCTGAGCTCAGACGGCCCAGTCAACATTCTAGTTAGTCATTTGCTTCAATAAATAAATATTCCTATCCATCATGGATTAAAGTCACTGTTTTATAACTTCATCCCTTCCAAACCAACCATGAAAGCCTCCAGCTAATTAAAGAAAAAAAGAATACTTAACATTCTACGTAATTGTTTTTCCTCCACCATCTCACCCGAGATCAATATTCTAAACTCTGTACAAGCATGCTAATACTAGCCACATGCTCGGCGAGCGTCTAATTTGCATCTCCTGTATGCGTGACTGTAAGAAAGCGACAAAACAGGAAACATCTGAGGAATGAATGAAGCAATCCAAAGCGAGGTCTGAGCTCCAGCCGTGTTCGGCTTTGATGAATAAACAGACAGAAAACAGATTTATCATCTTTATTGCACCAGGCACTTCACAAATGACCCCCGACCCCCCACACGCACGTGTGCGCGCGCACGTCCTCGCGTGTCCCGAGTGTCAAAAGGACAGGACAGAGATTAAAGATGGCCAAGTGTAAACTTTAACATCGTTATACGACAATTCGCTGGATTTGCGTTGAAAATAGAATTCTAACAGTTAGCCAGCTAACTAATGAGGTTAGCCATTACAGAAAGCCTTAACGTTAGGTACGCTGAATGAAGTAGCTGCGTGTCATAATTAGCCAATTAAATTTACATTTAAGCCCCACCCCCTTTTGACCTAGCAGTGCTCGAGAATTGACAATCAGGACACGCGTGACCCCTGCGCGACCTCCACGCTATAATATTAATCCCCACGCTATATATTAATCATCTTTCTGTACAAAAAGAAGAATCTGAAGAGATGAAATGCGTACCCGAGAGCAAACGGATCAGTTTCGATCGGCGAGAGTCGTTCTTCTCTTTCATCCACGTGATTTAATAACATACAATAAATACAACACACCCCTGCCTCTGTTATTAAATAAAATACACTGTTCAGTGTAGTGTGTGTGCGCGTGAGTGTAGTGTGTATGAACACACCCCATTGTGATGAGTTAATGTGAGCTGTCCATATAAGAGGGAAAAAGAAAGAAAAAAAAAAAAAACAAACAAACACTGATCGATCCCGTGGCTCTGGATTTTCTTTGAATGTATATTTTTCACACGGATTTCCGTGCTGTCAGGACTCGTACGATGGAACCCAAACCTCCAACCGCAAACGCCTGAGAGAGAGAGAGAGAGAGAGAGAATGAAAAGCATGAGGAAATAAGAGATAAAAGGTTCCTGATTAGCTGACTGTTTCTATTAAGTCTCAATGAAGGAGGTGTGGCCTTGTCAGTTCTTGTGTAGGAGGCGGAGTTTGTGTCCTAGTAAAGGAGGCATGGCTGGTTTGTGTCAGTCCCAAGGAGAAGGCGTGGCCTACGTGTCTGGCTCAATGAAGGAGGCGTGGCTTCGACATATATCAGTAACAAAGGAAGCGTGGCCGCCGCCGCCGTGCCAGTCGGTCACACTCAAGGAGGCGTGGCTGAAAATGTCCTCACTTTTTTTTTTTTTTTTTAAAGTCACCATTATCAGCGATTTTTAAATTACAATTATGTTGAGCGTCCGCCCTGAACGAGCCGTTACTATAGAAACCATACTCTATTACAACGACCTGTGATCTGTAACAGCCAGAAATACTTACACAACTTGTGTTATAGAGAATTAATCAACACCTGACCAATCAGAATCGAGAATTAAACATATAAACTCTCGATTCTGATTGGTCAGAATCGCTTTAATAAGCCGCGCCAGACAGACTGTCACACCCAAGGAGGCGTGGCCACTGTCAGTCTCAGGAACAGGAGGCGTGGCCGCTGTCCCCATTAGTCAAATGTGGTCGAGTTAATGAGTTGAAGTCGGTATAAAATCTAAAGCTCCGAAGATAAGGAGCTCCCGCCGGACAGAGTGCTGTGTGCGCGCGCAGAGGCCCTGAGGACGTGATGTTGCTCTCCACCGTACCGACTCCGTCACACGCTCACCTTTTCATGCCACTGCAGCAGGATGGCGCTGCTGTTATCCGACGGCTTCTCAAACCCTCTGTAGATGTACTTCATCAGCAGATCCACGCCGTTCTTATCCAGAGACTTCACGGCCGGCTCGATGTCGCTGCTCTTAAAGGAGGTGAGGACGCGCAGCACCACGGCCTGGGCGCGTTCCTGAGAGACAGGATAAAATATTATTAGCCGTTATAAACGTCTCGGAAAAGCAGAGGCGCGTTTTACTTCCAACGAAGCCAATGAGGCTGAGATTTTTAAACAGAACTGAACTTCTAGCAGTAGTTTAGTTTTCAATGTTATTAAAAGTTAAAAAGGAATCAACATCTAACATCTCACCTCTAATTTCTCCACCCCCAAGGCTCAAACAGCTGCTACGACATGTCGTGCACCATGTCGGGTTCACAAGATGATTATTAAACCCTGCACAGGCTTGCATCAGATCTGCATTTTTTTACAACGTCATATTTTTGTTACATTATCACATGCTTTAACACACTGCTGCTGGCTGTCGAGCGCTGAACAGAATTAATGGCCTGAATTACGAGAATTAACCAAAGGACACGCGCGTCTCTGCTCGAAATGTGTCCTGAATCAGGACAGCAGCTGTCCTCCTTCTGCTTCCTGGAAGAAATGGACTTTATATTCAAGTGCAAAAATGTGGCCCAAATTAACACAAACATGTCGAATATCAGAGTGCGTTTTATATAACTGATCGCTCGCACATGTCGACAAGCAAATTGGTTTATTTTCAACCACTGACGTTTCTAAATCTGCAGGATTTAAAAATAAATAATAATAAAAAACACAGAACATTTTTGCTTTTATGATCATCCAGGGAATTGATCCTGTGCTATTATGGTGCTCATTTGGAAAAGAAAATTCAGTCGAGTTTATTAGCGGGAAAAAAAAAAAATTTCCAAGTCTGGATTCAACTCGGATCTTTTTTTTTTTTTCTCCAGCCACTTCTTGATTAAATGCTTCTCAAACCTGGACCAATCAGTGATGTTTAACAAGACAAGCTCCGCCCACAATCATTCATTCACTGCATTTGACTAAAAGGTTGTAACTTGTAATTTCCAGTCTCCCAATCTCGGAATTCCAACCAGGGATTTCCAGATGGTCTCCACAAGCCTGAGAAATTTACGAAAAACGTCCACATTCCGAACTCGCACTTTTGAAGCGAGCTGAATGCAACGTTCATGTCTGGAGCTGAAAAGGTTTCTAGAAACTTCTAAAAAGAAACCCCAGTTTCCAAAGACGTTCCTGAGATATAGAGGAAGTACAGCGTGGGGTTTTTGGAATCTTACCTTCACAGCTGGGTTTTTGGAGTTGATGGGCGGGTTCTTCAGAGCTACGTGGAACGCCGTCATCATGTCTCCTGTTCATCACCATCGGTTAAGGAAAGCAGGTGGAAAGTGGACGCCGTTCTTTCGGACTCACCCCGAATCACACTACGTTCATGTCTCAAGATGTTACACCGCTGCCTCTGGTGTCACTCCGAGTGCGTTCCTAACTTTATCAAGCACAGCGTTCCTGACCACAACTTTTAGCCTAGCAGCGTGCGCAATCCCACACTAGCTAGATTTATTTTCTTCTTCTTTACTTCAGTGTGTCATGTTTCCGCTCAGGGGCCATATCCTTCAGCGCACAACACCACGATAAATACCGACAGCGTCAAAGAATCACAAAGACATTCCACACACACGGCGTTTACATAAGATTTATGGAATGAGTCTCCAGTGCCGCCGCTTTCTAACAATCAGGACCGAGGAGTTTACGCTTTGTAGTTACTCTAACTCTTCAAGAACAAACTTTTTTTTTGTCTCATCTTCCAGAGAGAAAAACCAGACACTGGTGAGATTAAACAAAATTCCTTAAAGTCTGTAAATACACTGTGTTCCAAATTATTCTGCAAAAAGTGTTTAGGAGTGATAAGGTAAAAATTTTTTTGTTTGTCAGTTAAACTCATGGATGGTGATGTGTGTCAGGGCTCTTTATATCACTGAGAACAATTGCAG
>JAOEHH010000002.1:4019377-4029503 GCA_025447875.1 Notarius cookei
CGGAGCACCCGGAGGAAACCCACGTGGACACAGGGAGAACATGCAAACTCCGCACAGAAAGGCCCTCGCCGGCCACGGGGCTCGAACCCGGACCTTCTTGCTTTGAGGTGACAGCGCTAACCACTACACCAGCGTGCTGCCATATATATTAGTTTAAGTATAACCACACAGGTGTTAGAAATGCTTAATATAAAGTTGGACCTTAAAAATGTGTAAGTTTTGAAACATGGCTGCAATTCATTACCATTCTTCCATCAGCAGCTCTAAACAGTTCAACTCCTCTCGGTGTCTTCTTACAGAAGAGTAGAACACTGCATTTGATAAATTTTAGCACAATTATTGCCCCCCCCGACCCGAGCAGCGAACTACTCAGTGTGCTAGCAGCTTTGAGTCCCAGAGTGCATTTTTTTTTTAATCTTTCATTGAAGAACCTCATTTTGAGTGTAAATTGTTTTATTCAACATTATTCTATTTGTTAGTACAAATGGGATTAGGTGACTAAGTCTTAAGTGTTAAAAAAGAACAACTTTCAAGGAGCATACCAGAGAGCAAGGTATGAAAAAGTGTTTTATTTCAACATTGAAAACTAGTAAATCCGTCAGTCAGTCAGTGCTCAATCTGGGGCTAATTTAGATAAGAGGTGTATATAGTCCATCCATTTTCTCTAACGCTTATCCATTGCAGGCTGTGGGTGAGCTGGAGCCAATCCCAGCTGGCACTGGGCAAGAGGCAGGGCACATCATGTTGCCAGTCTATCACAGGGATAACACAGACAGACAGTCAGTCAGTCAGTCAGTCACATGCACATTTGCACCCATTGCCAAATTTAGAGTAGCCAGTTCACCTAATCTGCATGTCCTTGGACTGGTGGAGGAAAACAACAAAGGCATGGGGAGAAAATGCAAACTCCACACAGAAAGGCCCCATTCAACTGGCAGGTTTGAACCCCGAACCTTCTTGCTGCGAGACGGCAGTGATAACCACTGCATCACCGTGTCACCCGATAAAAGATACAGTCCACTCAGAAAATCAGACATGCAATATAGGAGATTATTTAGAATTCTCCCAAATCGGGCACACAAGTCTTAGCTGGATCTCCATGTGACTGACACTCTGGCATACTCTAAGCTTAACCTTAATCTTGCTGTCCAATACTCACAGTCAACCTTTATCTTTCTCACTCTTCCCCAAACCCCACTCTCTCTCTCTCCCACACGCCCCGATTTGGCGTTCATGCTCCTCATGTCTGACATTCACATATGGCGCCCTGTCAACACAGCAGCACCCTAGTGAACACTAGAGTAAGCTGGGTCATGGGGTAAAATAAGAGTTGGTTAATGGAGAGAGACAGGCAAGAGGAAAAAGAGAGAGAGGAGAGGATGACTCATGGCCATAACAGATAACCCCTACACATTAACTCTTACCTGCAACTTCACTCATGTCTCATAGCAACTACGTTTTTAGTTTAATGCTTTAAAAGCAAAAGAGATTTGCAAGGCAACTAAAACACTCAAATGTCTCTTTAAGGTTACTTTTAAAGCGCTGATAAAGAAATGGTCAAGTCACTGGACTTGTAACCTTCCGCTTCGTGTCTGCAGCCCACGTAAGATCACAGCATTATAAATGCGGTATAATTGTTCCTACTATGCTGCATCTATGCCAGGTAGTGGGGTAGCACTGTACTACACAGACCTGTCAGGAAAGCAGCTTCCAGTTGGCACCCGATCTGCGAAATATGATTAATATGAATAACCCTTCACTAAAAAGGCAAATCACTGGAGCACATCAAATGTAATATGATGCACACTCAGATGTCTGGCACATTAAAATGCTGCCAATATGAAATAAACAGCTCTGTGAACGCGGGGGCAGAGAGGCATCTCCGTCATATGTCTATACAAAAGCAGTCAAAAGAGATTGGTCAAACAGCGGCATGATGGGTAAAAGGAGGTGACAGAGCTCAGCGAATCCCACTGAACATGATTTGTATGACAGTGGAAATGCCTTGAAAGCAAACAATCAGATAAAAGAATTACTAGGTGTGTGCGTGCACACACGTATGCGCGAGAGATGGAAACTGAAGTGTAGCTTGAGTCCATCATCATGAGGTCTAATGAGGCAACACAAGATAAATAGTGTATAGAACCAGCTCATGATGCTAACCACATAAAACGGCATAAACTGCAGTCTGGATTACAGCTTTTAGCAGAGATTCATATAGAACCTCAGAACCCATTTTAATGCCTTCATGCATTTCAGATGTTTAGAGTCTCAGCACAGCTTGCCGTTTTTTCCTGCTCTGCTACACCTGATTCAACTTATCAACTAATTGCTTGTGCCTTGATGAGCTGAATCAGACGTGCTGATGGAGGAGAGGGGAAAAACACTCCATGATATCTGGCTACATATGGCGCAGCCTACAGTTCCTCTCAACTGTTCATTTAACACCCACCACACTTCAATCTTGCTTTACTCCTCATACTTGCTTCAGATTATATCTGAACATGGCCTAGAATCTGCCCAAGATCCAGCTGTGGCTCATGGCCATGGATGTTGTTGGGGAAGGACAACTTCTATACGTACAAGTCGAGAGGCTATCATACTAATGCTATCTAGTGACCCTAGAGTATCCACATACAGTACCAGTCAAAAGTTTGCCCGCACCTTCAAATTAAATGCTTTTTCTTTATTTTTATTCATTAAAAAAAGAGGCACTCCGGGTTTTAAAATAACCAGAACGTCAAGGACGTAGTAGCTCATCTGGCCTGCCATCAAAACAACCACGATTACCAAAACATCAAACAGAACTGAAATGTGACCGTGTGAGAGAGGACCGACCTCCATGACAAATTGTTTACAACAGGAAAATCAACAAAAGGACTCAATTTTGTTCCCCGAGGGAAGATCTACCCAAAACATCGATCACAACTGAATTTGCAAGATAAATGAGAGAGGAGATACAATTCTACTCAGAAGAAAAATGTGTTAATTTGACCTAATTGCTAATTTCTTAGCAAAAAAATTGACAATATAATGAGCAAGGTGTTCTAGTTCTTTCAAATAAAACATCAGAACTGAAAATCCATGGAGAATTGACAGAGGAGACACGATTTAACTGAAAATAAACAAAAGTTGTAAAGAAAAAGTGTTTACAACATGAAAATCAACATACAAATGACCAAGTTTTGTTCCCCGAGGGAAGATCTACCCAAAACATCGATCACAACTGAAACGGGGTGAGAAATGAGAGAGGAGATGCAATCGAATGAGAAGTCCCAAAATTCGTGAAGTTGACCTAATTAGCAGTTCGTTAGCAAAAATGACAATACAATGACCAAGTTTTGTACAGAACGACTAGTTCTTTCAAAGAAAATGATCAGAACTGAAATCCATGGAGAACTGAGGAAGGAGATACGATTTAACTGAAAAAGTTGTAAGAAAATCAAACGACCAAGTTTTGTTCCTCAGGGGAAGAGCTACCCAAAACATCGATCAGAACTGGAATCGGATGAGAAATCAGAGAGGAGATAAAATTCTAGTGAGAGGCCTGGAAAATTGGTTAATTTGGCCTAATTAGTAACTGGTTAGCAAAAACCAGTTTGACAAAACAACCACCAAGTTTTGTGCAGAGTGATGAATTCTTTCAAACAAAACAATTGAGACGGAAATCCGTGGAGAACTGACGGAGGAGATACGATTTAACTGAACTCTGGACGGCGGATGGATGATAGACGGATGGATGCCACGCCACACCACGGCAATCGACCTTACAGCCAGATGAGCTAATAATATCAACATTTATCTACACCAGTGTCACTGGGAAGCATTTTTAAGAATTATTTCGGAGGCGTGGCAAATAGCATTAAAGGGAAAAAAATATTCATTCCAGTTGTCTCTCATCATGCTAAGAGTATTCATGGTGAGATTTGATCAAGTTTGAGAGAGAAATTTAAACAAACCAAACTATTCTGGGTACTTATCAGCTATGTTAGACACCAAATAACCACTACATGGCCAAAGTATGTGGACACCTGGCCATCAGACCCATATGTGGTCCATTCCCAAACTGTGGCCACAAATTTGGAAGACGCAATTGTACAGAATGTTACTGTATGCTGGAGTTTATAAAATGTCCCTTCACTGAAACTCAGAGACTCAAACCTCTTCCAGCATGACAATGCTCCTGTGCACAAAGTAAGCTCCATGAAGACATGGCGTGTTAAGGTTGGAGTGGAAGAACTTGAGGGTCCTGCACAGAGCCCTGACTGAACTAATGGACTGGAACCTCTTCACCAAACATCAGTGCCTGATCTCACTAATGCTCTTGTAGCTGAATGATCGCAAATGCCCACAGCCACGTCCCAAAATTAAGTGGAAACCTGGAATGTTCAACAAGCACATGTCAGGTGTCAACAAACTTTTGGCTATATGGTGTATTTTGATCTAAATACATTTGGGGTAAGTAAAATAAATGTGTAATTAGGGTTAATGAGGTGGTGATGATGAACAAACCGCCTGCCAGGTCATGTTACATTATCAATATTAAAACAAGGGATTAAAGATCAACTCCGAGCCATGAGGTAATTAAGTTGAACATCTGTAAACGTGCTCCTTGGTTGCTTCCTCAGAACACACTTAATGACTGCATTTTTAAAATGATCACTATAAATACACTGTCAGATGCCTAGTGCAGTGTTTGAAACTTAAATTTCAACCCACAATCCTTATTTGGCCTCATGTGAATCAAAACCTGAAAAAATATATACACGTCATATGTTCATCCACAGCCTGCTTAACAACTACACAACATCCGATATTCTCCTAAAGCCGTTCCAGTGCTGTCTATAAACACTAGCTAGAGAACTCAATATCAGTGTATAGGTTGAATAGCATGATATTTTTGTCACCCAGAACTAAAAATACTCAGCCACAGTTCTTCTTTAGCAGCTCCAGTCTTCTTTTAAACCCATGTGGACTTCCTCAATTTTCACATTAAGTCTCACCATCAATCTGAGACAACAATGGAAAAAAGAAAGAAAGAGAAAAAGGCCTTGTGAAGCATCTCTTTTCATGTCTGCTCTTGCAGCATGGAGCTTTGATCCAACAGAGGAGGGGCAGGGGCTCCATCTCTCTGATCTGGCCTTCTAAATGACAGGCTGGATGTCTAAGGCTGAGGGTGGAGCGCTAATGACACCACGCCCGTGTGCCCGATGTGGCTATTAGAGACCCGCTGGTGCTGGCGAGTGCTCCACACCGAGCCTGTTATTAAGCACAGAGGCATCCTGTAATCACAACATGGCCTGAGCTGCTTCTGACCTTCTTCTAAAGTGGTGCAGAGACGTTAGAGAGGCCACTTAAACAGAGCTGGACCGAGATCAAATACTGTGAGGGAACATAAAGAGGCATTTTACTCCGCAAAATAATGTTAACTAGACAACTGGATCCTAAAGCTAGGCTAAAATAAATATTAGCTAGAGGGATAACTGATGGGCTGAAGGGTAGATGAATAATTGGATGGAAGAACGCACAGAGTGGATTCATGGATGGACTGAATTACTTGGATGGATGAATTGGAAGGGATGGATGGCATGAATTGGGAGGGAGGGATGGATGGATGCCTAAACTGGGATGGATGGATGTCTAAACTGGGATGGGCTGAATTACATGAATGGAGGGATGACTGAATTGGGAGGGATGGATGGAGGGGTGATGACAGAATTGGGAGGGATGGAGGGATGGATGGATGACTGAATTGGGATGGATTGAATTACATGGATGGATGGATGAATGGCTGACTGAACTAGGATGGACTGAATTACATGGATGGATGGATGACTGAATAGGGATGGGTTGAATTACATGGATGGAGGGATGACTGAATTGGGAGGGATGGATGGATGGCTGACTGAACTAGGATGGACTGAATTACATGGATGGATTGATGACTGAATAGGGATAAGTTGAACTGGATCGATGGATGGATGGACAGACAGGTAATTAGATGGACAGAATAGACAGGAGGAAAGCTGACAAAAGGACAGAGGGTGGATTGATGAATGGGTGGATGGATGTATTGACAAAAAGGATGTTTGGATGCATATATGGACAGAAAGATGGATGGAAACATGGATAGAAGGATGGATTAACAGAATAATCAATGGACAGTGATTGGATAAATAGATGGATAGTATTGGACTGATGAATCAATGACTGGATGGAGAGATGGATGACTGGAGTGATTGATGGAAAGTGCAGGGGTACTAATGAGATTTTGAAATGTCAATCACAATATGGTGTAATTTAACACATAATCGACTATTGATCATCAGGACATGCCTGTGTGCAGTATGGTCCATACAATCAGATAGGAGAAGGATCTCAAACAAGGCACCATCATTCCTCTCTAATTTAAAACAAAACAAAAAAGTTAGGTCTCCCATTCACCCTATCGTTGGGAGACTGAGAAATTGAACTCTGATGATGTCACAGACATCCAAGACCCGAAGTCCAATCCATCTGTCCATCCAGTCCACTTCAGTGGAAGGAACAGCACACTCCCTTTCCCCCGTCAGTCACAGTGACACTAGCCAATCATGAGTGTCTGGAAGTTGATGTGGAAGAGGGTAGATAGCGTTTTCCTCCGAGTTATGCCACTCTGGGATGCACCACAAACGGCAAAAAAAGGTGTGGTTTCACGTGTCTCATATGAAACATGTATTTGCCTTTACTTTCCCCAGTTGGTAGCTGTGGCATGACTGGAGAAAACTGGCTGGTGGGTGGGAATTAGAAGAAGGTGACCAAATTTAGGCAAAAATAGGGTGTGGGAGAGTCTGAAAGCAGTTAGATGACACTACATAGTAGTAAGCACACTGAATGAACACTACCTTGTGTAAAAAATGATGCATCGTGCGTAAGAGCTAATTTAATTCCTTTCTAATTCCTCACTGTGCTGGAATCCAGACAAACCTCCTACTACATTATCACCACAAATCAGTTTCCTGCCTGCCTGTCTGGACAAAGGTGTGGGTTTCTTCATAACCTGAGAGGAGTGTATGATGTGAAGTAACACCCAAGATTAACACAAGAGTCATACTATAGTCATAGATGAGCTTGTTTTAGATCAAGCCTTCAGGAAGAGAAGAGTTTGTGTGGCATAGATCAGTCCAGACGGTCTAACGTTAGCGTGAGCTCCCGATGCACTCGCAGCAAACCAAACACTACACATCTCTTTATTCATATTTAAATGAGCTCCTCAAAGCCTCTTGTCACAAATTAAGGCATGACAACGTAGCCCCGAGTCCTGGCAAGAAACTGAGTGGCACACGAGACACCAGCACAACCCGTGTGGGAGCAAGAGCTAATGGAATTCTCAAGAACCCAATGTTCATTAATATTTATCAAATGACATGCTCAAGAAGATGCAGAATAGGCAAGAAATTTCAGCGTGATTCATTTATACAACAGTCTTGTAATAACAACAATATTTGGAAGGAGACTTTTGGAGTGATACAGGTTAAAGAATAAAGAATAAGATAATTAAATAAAGCCATTAGAGCAACCAACTGCATGTGAATCTTTCACCTAGTACTTAGTGGAACATTGATCATTTAGGGCATTGTTCACAGAGTAACTGGTTTTTTTTATTGCATTTTTAATTAAATTACTGGTCACTGAGTTATTGATCTTTTCGTGCACTAATCATCAAATTATTGGTCATTTAGTGCACTGGTCATTGAGTTATTGGTCATTTAGTACATTGATCATTGAGTTATTGGTCATTTAGTGCACTAATCAAATTATTGGTCTTTTTTATGATGGTCATTGAGTTATTGGTCATGAATTAGAAGGCCTTTATTGTCACTATACACATGTATAATGAGTGCACTGGTCATTGAGTTATTGGCCATTTAGTGCATTGGTCATTGAGTAACTCATTTAGTGTACTGGTCATTGAGTAACTGGTCATTTAGTGCACTGGTCTTTGAGTTACTGGTCATTTAGTGCACTGGTCATGGAGTTATTGTCATTTAACGCACTGGTCATTGAGTTACTGGTCATTTAGTGCACTGGTCACTGAGTTTTTGATCATTTAGCAGACTGGTCATTGAGTTTAGAACATGTTGCACTAAACACTTTGGGCTTTAAATACAATGCCATTTGTCACTTGAACAGTTAGCCTTATTTTTGTAGCAAATTAATTTATTTTTGGATTTTTCTTACAAGTCATGAATTTGATCTTCAAAAATTTTAGAAAAATCACAGCAACTCATGACAAACTATTCGCTCTGAAGGTGATCAGTCAAGGGCCACACAAATTTACACAAACATTTTTTTTTTTCCAAACCAACTGGATTTTCGTTTCTTGTTTTAATTGCTCCTGTGAATAATTTATGAATAAATTTGTTCACATCCAGCTTTATAAATGAAACCCAGTAATGACAGATGATAATTATAACTTCATTAAATACTTGCCTACTTCCTGAATGGGCATCAACTTGCAAATTACAGCCATCAAATTAATCAGTGTGGAAGAAGTGCATCGTACAACTGTCTGTTCAAAATGTTTAAATTCCTACCAGAGATGTCTCCAAATCCCCACAAGTTCTGAACTGCAGCTTTCAGTAATGTATTCAAATAAACTGCTGATGCAACCTGAGCATGAATGGAATTGACTAGTAGCTATTCAATTTCCTGAATTGTACTGTACGTCTCTGAGACATGTTGATCGTATCAGCTACTCGCACTCTTTTGAGCTGTATGGTGTTCTTATCAGTGCATGTTCTCTGGGGTTCAGCAGCCTGTTGGAACCTGTACACAGTGACAGAGCAGGTATGCAACTCCGCAGGCATGCACACAGGTAACCGATAACCGAGAAACCACGAAAAAGAATTTACACAAAATGGGAAAAAAAATAATTATTACTCAATAATGATATTCAATCAAGTAGCTTGGAAAAAAAATGGGAACATTTCTGGCACACTTTCTCAACCTAAAATTATTTATAAAGTCCAAAACACGCTTTATATGTCAAATTCCTATGGGCTGTGATCATCTTCTTCACCAACATCACATTTATGCCTCACTGTCGTGAAATGTTGCATCAGTGTGCACTTTTTATGGCACTGTACTTAATTTTTTCACGTCACTCCATGTTTTAGGAACTACGCTACAACCACACGTTGTTGTGTTCACTGTGTTTATGAAAAGATTTCACATGAATGGTCTGCTCTTCTGGAATTTATGTCATGTGAAGTTTAAAGTTCCCAAGTTGTGGCTCAACATTGACATGTCAAATCTCATGGACGTTGGGTTAGCAGATGATGCTAAGCATAATTACAGGGTAATTATATCATTATGGAGCAATTAATCAGCAATTCACCAACACATCTGTGGAAAATGTTAATATCCCCATCGGGTCTGTTTCATTTTCATGGTCATGAATCCATTACATTGTCCAAGAAGACTTGCTCGCTAAATGTTATGCTTGGCAATCCAGTTTGCTAGCCAGTGAGGAGATATATATGTTTTGTATTTTGAAACTAGAACTAATTCACACAAAAACCTATTTGATGAAGTTGCATGGTTACCAAAAACTGGCATATCAGTTCAAAATTCAAATTCAATCCAAATCATTTGAAATTGCTCTCATTGAGTTCAGCACTGAATGCAGAACAATACTTTTTACAGAATTAAAATATGTTTATCCGTTCTTGAGATATTACAAATCAAAGATTGAAGAAACAGCTTAATTTTTCGAAACCTGCCGTAATATTCTGTATGGAGATCACATGGTCCAAAATGGGCCTCATTAACCAATGACAGCAAAAGTTTTTTCTTCATAACTTTTCTATTTATCAAGCTATTTACATGGATGTTGGCAGAAACATAGATGGTTGTATACTGAACACAAAAGTTAAAAAAATAGTAAAAACAAATTACGCAAATGAGTAATTAGTATTAATTATGCTAATTAGGTAAAAACGTTAAATCTGTACACTCAATAAAAAAGTCATAGAAGATTATTTCTAATCCCCTCTTTGTGCTCTCGAAGGCTTTGTATTTCTCAAAAGTAGGGCCTACTGGTGTTTATATGAAAGAATATAAATGATATGATTAATATTCACAG
>JAOEHH010000002.1:6072960-6083051 GCA_025447875.1 Notarius cookei
TCTGGGTGCTCCGGTTTCCCCCACAGTCCAAAGACATGCAGGTTAGGCTAATTGGTGGCTCTAAATTGACTGTAGGTTGTTTGTCTCTGTGTGTCAGCCCTGCAATGACCTGGCAACTTGTCCAGGGTGTACCCTGCCTCTCACCCATAGTCGGCTGGGATAGGCTCCAGCTTGCCTGCAACCCTGTACAGGATAAGTGGTTACAGATAATGGAGGGTGACAAGCTCCATTTTTCATCTTATTAACATCAAGAAAGAGAGAAAATATTCAATAATAAATAAAAAATTTTAATGATTGACAAACGTATTGGGTATAAGAGAAATAAAACATCATGGGATATGTTGTTATTGGAAAATAATTAGCACTGCTTCATACCAGGCTCCATCAGACCACACTGTTGTTGATTATTTTCCATAATAGCACACACACCTCAAGTGATTTATTCCTTACTTCAAAGTCCCTCCTGTGACAGGACCTGGTCTTCCCAGACAGTCTCCCATTCCACTACTAACCAGGTCTTTAAGGCGCATTTGGGTGGTGCCGATCTCCATTTCTATAGCCCTTGACCTCTCGTCTGTTAGGCTACGGTCACACTACAGCTCATGATGCTTTGTGATGGGTTATTGATGAAAATGAGGCATTTGGAAGCCATGCTTCCTCGAGCTTCGGGAAGTATTCCCAAACCCATCTGCGAGTATTCGCTGCTTAATTTGCTGATAAAAACATCGCCACCAAATTTCAATGCATGCACTGAAAATTTTCACAAAAATTTTGGCCACTCATGAGGCAGAGACACACCAATAAACAATTTGTGAAGCTAGGAGAACTTTCACTGTGCATCGCACGATTAGTGGCAATGCTATCAATTTTTCATTGTCAAGTATTCACAACCCATCATGAGTTGCAATGTGACCAGGGCCTTACATAGCTAGGGTTACAGTGGGAGGCCAGTCCTCTCGTATCCGTGAGAGTTTGACTCCCTACTCGCGACATGCCTTTATTCCTTACTTAGTCTGACAAAAGTCATGTCAGTCTTCTGTCTATACCACTACAGGTCACTTTCTTTACCCTTATTGTAACTGATACAAGAAAAAAATTCTACTGTATCCATGATATCATGTATTAGGCTTTATAGTCATGTGGGGAAAGTTCTCTCTAGAGCCCTATAAATGGCCCATTTGTTCCTCCCACTGGGAAAACCTTGAAAAGCATTTTTAGTAAAAACCTTTTTATGAGTGCACCCATCAATAATTGGTCTAGATCTGGACCATTGTCCCATAATATGACCAGTTATGTGTGGTTATAAAGACTATATGATATTATCTTTAGCCTCAGACTGTACTGTATATGTTGTTTGGCCTAGTGAAGGGTTAAACACTGCTATTGTGCTATTGTGAGATTTTAGTGTTGATATGGGCAAGAAAAAGTTAAGAGTCTCGCCTCTACTTCAGTGAGTTGGTTTCCTCACATTATAGGATCCTGTGTCTCAGAGCTAAAAATAGGGTTTGCTCTGGAAGACTGAGTAGGTGTGGTTGAGCAGAGGAAATGGACAAATTGAGTGAAGAACAGGCGAGAATAAACCCTTCTAAAGAAAGACATCCAGATAACAGTGTAGACTACAGTGATATCCAAGCCAATCTCAGCAATCTTATGATGGAATAGGAACTGGTCTTGGTTTGTTAGACCTCCTTAACTTGACCATATATGGAGTGACCTACTATTACCTCACTGGTATGGTCATGCAGTGGTTAACACTGTCGCCTCACGGCAAGAAGATTCTGAGTTCGAACCTTGTGGCTGATCAGAGCTTTTCTGTGTGGAGATTGAACATTCTCGTCGTGCCTGCACAGGTTTTCTCCAGGTGCTCCAGTTTCCTCCCACAGTCCAGAAATATACGGATTAGGTCAACTGGCTACTCTAAATTCCCAATCAGTTTGAATGTGAGTGTGAATGGCTGTTTGTCTCTGTATTAGCCCTGTGACCTGCCCAGGGTGTACCCCAACTTTCACCCAAAGTCAGCTGGGATTGGCTCCAGCTTCCCCCATGACCCTGATGGATAAGCGGTATAGATAATGGATGGACCTTAGATAAGGTTAATATTGGTCTGATATTGGTCCCCAATTTCCAATTTCTCCTATCACACTCCTATAAGGATGAGTGTGATGACTTCCTACAAGGTACCTGGAACCATCCATCTTTTCACATTCTTGTTCATGCAATGTTCATGAAGGGAAATGGATCAAAGCATTCTAACATAGTCTCCTGTTTCATGAAATAAGTGGTAAAGTTGTATGATTTGTCATAAGGAAATGACTTTCAGGCTTGATATTTGTCATGACTTTTATTAGACAGTCGTGACCTTCTCTTGCTTGTAGATGAAACTCCAATTAGATGCACTTGTCAAGACTTTTATAAATCTGGTTTAAAGCAAACTGTGAAATTTTTCATTAGAAAACCTGAAAAGAATAGTTTCTCAAAATTCTGATAGTTATTATACTTGTAAAATATTTTACTTGGATTAAAACACCAATTATCCACCAATTTCTTAGTTGATGCTGGTTGATGGTTTGTTGCTGGTGACTGTAGATTAGTTTGAAAAGAAAATTGTGAAAGTTTTATCTAACCTTTCATAAGTAAACCATAATTTGTTTCTGGACATCAGACAGTTGCTTTATATGCTCACACACCCCTCCAGTGTTTTTCTTTGCCAATTTTGCCCCATTTAGCAAATCCAGCTGGCCACTTTACCCCAGGCTGAGGTAAGTGTTTTCCACAAGCAGTGCACAGATTCAAGCCTCAACCTCGGCCGACAGGGTTGCCTAGGCAACAATAGACGGGGCCAGGTCTGTGACATTTTTGAAAAATTCTTAGAAAAGGGTACTTTGGGGTTGGCATAGTGACTGAGGTGAAAATCTATGAATGAAACCCATTTATTTGAAGACGTCTGATGAAATATTGATGACAGTCGTTACCAACCGGGTTATGAACATCAAGGATTACTGTAAATATGATGCCATGAGTGATATAAAATGCTGATGGAGCTACTTTTAATGAATTGAAATGTGTTGAGGAGTTTCTGAAGGCTGGAGCATAGTTCCTGTGCTGAAAGACAGTGTGGGAGAGGATTGACTGGTACAGTGATGATACACTCTTAGAAAACAGGGATCGGAAATCGCACGGAGTGGACTTTACTCTTGATTAACATGGACCGTAATGAATAGAAAGTTTACCATGCACTAGACAGCATGGTAAGCGTTACTATTTGTTGAAGATGACAACTGGAACCAAATAATTGTCACAGTCATCACTAGACAAGTTTCATCCGTGTAAAGTTTCAGAGTTACCACTTGATGTATGGCTCAGAATGCCTGATGTGAATCTCCTTGGGAAACCATTGCACCCATGACTACAGGGAGATGAACCTTAACACCATGGAGAAGGTAATGCAGATTTATCATCATTATGAATATAATCATTGAGTCAAACAGCAGTAGATTCACAATAATGAATATAGTGAAGAATATAGTGAATGAAATTGGGAACAGCAAAGGCAATGGGTTCCTGATTCAATCCTGAGACTGGGTTATTGTCTGTGTGATGGTTTATATGATCTCTTGTGTCTATGTGCGTTTCCTCTGGGTTCTCTGGTTCCCTCCAATCTCCCAAAAACATGCCAGCAGGTGGATCGGTGATTCTAAATCACTTCTATAGTATGTGTGTATGATGGCTTGGTATCCCACACAGTCTGTATTTCCACCCTATAGGATCCACCACAACAGTGACCAAACTGGACCAAACAGCAGTTAGTGTTTTTTCTTTTTTTTCTTTTTCTTTTTTTATTGAAAGCAACTTCCAAATGAGGCAAAACCCAAACCAAGCATAGAGTTTTTAAAGAAGGTGACAATGATATGATTGCTGCAAAACTGCATTTCCACCATCTGATTAGAAGCAACTGTGAGACAGACAGCTATAGGAAAAGAGAGTGAGACAAAACTCACTCACCTACTCATTCATGCACACACAGACAGATATGTTTGCTTTACTATCCTTGTAAGGACCTTTCAGAGATATAATGATTAATGCAGCTAATTAATGCTATGCTACACTTAAATCTATATAAATATAACACTCCTGGACAGAATAACAGCACAGAACCACTTTCATTTCATTTCTAACAAGGTTGGAGACACTTGAAGAGACATGCACAATGTAAATCTTTTATATTCTCCGGTTTCTGCACATGGACTCTCTTCAGTTCAGACCACAGGTTTTTAAAAGGGTTCAAATCCAGAGACTGAGATACCAAAGAGTGCAACTTATTTTGCTGAAAGCTAATCTAACAGATTTGGCACATGCCCTGAAACCATCAACCACAGCACATCAATAATCCATCATTAGTCAGAGTTTAGTTCTTGTCTGTTCTGATTTTGGTGTTAAGTGTGAGCACTCAGAAATGCTCCCTCTTATGTGTAATGAAGGTGAAGCAACATGATGTTCTAGATTTGTGTCATGGAGTAACTCAGTGTCCTGATCCTGGGTCACTCCTGCATTGCAAAGTTGTGTGCTTTCCCTGCTGTATTTTAACACACACACACACACAGACTTGGATGTGTTCTCAGATTATAAAATATCTTAGCTGAATCAAATAACCACTGGGACAACCGTGCGGTGCGTTAAAGGAATAGTTTAACTAAAAATGTATGAAATCAAAACCTGTCTGAATTTACCAGATAAGCAAAAGTTACAGCTACCAGATTACAGTACAAATGCTGCACTCTTCTGTCTCACTCGTTTCTCTGCAGCTTGCTGGCCTGTCCTCACATTGGCGTCTGCTGTGCCCTTTTGTACAAGCTGTCCCCAGGTTCCTCGGTCCTCGGCTTGCACTTCCCAACTATCAGTAGGAATGCTGCATGCCTTGAGGTCCCTCTTACACACATCCTTGTAGCGGAGTGAGGGGCGGCCAACTCTTCTGGTGCCGGTGGCCAGCTGTCCGTACAGGATGTCCTTTGGTATCCTCCCGTCCTCCATACGCCAGACATGTCCCAGCCATCGAAGGCAGCGCTGGCTCAGAAGGGAGTACATGCTGGGCATGTTTGCGTGCTGCAGGATCACACTGTGTGGGACGCGATCTTGCCAGCTGATTCTCAAGATGCGCATGAGGCACCGCGTGTGGAAGGAGTTGAGCTGGCGTTCTTGCCTCATGTAAGTGCTCCAGGTCTCACTTCCATATAGCAGGATGCTGAGAATGCAGGCCTAGTAGATGCAGATCTTGGTGTGCTCTGTGAGCGCGTTGTTTTCCCACACTCTCTTCGTTAGCCGAGCCATGATGGTGTTTGCCTTTCCGAGCCATTTGTCCAGTTCTATGTCCAGCGAGAGAGTGTTGCTGATGGTCGACCCCAGGTATGTGAAGTTGTGGACCGCTTCCAGGGTGACGCCGTCAATTTTGATAGAAGGGTTAGTAGGTGTATCCCATGCACTGATGTTGGTCTTTTCCAGGCTGATGGTGAGCCTGAACTGTTTGCAGGCATCTGCGAAGTGGTCTCCGAGTCTCTGGAGGGCATCCTCGGTGTGGGTCACAAGGGCTGCATCATCCGCAAAGAGCATCTCCCTGATGAGCACCGACCTCACCTTGGTCTTTGCGCACAGTCATGCCAGGTTGAACAGCCTCCCATCGAACCTGGTGTGCAGAGAGACACCATCGGTGGACGAGTCAAGGCATATGACAGTAGCAGGGAGAAGAAAATCCTGAAAAGGGTCAGTGCCAGCATGCAGCCCTGCTTCACGCCACTGTTGATGGGGAAGGAGTTTGAGGATGAACCATCATATAAGACTGTTCCATTCATGTCGGCATAGAAGGAGATTATCAGGCTGTGGAGATTTGGGGGGCAACCGATCTTCCTGAGAAGTTCAAAGAGGCCCTTCCTGCTGACCAGATCAAAGGCCTTGGTGAGGTCAATAAACATCATGTAGAGTGGCTGGCCTTGCTCTCTGCTCTTCTCCTGTAGCTGTTGAAGGGAGAAGATCATGTCTATTGTTGACCTGCCTGCCCTGAAGCCGCACTGGGATTCCGGATACACATGGTCTGCCAGGAGTTGCAGCCTGTTGAGGAGGATGCGGGCATACACTTTGCCAACGATACTCAGGAGCGAGATCCCTCTGTCATTGTTACAGTCACTGCGGTCGGCCTTGTTCTTGTAGAGAGTCACAATGGTGGCGTCGTGCATGTCTTGGGGGACTGCTCCTTCCTCCCAGCAGAGACAGAGCAGCTCATGCAGTGGCTGAAGCAGTGCTGATTTTCCATGTTTGATGGCTTCAGGCGGGATATTATCGCTGCCAGGTGCTTTGTCATTCGGGAGGGAGTCGATGGCTTTGCTGAGCTCCTCCAGGGTAGGCACTTCGTCCAGCTCCTCCATTGTGGGCAGTTCCTGAGTGCTGCTAAGGGCCGCATCTGAGACTGATGTTTCTTGGGAGTACAGCTCTGAGTAGTGCTCCACCCACCTGGCCATCTGCTGCTCGCGGTCTGTGATCTTCTCCCCCATCAGAGATCTCAGGGGGGCTATCCCTTTCACTGTGGGGCCTAGCACCTTCTTGATGCCACTGTACATTCCATGGATGTTTCCGGACTTGGCACAGTGCTGGATTTCCTCACAGAGTTGCTGCCAGTACTCATTTGCACACTGCCTGGCGAGACATTGTGTGGTGCTGTGGGTGCTTCTCAGTGCAGCAATTGTCTGTCTTTCTGGCAGTCTCTTGTAAGACAGGAAGGCTTCCCGCTTGGCCTCGATCGCTGGTTCCATCCTTGGAAGGTATGCATTGAACCAGTCCTGGCTGGGCCTCTACTTCTTGCCAACCGTGGACATGGCTGTGCTGTATATGGCATCCTTCATGGTGTCCCACTTGGCTGTGGCATCATGCTCTGGCAGGTCCTGGAGGGCCTGGTCCAGGGTGGACACATACACTTCTACCTTGGAGGGAACCGACATCAGTGCGGTGTTAATATGAGGGTGACCTTTTGGCTTGGAGTGGTGTAGCACGCGAGGCTGCAGGTGCACTCTGCTGCTCACGAGGGCATGGTCAGTGTCGCAGTCAGCACTGTGGTAGCTTCTGGTGGAGAGGATGCTGTTCAGGGCAGAGCGCCTGGTGATGACCAAGTAGAGCTGGTGCCAGCGGTGAGACCTGAGGTGCTTCCATGACACTTTGTGTTGTGGCTTACACCAGAAGAAGGTGTTTGTAATGTACAGGTCATGGTAAGTGCACAGCTCCAGCAGTCTCTGGCCATTTTCATTGGTCTTTCCATTGCCGTGGTGTCCCAGGCAGGTAGGCCAAGAATCGTGGTCTGCACCCACTCTGGCGTTAAAATCGCAGAGGAGGAATAACAGCTCATCTTTTGGGCAGCCTTTGATCAGTTCATCGAGCTGCCCATAGAACTGGTCTTTTCTGTCTTCTGACGTGAGGGTGGGGGCAAAGACACTGAGGAGGTTGATAGGACCTGCAGCTGTAGCGAGACGAATGGACAGGAGATGTTCAGAACCCCCTAAGGGAGGCTCGACCGATGCCAGGAGGCTGTTCTTGATGGCAAAGCCAACTCCATGCTGGCGGGGCTCCTCAGGTACCTGGCCCTTCCAGAAGAAGGTGTAGTTTTCCTCTCTGAGGGAGCCACTGTCAGCGAGCCTGGTTTCCTGGAGGACAGCTATGCTGACATTCAGTCTGGTGAGCTCTCTGTCAATTATGGCCATCTTCCTTGTGTCATCCATCTCCCTGAGGTAATCAGAGATTCCTGTGCATATGGTGCACATGTTCCAGCTTGCAAGTCGCAGAGCTGGAGTCTTCTTTGTTGGTTTCTTGTTTCTTTTGTCTGGTGCGGAGTTTCCATCTGCTTGTCATGCTGAGCAACACACTGAACTCCAGGCACCCACTGAAGCAGGCAGACATTGGCGGGCCGCCACCTTACTGAACGGGGGCTGCCCGGCTTGAGGCGGGCAGTAGTTGGCCAGTGGGACGCGATGATCCCTCCCACCATTGAAGCTGACCTGTGGCACCCCTTCCCTACGCCAATCGGGTGGGACTTATAACCCATAGACTGCCAGCTTCCATGTTGTTTCCTCACTTGAGAGCGAGGCTGGAGTGGCGTCTCCAAGGCGCAAGCCTGGGCATGGAGTATGGAGATTCTGGGCTTCCCAGATGTCAGGATCCCCCTCTCGGCCTTGCTGGTGGAGTCCAAAGGAATGCAGAGCATGATATTTGGCACCAGTTTGGCTGAAGGATCTGCCGGAAGGAGGGCAAGGTAGACTGCCAGCTGCCTTAAGGACTCCTGATTTTCTGTCTGGGTTTACTCCCATAGCCTTTCCTTCTCCCGAAGGTGTCCACAAGGCAACGGAGCCAACGTCCAGTGGCCAGGGCATGGATGCTGGATGCTTGGGGTGTCCTTAGACCCAGGGTCTTCACATCCTGAGGCTGTCCAGCCCTCCTAAGCACTTCATGGATTTGAAGTCAGAGTTGTCCTTCTCTTAGACTGGCTGCCAACCAAGGCTAATGAGCCCAGTCTGCCCACCCAGTTATACCGCCAGGCACTCGGTCGCGCCACACAGCAGGCTCTGTGAGAACAGGGGGCCCCGCATGAAGGTGCTGCTGTGGACACAGTAGTGTAGAAGAGGCCATATGCAAGGACCTCCTGCCCAGCAGAGCCAGACAGGGGTTCTGTGGCGATCACTACACCTGGAAGGGAGAGGCTGTAAGAGATGCTTCACTTTCCTTTGATGAGTGGGACGTCCAGCCCAGACCTCGCACACCCCCAGTGTATGTATAATAATAATAATAATAATAATAATAATAATAATAATGTACAGTATTAATCTTTGCAGTAGAGTTGAAAGTGGTTATGTTTGGGCAGGTTGTAGTGACACTACATTCGAGGTAAAGGTACAAGTGAGGATTAAATATGAAAGAATACAAAGCTGAAAGATATTTCAGTGCTCTTTCCTTTGCATAATTGCATCATGCATAAACATTTATTTGTTTTTAATATCGCAAAAAAAATATGCACTTTCCCTAGCTATCACAATTTTGGATGGTGGGTGGGCAATCATCTGGATAGATTTGGTATTTACTAATTCAGCACGACCTTTCCATGAGCACATGGGCACAGCGTTACTATAATCATGGTAAATTTCACTTCATATTTATGAATATTAAATATTTTCTTATTTAGCCTCAAACTTATCTTCTGAAATCAGCAGCCTTTAAACTGAGGGTGTGGTTTTACATTTACATTTGAATTCCTGCACTCGCATGTTAAGTTTATGCTTTGAACACTTCATGACCTCAGTATTATAAAGATCTATCTGGGTCAAGAGCTGTTTGAGATATTTGACAGTCCAGCAAGAAAAACTCTAACATCCACACAGGAACGTACAGCAGAGTTACAACTCAACCGAAACTACGCTAGAAGCTTCCTTCAGATGTACATTATGAAAATTCTGAGACATTTATTTACAAAGTAGATGTTTTGAGCAGTATGATCAAACAAACAATCAAATTTGCTAAAATGTCACGGAATTGTTAAATTGCCACACGACTACAATCGCTTATTCTCTCTTTCTCTCCTGTATTACACCATGTATTTTTTCTTTCCACCTGAATCATCTCATGAAGTGTTTGACGAACTGATGAGTTGAAGCAGGTGCGTCAGAGTGGGAAACACGCACTTCTGCACTGCTGGAGATCAAAAACCCTCCTACGCAGGTGAGAGCCTCACCCAAGGGGGTCCAAAACTCGCTAGAAACCCACAACCCTCTGTTTGTCCTTGACGTTTTGAATCATACATCAAACAAGACCAAACGAATCATGTTACAAATATGAATGCATGTAAATCTTATATCAATGACCAGACTCAATCATCATCATCATCATCATATTTGAGACATTTTTTTTATGGGGAAAGATCAGGATGTGGCGGCACAGTGGTGTAGTGGTTAGCGCTGTCGCCTCACAGCAAGAAGGTCCAGGTTCGAGCCTCATGACTGATGAGGGCCTTTCTGTGTGGAGTTTGCATGTTCTCCCCGTGTCCGCGTGGGTTTCCTCCGGGTGCTCCG
>JAOEHH010000002.1:6894402-6905016 GCA_025447875.1 Notarius cookei
TTTTTCTTTATTTTTTGTAACATGCCATAATAATTTGGCATAAGATATTTATATCTACATTAATTTTATACTAATTTCATGCAAGAGTGTCACACCTGCACGCCTTGGTGCAGACAGCGCACGCACCAAACGGACTCTCGCATGTGCGCTGTAAACAACTCGCACCTGCGTGGGATTAAGGTGCAATCAGCACGCCTCTATAAAAACTGTGAAAACACACTTTCTTTGCAAAGTATTTAGTTGCATTGCTGACACATTGCCGAACCTTATTTCCTTGCCTGGTTTCCTGTTTCTCGTCTTTGATTCTGCCGAGTCTACGATAGCCTATTTGTGCCTCGCTCGACCTATCACCTGTTTCATCATTTTACGATTTTGCCTGCCGTTCTGGATTGTTTTACCGTCTTCACTTGTATTAATAAACACACCTTCTGCACTTACATCTGTCTCCCAACCGTCTCTGACAGAATACTTCACACTCCCTGATGAAGAGAAGCACATTCACCTGTTCATACGTCATGTTCAGGAACAAGCTAATGTTAATGGCGCTAAAACAGCCACCGTCACATGGTGCTGTTGGAGTCTTGTTCTCGGACTCGGGGTTTTTTTTTTTTTTAATGAAGACTTGAACACTGGGGACTCGAGGTTTAGTGACTTGACTACAACACTGCTCTCGTACTTAGACTAGTAGCCACGTATAGAAACCTAGCCACTGTCTTGATGTATATTGAATGGATATTCAAACAAAGTCTGGAATGTTGTGCAGTCATGAAGAGACTTGAACAATTGCGCTTTTATTGAAAGTCTCAACTTTTTTTTTTTTTAAATTGTGTCATTTTTAAATAATATTGGCTGGCTTTGAGTGGTATATCAGATATTCCATTAAGCTAGCCTGATATTGAGTGAGTCGAAGATGAGTTCAGTATCATGCTGTCTGAATGGGATAGATCAGATATACCATGGAAAAAAAGCCATTATTACTGTGTACTTTCCTTTCAGGTGTTCAACACATCTTTCTCTTTCAAAATTCTCTCAATCTTTTTCGTATTTAATGAAGTAAACCTGGCGGCCATGTTTGTTTTACAAATTGTCATTCGCTCGCTAGTGTGGGAATTTTACATCTCCGACGTGTGACGTCATATTGTCTTGACAACCGTGCGATATCGTAAACCATATTGAACACTTGTTCTCCATTGGGTATTGCTATCAAACTAAATGAATGAAACCTGCTAGAAGGGAATAGAGCACATGTTTTTATTCCATTGAAAATGTGTCCTGGGTGTGTAGTAATTATTAATCTAGCAACAGTGAATCAGAGCTTGTTATTCCAGGAGACATTCTACATTGTGGAAACCCTTGGCTATAAGATTCTACTAGTACAGCATTTACTCACCTTGAGTGAAACCAGTACTGGCTTGAATAATGACTTTTACCACAGAGAAGCGTGCGGGTGTGTGTGAGAGATGCTAGCAGACTTGAGCGACTGGCATAGCTTATTGGTAAAATATTAGCTAAGATGTTGTTGTCGTTTTTGTTAGAGGTAGACATTACGGGTTGTTTATTTTGCTGCAGTTTTAAATAATGGGAGACCTTAGGCAATTTTCCATTTTCAAGGAGACGGCTTTAGAGACCTCTCCTCAAGTCAAGTGGTTTGTGTGTTCTAGTCAGTGAAACGGCACTTGATCTTTGAGCTCTGCTCCATGTTTGAGCGTATAAGAAGTGCTGTTTTAACTGTCCTTGTTCTCTTACACACGCACACAGGCAAAATGCAGAGCTTGTAAAGCTGCGCCAGGACGTTGTGCGTCTGAGCCGTGAGCTGAGCGAACGCACAGACTCCCAACAAGCCGAGGAGGAGCGTAGGAAAGCGCTGGAATCCAAGATGGCTGCCACCGAGGAGCAGCTGGCCCAAGTCAAGGTAAGTGAATGACTGACTGACTGCTGAACTTTTTAAAGGAGCTTCTGGGAAGAACGAGGTCGTTTTCTGTGTGCAATTAGTGTATAAGCCTTGGCTCACTGACCTGCACTTGAGAGGGAGGTGTACAGGGCAGGGTTACTCCAAAACCCCTGGGTTGGGAAGGGAACCTGCGATCTATACACTTGCCTACGCTGCTTAATGGACCAGCTTTGCTGCTCGAATAAAATCGAAATGTTTGCGTGTGTTTACAGTCAGGGCACGCGGAGGCTGAGCAGGCTCTGCAGCAGACGTTGGAGAAGGTCAAGGCCGAGTTGTGTCAAGCGCAGAACAACAGCTCCACCTTGCAGGCCCAGCTGCAGCAAGCACAACAGGAAGGCAACCAGCTCAGCGGTCAGTGATGTACATTCTCTTAGTGTTTTAGCATGTGAAATATCTTGCACGACAATTTATTATTTATTTTTTTGGTAAATCTTTATTTGCAGTCTGCTTTGAACAAAATATCAACAGATACTACGAGGCCATATTAATCTATAAATATTAGTCTATTTTATAGGTGACGTGACTAAATACTTAGTGTGTTAATACTATTTCTCTGTTTTGAGATTTCTCCATGCATGGATGGATGTGTAATTTGTAATTAATTACTTGTGTGCATGTCCAGAGCTGCAGGAGCGTGTGCGTGGTACAGACTTGGAACTGAAGGATAAGTGTGCAGAGGTGGAGGCCTTAAAAGCTCAGCTCGCTCAGGTTCAGCAGGAGGCACAGGAGCAAGTCCTCGTGGAAGTCCAGGCCCCACTGCAGTCTACTGCACCGCAGGTATTTCGCTTGGAGTGAGAGAACTTTAAAACCGAAAATTGGCGATGGGGAAACAAAAAGGTGACATGAACATGTTTTTGTGCAGGTGGAGAACTCTGAGGAACTGCTGCAGTTGAAGAGCAGGTAACTTGTTAGTGGTATTGAGACACGAGTTAATGTAACACAGTCACAGAATATCGACGTGCTGCTGCCGTTGCTTTCCGTGAACCTCTTTTTAAATTCTCTCTTTCGCTCAGTATAAAGGAGAAGGAGGGTTTGGTGGCATCGCTAGAACAACATCTAGAGAAGATGAAAGCAAGTGCAATAGAGGTATTGGACTAGTATAACGTGCATCTTTTATGCTCACTTGCTTTTATTTACCCGAAAATAAACATCCATCGAGTGTCAGATGGGTGCACCACTAAATTCTGTCTGCATCCAAATTTGTATTACTTATTTATAGAGGTTGTTTTAATATAGGAGCATCTTGTTGCACAATGTCACGTTCTTAAACAAAACAAAATGACTATCTCTTTACTGACACACTGCAACCATGTGCTGATCTGGGATTGACTATGTGCATCGTATTCTTGTGTGCGTTTTCAGACGGAGAGCTCGATGCAGCACCTCCAGGTCAGTCTTACACAGCGAGAGAGCAAGGTCTCTACGCTGGAGGAGGAGCTGAAGCAGATGAGGGAACAGCTGGAGCAGCAGAAATCTACGGTAAGGTCTTGATCCTTATTAGATAGACCCTTTTTTTAAAATTAATGAACTACAAGTAATTGAAGTAGTTCGGTATTAACATTATATAAAACACAAGGCGTATATTCCATTCCGGCTCGGTTTGCTTGCAAAGGTTTCCAGCAGTCATGATGAGTTCATTCTCATTGCAGATTCTAGATGTTTGTATATGTATCCTAAACCGAGCAGTCCGTATGATGTGATCATGAACGCATCCAGAGAAAATCTTGAGCCTGTGCTGAACTTGCTTTTACTGTGGGTGTTTCAGACGGAGAGCTCGGTGAAGCAGCTGCGGGGCAGCCTTGCGGAGCGAGAGAACAAAGTCTCAGCACTGGAGGAGGAACTGAAGCAGCTGAGAGAAGAGATAAAGCAGCAAAAGGAAGTGGTAAGAACACGCTCTCCTTGACAATGTCACGCGAGATCGTGCCTGATGAGCTTAAGAGCGTGCGATCATGCACTTGAGCCTCCTTCTCTAGCTCAAAACTGTTTGTATGTTCACAGGCTGAGAATGCAGAAGCAGAACAGCCGTTTGAGAAGTAAGTATCTAGGAAGTTTTTTATTTTTTTAATAACCTTTTTGCAATTTAGGGTGTGTCATGGGTTTTTCTTTTCTTTCTCAGCTTGGAGAAAGACGCTCGTCTGATTACTCTGGAGGAGGAGCTCCAGCAGCTCAGAGTGCAAGTGGAGCAAACGAAGGCTGAGAGCAAGGTTAGTGTATCTGAAGAATAATCGCAATGTAAACGCACACCATGTCCAAAGTGTCAAACTTGGAATTGGTGCAGAATGAAATATGAAGTAACTTGAGGATAGGAGTTCATAGGAAAAGCAAGTTCTAGACCAAAATGGTAGTGCAGAAAAACATTCCAAGAGTTTTGAATCGAGTCGTTATTTTTGCAATGGAGTTTTAAAGGTAGACTGCCTTTCAGATTTAAGTGTAGGTTATAAAAAGAATTTTCCTAATTATTTTTGTTCAGTGGACCAAAAGCTAATGAATTCAAATCACAGAATTCCAATGTTATTAGTGGGTTTTTTTTTTTTTAAATAGAACAGTTAATGAATTTAGGGCCACGTGACCCTAAATTCTCTGCTGCCCTTTTTTTTTTTTTTCCTTTTCCTCCCCCTTTTCCCTCCCCCTGCTTCACCATGACCCAATTCAAGATGCATCATGTGGTGGGCTTTCCCCATTTGCGCAAGGCATTGCGGGATACAAATTTGAAACGGGCGAGAAAAATGAAGGACGTGAAAGACCGACTGCAGTAACGGAAAGCGAGAAGAAAAGACGTTATGTTCTATACGAAGGAAAGGAAACGCAGGACCAAACTCATAAATGTCAGTGCTCAGCGAGCACCTCGGTGTGATCAGCTGTTCATTTAGCGACAGAATGATGGAACTGTCCGGGCACGCTCAAAGTAAACCTGTAGATGGCAGTAATGTGACACTGGATGCCAGCTGCCGTAAAACCCAAAAGAAGCAGGTAAACCTGCGCATGCGCACATGGACTTCCTCTGTCTGCTCAACTGCACGAAGCGAGCGATTTCATGCACGTTATTTGCTAGATAATCCACTCAAACTAAATAACTTCGCAGCCACAGAATGATTTTTTTTTTAGATGTTTATTTCTGTAATACATCACAGTGACTGACTGACTAAATTTCACTGATTTTGTGAAATCGAAAGGCCGTCTAGCTTTAACTCTGATTAAGGGATGTACAGGAAGCGAATATGGTTACTTTTTTTACTGACAATGGTGTGTCTTAGATGTGTGTTTTTCTTTAATATTTGTGTGTAGGAGCTTCAGGAGAAGAACAGCGCTGCTGCTGAGGCTCTGGCTGCAGCCGAGCGACTGACTGAAGAGAGACTGAACCAAGCAATGAACGCTCAGGTATGAGAACGCTCGCTCACCTGAACCCTTGCTTTCTTGATCACTTCTGCAAATATAAATCCTCTATATGTTAGCACTCATTAAGGCAGTCTTGTGCATATTATAACGTGTTTGTGTGTGTGTATATAGAATGAAGTCAAACAGAAGCTCCACGCTCTCCAGGTGGAGACCAAGAACGCTCTCCAAAACCTCTTTCCTCACATCACCATAGACACAGAACAGGTAAAGGGATCTTTTAAGGGATCCTGTCTCTCAAACAGTAGGTCAGTGTGGGTCAAATCACTGTCATTTGATGTCAGTGTCAGTGTGGGTCAATCAAAAGCGTATAGTCTGATTAAACCGCCTGTTTTGTAAATGTGTGTTAATGATGTACTGTATGTGAGTGTCGGCGGCACACTGATGGCTTTTACTGGTGTTAAACGCTAGGAGGCTACTGCATGGAGTGGGACAAAACATCTGGAATGGTTCAGCACAAAATAAGTCGAGGTACTAAGTGTATGTGTGTGTCTGTATAGAGTACCTGGTTAGAAGTGTTCACGCTCCAAGCACAGGAGACGCTCAGACACAGCCATCAGGAAGCATCTGAAGAAAAAGACGCAGCACTAACAGTAAATAAATCTACACTCTGCTCCTCCCATACAGTATTACATCTCCTGGCCTTGTTCACGTGTGTGTGTGTGTGTGTGTGTGTGTGTGGTCATACAGGAGGCTCTACAGAAATTAAAGGAAGCTGAGGGGAGTCAGACAGCACTGCATGCACAATGCGAACAATACAGAACCACGCTTAGTGAAACGGTATGATGCACACTTTGCCTAATCATTTCCTCTCTGTGTAACGCCCAGTTACTCACTGGCATGTGTGTGTGTCTCTGTCTGTATAGGAGGGCATACTGAAGGATCTACAGAACAGCGTGCAGGATGGAGAGGCTGCATGGAAGGCCAAGATCTCTGAAGTCGAGGAACAGCGGCAAGCGGTAAACCCACACGAACACTAGGCTAGTCAGAACAAAGTTTGAGAAGACCACAGTCAATTTTAAAAGAAATTGATCACCTTAAAGCAAATAAGCGCACACACTCATGCCTGCAATATTTTTTTTTTTTGGGGGGGGGACCCTAATTTTTATCCCCCGCTGGCCAAAAGGCCGGAAGGGGGATTATGTTGTGGTGATTTTTCCGTCTGTCCGTCCATCCCAGGGAAGGATGTTCACCTTCTGAAATCAGCTCCTCTCACAATTTTTGGAGGAATTTCACGAAACTTGACGAGGCGTTGTTGTATGTCGGTGATGAGCATATTGTAATTTCATTAAATTGGGGTCACATTTGACCAGAGTTGTGGCCCTTGATTAACAGCCTTGTACTTTCACAATTTCATGAAGGTGTGCTCGCCTTCTGACATCAGCTCCTCTCACAACTTTCGGACGAATTTCTCAAAGCTTGGCAAAAGGCCTTGTTATATGACGGTAATACTCATATTGCGATTTTAATTTCATTTGTGAAAATTTTCCCAGAGTTTTGACCCTTGAGTCAAACTTGTACTTTGACAATTTCCTGAGGGTGTACGTTCTTCTGAAATCAACACTCTTACAGTTTGTGGAGGAATTTCACCAAACTTGGCAACAGGCTTTGTGATATGACAGTTATACGCAGATTGAAATTTCATTTAATTTGGGAAAATTTTACCCGAGTTATGCGCTTGATTATTAACAAACTTTGGCAAGTTCATCAAGGTGTGCTTGCTTTCTGAAATCAACTTCCCTCACAATTTTTGAAGGAATTTAATGTAATTTGGCAAAAAGTTTTTATCCCCCACTGGCTGAAAGGCCCGAAGGGGGATTATGTCCGTCCCAGGAAGGGTACTCGCCTTCTGAAATCAACTCCTCTCAGAATTTTTGGAGGAATTTCATGAAACTTGGCAGCATTCTTTGTTATATGTTGATAATATGCAAATTGCAGTTTTGTTCAATTCAATTGCATTTTACCAGAGTTGCCAGTGGGGGATATTGTGCTCTCAGAGCACTCTTATGTTTGAAGTTGGGACCTTTTTGTTTAAAATTTTTTTTTTTTTCCAGGCCCTGGTTCAAGTGAAGGAGTTGGAGGAGACTGTAGAGGCACTAAGGATGGGGGACCAGAGCACAGAACAGGTGGAGCTCCGTCATTTCCGTATCATTCGTATTCATTGGCTTAGAACTTGAAGCAATAAGTCAGTGTATGGCAGTGATACTGACACGATTCTTCTTTTCTTCATAGCTAAAAGGGCAGGTGATGCTGCTAGAAGCACAGCTGGAGAAACAGCTGGAGTCTGTCAGCTTCAGCCAGAGCTGTGCTGAGGAAGTGGAACAGGTGATACTCAGCACACTGCAACACTCGCACTCCCCACAGGAGGTGTTTGACTTGCAAATTTAAAGTCAATGTTTAGGATTTATTTATTTAATAAGTATTTTTTTTTTTTTTCCACTCATCCAGCTAAAGACTTTCTTAACAGCCACTCAGAGTCAGCTGGAGGCGGCCCAATCAGACGCTCAGAAACACTGTGCCGAACTCTCAGCGGTAAGCCTCGTGCTAGCACGTACATCGTTTCATCCTCAAGCTCTTGAATTACCTGCTCTAAGAAAAACTGACTCCCTGATCTCAGTACAGCTCCTTAGCTCTTGTGCTAATACATGAGAAGAGAGCTGTGTATGTGGGTGTGTTCAGGGTCTGCGGAAGTGGAGCATGCGTTTTGAGTGATTGCTGTGCATTACAGGTCGGGCAGCAACTGCAGGCGGTGACTGAGCATGTACAGAGAAATGAGGACACGCAGCCCGGCCAGGTCAGGCTGGGGAATGTGGCTGCACAGCTGTGTGTGTTGTGACTGAAAGAAAGTTGACCGTGACACTTTTTTTTTTGTGAATGCTAGTTATTTTTAAGCTTGAGTCTGTCGGGTGTTTTTGCTTGCCTTTATGTGACGTGTCTTCTGTCGCTATATGACTCTAATGATGGAAGAGAACTCTGTGGATAGGCATGTGCCGAATATCAGCTACACTGTGACTCACAACACGATAAGAAGAATAAACACGCTGGGGTGTGCTATCGGGGAGATGATCCGTTTTCAGGACGGCAGACTAGAAATTTTGTGGTGATCTTGTAAACTGCAGTACAAGTTTAGGTGATTGGCTCATTTCCAGTGAAAATAACATCGGCACATGTCTAACCTGAGTGCATGCTGTGTTGGATTTTGAACGCCGAAGGTGTGTGTACATGTACATCTAACCTCTTCACTTGGATTCCTGCGTCTGTGCTGCATTACATAAGTCAAGGGACAGGAATAAGGTTACTTTTGTCTGACCTTTGACCTCTCATGCCAGGTGCAGGCACAGCTGGAGCAGGCAGAGGTCCGACTGCAGACAGAGGCGAGCGTGCACCAGCAGGTGGAGCACAACTACAACCAGGTACAGTTAAGATCAGAAAATAACGGACTTCCTCCATTTATATTCTTTGGACACTGTTTTCTTGTACTGTATGATATTAAAGTGTCTGTGTGTTCTGCAGGCTCAGAAGTGTGTGAGCGAGCTGGAGGCTCAGGTGGCGGAGCTGAAGGCAGCAGGAGACGGAGCCACCACCGAGCTCAAGGTTCCCACTGCACCACATTATCACCTTTCACAGCAGCAGACGAGCGTAATCTCAGTGTGCGCGTGTTTTAATAGGAGAGGCTGGAGAAAGAGGTGAAGCTGAGACAGGAGCTCAGCGAGACCTCGGCGACGCTTCAGCAGAAACTGAACAACACTCAGGAGGAGCTCACCAAAGAGAAGGAGGTGGTGAAAAACCTGCAGGAGCAGCTACAAGAGAAAGTGCAGCAGCAGGTGCTGTTCTCTTCCCAGTGACCTCTGAGTCTGTTAATTGGTAACTAATCAGCTGTTGATCACGTCTTCAATCACCTGTTTGTTGTTTTTTTTAATGTCTTCAGCTAAACTGAGCTCAGGAATTGAACAAGCAGGATTTCATGTCCAGGCTATTAGATTTTCAATCATAGTTGCTTGGCAGACAAGTAAGTGAATCCAGAGGGAGGAAAAAATGAGAGAGATGTGCTAGATGTATAGCTCGTTTTTCTTGAGGGATCAGATGAACAAACAGGTTGGTGGGGGGAGGTGCAGCAAAGGTTAGCAAGTCATGATGTAACAGGTTTATCATGATAGATCCTTTTATTAGCTAATACTATGAACCCCACGCACATGATTTTCCAGTTTGTCCCATTTAGTGAAGGTTGAATAGCTTGAGCTGCTTCAATCCAGAAACCCCAGACAAGTTACACCACCCAAGTGTTCAACTCTTAACCCAGTCACGCTGCCATCTGTACATCTGCTTTAACCAGCATACGGAGAGTGCATGCACACACAAGCTGTCTGTCATGTGCTTTCATCTTTAGCAACATACAGCATGTTCTCTGTTTGAACTGTATTTTTCCGCAGCCTTAAAACCACTATTGTTTTGTCAGAATATTTATGCCAGTTCACGCCATTGATGTAATTGTAATGTCATGTTTAGTTTTATGGTTCTTGTACAATAAATGCGTTCTTTCTGTGCGTGCCTTCAGGAAGGAGAAGAGCTGAAGGAAGGAACCTCTGTGTGACGTCTCGGCAGGAAGGAGGAGAAGCCGAACCACCAAAAATGCCTTAATTTTTATTTTTTGTTCTTGTCTCTGTAATCGTTCACGTACTGTATTCAGAGGAGTGCAAAGGGAGGGGAGTGACATACCGGGGTCCAAACACCAAGTTTAAAAACAGATTTATATTTTTCATAGAATTCTTTAAGTATGGATTTTTTTTTTCTATCCATGTCCAAGACTCTTCACATTCCTTCAACCATCAGTGTTACGAAGAAAGGGCCAAGTGCATGTGCGTCAGACGCACGCTCCTGTGCAATCACTTACAAAGACTGTCCTTCACGTGGAAGTGAAGAGAAGGAACATTTCATGTTACAGCGATGCAATACAGCCCTGACACTACTTGTAGTTGGCTGCTGACCAAATGTGACTTAAAATTAAATAAACGTTTAAGAGGTTATTTGATTTTCTGTGTTGCACGTGTTGACATTTTATATTATATAAGGTGTTCTCTCTCTCCTTTTCTGGAATACGGTCAAGCCGGAAAGTCTGCACACCCCTTTCACCTTCATGTTTTATTACACAAAAGATTGAGTTTAGTTTTTGTCACAAAATAGACCATAATGACAAAGTGATGGGCGGCACGGTGGTGTAGTGGTTAGCGCTGTCGCCTCACAGCAAGAAGGTCCGGGTTCGAGCCCTGTGG
>JAOEHH010000002.1:8701669-8716472 GCA_025447875.1 Notarius cookei
GTCGTTCAAATTCTGTAAAGCTGCTTTGCAACAATGTCTTTTGTTAAAAGCGCTATACAAATAAACTTGACTTGACTGAGTTGCGTTCATTTTTCCCCTCTCATCAGAGGTCGGAAATTCAGATTTGAACGGTGCAATAATCAAATTAGGAAAAGGAGCAAAACTTGTGTCAAAGCACACATCTCATTACTATTTCACAATTCTACTGTTCTTCCTTCAGGAAACTCAGTTTAAACTAGCGTCGACAAAATTATGCCCTGAATACCTTGTACAGGAATGTTGGAAGTGAGTCGAGAACAAAAACGTGGATGTTCTGGGATGTTTAGGAAACACTGACTTGCGCTTTAAAGCTTGTTGGCCTACCACACATACAATAAACAGATTGCAACTGTTGAAAACCTATGATTTATTACAAAAATGCAGTCTAGTCATTGGTTCAAATCACTGTTACCACAATGGAAGCGCAAACATGCCATAAGCCCAGCGGCGACTAATCCTTCCACTCTTCTCTGCTTGACCTTTGATTGACCCCCCAAGTCTCAGAAGGAGCATTCTGAGATTCAAGGGAGTCTATAGGAGACAGATCCTCAGCGTGGCTCTGTGCTGTTGAGATGCAGTGAGGCCCTGTGTACATTCACTGCACTGCAAGGTTTACGCAAAGTGGCTCCGAATCCTTCATGTGCACGCAGACACCAAACATCCTTTCCAAACGTAAACACTACATATAAGCACGAGATTCAACATCAAATTAAAAAAAGAAATCCAATTAAACTTAAATGATTCTTGTAAATTCAAAGCAGGAAGTGAATTCTTTGAATATGGACATGATGAAAGGAATAAATGGCTTTTCTGGATATTTTCAAAACAGAAAACCCGAAAGGAAATGAAACGTACAGCCTGCTAGGATTACAACTTGCTGATTGCTTTAAGATGGTATTTGAGCGGCACTTGCTGAGGTCCCAAGTGTTTGGTTTCGTTTGTTTTTTCCTGGGGAGGAGGTGGACAAACCGCACAAATGCCAGCGCGTCAGGCTACTCGTCGACAGCTGAAACTATCATTCACTCCACAGGAAACGAGTGTGTGTGTGGGGGGAGAGGAGCGGGAAGAGCCTGCCATTTACCGTGACGAGAGGAAGAAGGGAGGAAAAGGGGCAGAAGGCCCCCGAGCATGCCTGACCATTTGGTGATGGAGTGGCAGAGAAGGTTAACTTCTCTCTCTCCTCCTGTCATTTTTGAATCCGTAAAGGTGCTACTCAGTGTGCCTCTTAGACAAGATGCCATAAACACGCAAGAACCTCGCTCAATTTTTTTTTTTTTTTGTTGACTGACCCAGCATTAACTCTATCTTGACTTCCTGAAATGTCCTCTGTGTGTTTAGATGATATATCTAGGCCTTGCTTATTCATATAGTAGAGTGAAAACTGGGCTCTCTTTCCCAGAAAGACGATCTCCACTGTGGAATACCACCACAGGGTGGAGTGCTCGTCGTCTCCTCTCCTCCTTTAAAATTAAAAAAAAAAAATTGCAGTAATTTATAGCTTTCTTGGTAGTCGAGTCTTCCCTTGACAACATTATACCTTTTCATTACAAAAGGAGTATAGAGAGACAAAAAGGCGAGGGTGAAGAGATATTTTTGCACACCTGGAGGCTAGAGATGGCAACAACTACACACCCCGGTATACTGGCTCACTCCCAAACCTGGTTTATTTAAAGCCAGACAGAAAAGGTAGTGAGACGGTCAGACAGATAGATAGAGTTAGATACAGAAAGAAATACAGCACTTCTATCATAATATGGTAATAGTAACGTGTGGTGTTTGTCTTGCCCCAGGCCACACTGGTTTTCCCAAACAGAAGTGCAAAGGTGGAGCACGTTTAAACCTGCGAGCGAGACAGCAGCACTCAGCACCATGGAATGTTGCCAAGAGACACATTTTTCAGGATTTCATTTCATGGTGTGTGCTCACTCTTCTCCCCCCGCTTCTCTCCTCTAGCACCATCTGTGAGTGAGGTTTGGTGCTTAAGGGTTCCACGCAAGTCTTCATACTTTGTTTTGGAAAAGCGCAAACACAAGAATCATGCTCTTTGTACCAGTGAATGAATACTACACATGAATTTCTGCAAGTAGGGTTATTTGGCTCACTTTTTGACTTGCTAGTACACGAATTATACTCTTTGAACTTGAAAATGAGTAGACATGAACTTACATCGGCGACTTTCGAACACACAAATTACACTCTGAGCCTAAACAGATTACTCGATACGAACTTCAACTACTGGCTCACGATGGACAAATTATGCAATTTGAACCTGAAAAAGAGTACTAGATGTGAACAACTTCGTGGCTTCCTATTTGACTCACTAACAAATTATGCTCTTTGAACTTAAAAGCCATAACCTAATAGTTAGAGAATCAACTTTAGGACCAAAAGGTTGCCGGTTCAATTCCTTTGACTAGCAGGGACTGGCTGAAGTGCCCTTGAGCAAAGCACCTAACCCCCAACTGCTCCCCAGGTTGCTCTGGGTACGTCGGACACCACTCTGGATAAGAGCATCTGCTACATGCCTGTAATGGAATGGAATGGAATGGAAATGCATACTGGGTGTGAACTTCCATTGGTGACCCTTCATTTGATTTGCTAGCACATGACTCTTTGAACCCAGAAGCATTAGATATGAACTTCCACTAGTGGCTCGCTATTCAAATGACTATACGAATCACTGATTTGTAGGACTTATGCTCTTGAAACCTAAAAACTGTATTAGATGTGAATTTCTTCTTCTGACTCCCTATTCATCATTCTACGACTTCCTAAAACAGTAATTAGGCTGTTCGAAGCCAAGAGTATTAGATGTGGAGTTCTAATCATGGCTTACTATTCGACAAACATTCTACCTGCGTCCAAAATCACTCCTTACTCACTATATAGCGAGGATGCCATTTTGTAGTGCTGTCCAAAACCTTAGTGAGGATTATTTACATCCTATATAGTGCATTCAAAGTACCCCACAATGCATCACGAAAAGTAGTGTACAACGATGGTCACTAACCAAAGCAATATATCCTATCATGCATTCCGGTTGCGCTGAAAGAAATCAAATTAAAAGTCTTAAATTTGATTTTATAAAAGGCAGCGGCAAAGAAGAAAGTATTCAGCCTTGATTTCAAAGAACTGAAAGATGCAGGTACTTTGTATTGATTAAGGTGGGAAATACACTCCGTATAATATGCATCACAAAAATACACGCATGTATTTATTCTGAAAACCCACCAGCCGACTGATCTGGCATGTTTTAATTGCGCGACAGTAATGACGTAAATGCCAGCACGACAGACTAGTATCTGAAAGCGTTTTTTTATTTTTTATTTTATTTTTACCAAGGAGCTCACTATATAGTCCTCTATATAGTAATTCCCTATATAGGGAGTAGTGAATGAGTGAGCGATTTCAGACAAAGGGTACGTGCATGACTGCTTTTTTACAGCCAGCTAGAAAGCCAGATTACCAACCACAACTTGGCAGTTTGCTGAAAATGCACCAATCTTGTAAAGACTTTTCCCAAAGTGGCCTAAACATGTCGGAAATCCATAGCTTAGTTCTGCCAACCATTCAGAAAACCTTCCAAACCAAAAGTTTAAATAAGGCTTTAGTCTGTCATTTCGACTTTAGCGTGGTCATTTACTTCAACTGCTCGTTTGACTGTGGATAGCCTCAGCGAAGAACAGCAAAAGTTGCAAGAACACTAAGCAAACGTGACAAAAGTAGAGCATGTGTATAGGAGGTTAAGAAAAAGTTTCTCACCTTGCTCCGGGCTGGCCGGCCTGGTGTGGCCCTGCAGAGGGTGGGTTAGAAGAACCGAGAACAGCAGCAGCATGACCTTCATTGTGTTCATCATGCTCCTCTACAGTAGAGCTCGTTGCCTGGTGCAGCTCTCCATGCACACAGCTAGGACATCAGGTCTAACACGTACACAACACACAAAACACATAATTACACACCACCTATAGGAGAACTCTATTTTAACTCAAGCAGCTCAATAGCAGACAAGTAATTTTTTTTTTTTAATGTACTCCATGAATGAAAAAGAAAAGTCCTTCTGCCTGCACAAAAATCCACTTTGCCAGCTTCTCAGACCGGGCCAGAAGCCAAGAAAACAACAAGCCTCGAATTCCAGTAAAATCCAAAACCGCTCTTTCGGAAACAGTGATGTTGCTTTGACTGTGCAGTGGAGAACTTCATGCAGAGCAGAGTGACTGAGCATTTACAACATGATAAAAACTAGCGTCTCACCTTCACTCTGGCAAAAACAAACTCTTGCTGCGCCGCTATAGAACAGCACGTCCCTAAAAACCACTCAAGGATTCCAGCCTTGCTTGTTTGCACTCTGATTCGCTGACATTAACGCGATAAGAGAGATCCGGATATTTTTCTAATTAAAATCTTTCACTTGCCGCCACTGCGGAACCTGAAGAGGAAATTTTTTTTTTTTTAATCTAAATAAAACAAAAGTAGACTGCATTTTAAGTAAGGAGTGAAAGACTTGGGGACAGGTTGTTATCGGAAAATGATCAACAGCACCGAGCAGAGTTACCGTAGCACAGTGGTTAGCACTGTTCTGGGTTCGAGCCCAGCCTTTCTGTGTGGAGTTTGCACGTTCTCCCCGTGTCTGCGTGAGTTTCCTTCACTGTCCAAAGACATGTGGTTAGGTTAACATGGGGCGACTTTAGGCTGAGGTGCCCTTGAGCGAGGCACCCGACCCCCAAATGCTCCCCGGGCACTGTTAGCATGGCTGCCCACTGCTCTGGGTATGTGCATGTGTGCTCAGTGCTCACGTGCGTTCACGGCTTCAGATGGGTTAAATGCAGAGAGGAATTTCACAAGTGTATGCGTGATGAATAAAGCTCTTCTTCGGGAAATAACAGCACACGAAGTGTTTTCAATTTGTCAAAGATCACAGCAAACTACTATGTTATTATAATTATCCATTTAATGTTGTGGAATTTCCCTTGAAACAAGTTAGTTTCTCTCATCACATTTTTACAGCTGCTATTTTAAAAAAAAAAAAACACAACATCTTGCCCCCTCAAGCCTCTCTTTTTCTCTCTCCATCATGATGTGACATGGAATTTGTAACGCGACAACTTCTTGGTCCTGAAGACTTGTCAGAAAACTTATAGGAACAAAACTCCGAAACTTCAGATTCCTTCCACAAATGAGTGTCTTGCAGAAAACTTCACTGTAACAATAATACCCACGTTACACAAAACACCAGCTATACAAGTCCTGGTGAATTAGCTGTTGCTATAGAAACGATAACGTACTACAACACGCATGTATTGAAACTATTTCAGAGCTGACAGACAACGAATCAACACTTTCCAACCAATCAGAACAGAGTATTTTATATGTTCCAAGTTAAAGCAACAGTACCACTTCACATTCCACTATGATAGATTTAAATAAACACCTCAAAAGCACTTTGTCTGAAGGAGGGAGAAAAGATGAACATTCCAGTGGATGTGTCGGGCTACGATTTCCCATGAGCTGACTGAAAACAATGGAGAGCCCTAAGACAGACAGACAGACAGACAGACAGACAAAGACATCCACGCTGGAGCACATCTCATGCCCGCATGAACCCATCACACCATTTGTCCTATTGATTGCCGGAGCTCATTCACCATTTGTTCCACACTTATACAAACACGCTCATTAGTTTAGAGGAAGGAACGGGGAGGGGTTGATTGGTTCTGTGCGAAGAACTGATCGCACTTTCAGGCAGCTGAAAATCTCATGGTGCCCTTTAAGCAATGCCAAGTTACTCTCGATACAAAAACTCCAATTTTGTATGCGGTAAAAGTCGTTTGTCTGTTAATCACTGCCTTGGACTTTATGCAAATCCCCCCCGGGGCCTGGCATTTCGTCACCTTTCCAGCTGCTCCTCACCAGGACAGTGAACAAATGCTACAACTGCAGGAGAATGAAGGAAAAATATTGGCACCCTGCTGGGATTGCCAATGTTCCCCCTGTGAGACTGAGGGTCAAACAACTGAACGCAGGAACCTGGAGAGGAGAGAGAGAGAGAGAGAGAGAGAGAGAGAGAGAAGGGGACCGAGTGGAGGGATGGTCCCTACAGGAAAATGTGTGTGTAAATCAGAAGACTGAGCTTCCTTTCCAGCAGCTCTTGTCCACTGCCAGACACTCGGAAGTGAGAAGAGCTTATGGCCAGTCACGTTCGTACCATCTCAGCCAAATACACACACACACACACACACACACACACACACACACACACACACACACACACACACACACACACGATGGACAAGAAGTGGTTTAACATTCAAGTCTGATGCGTGTTGAAAAGTGTGTGTGTATGTAAATATCTTCAGACAGACTCACTTCAAAAAAAAAAAAAAACAGGATTCTCTCTGTGCTTCAAGACAGACCAAACAGCCCAAAGGCTCAAAAATGCAGACATAAATATTTAAAACTACACACGAGCCTCTCAAAACTTTCAGACCTAAATATTTACAAAGTGTGCAGCTATACGGTGATTAGACAAAGAACCTAATCATCATTCTACACAACCTGACAGGAATGTAGCAAAGAAAACAGCAGAGAAAATAGAATAAGACACTCCCTTATCTTGGAACACATTTGTACCTTCTAATATAGTGGCAACAATCATTCAACTATCTCGTATTTCGAAAATATTGCCGAGTTCCTGGCCACCATGCGTAGAAAACTGAAAAAGATCTAAACAAACGCAGCTCGAGTTTCCTGGTACTCCGTGTAAACAAACAAGTGGCAACTCACGCAAGCTGTGGAACAGACCTAGCCATTCATTAAAGCACATGCTGAAGCAGGAGTGGAGCGGAAGAGTGAAAAGCAGAGTGGTTGGACCCCTAATTAAACGGAGCCCAGGATGTTGTCTCGCTGTGATCGGCAGAGGGGAACGGGGCCAAGGCGCACACACCCTCATTATCGCTGCCTGCTAGCCGAGCGGAACGTTTTCCAAAGTGTCCGGCAGCAGTAAAGTCGAGGCAACTGCGCTTGTGGTGTAACGCTGGAAACGTTTTCGACTTTCGCTTTCCTTCCATCTCGTGGCCCTGTGCATAACTGATGTGCTTGAAAAGCAACGTGTACTATTCAAATAAGTTATTCTGCCACATCTGTATCTGGGTGCATCGCAGCACTGAGCACACTTTGACATGCATTTCATTTGTTTAATATCCAAACTTCAGGTTCAGCCCAGAGGCCACACAGTGTCAGCTATTTATGTGCTGGGGGGGGGGGGGGGNNNNGTTTATTAAAAAAAAAAAAAAAAAAGGCAAGCTCCGGGGCTGTTCTGGAAGGTGGACATATTTTTAAAAGGTTGCTGGCTGCTGCTTTTTCAGGCAGCCCCAGAAATTGGAGGGTGGATCATTCCTGTCCCACACTACCACACACTCGGTTATGCAGTTCCACCCAAAAGAATATCCAGTGGGAATACTGCTTTCATCCTCACAACGTCAGAGTAGAAGATCTTAACCGATACAGCCATGCACCAAGTGGCACGATTCCAGTCAGTCAGTCCAACACCACACAGCAGCTGATCATACTCGGAGGAAAGTGCGAACGTTAAAATAACAGTGACGTCAACCAGCTAGTACAGCGAACGCCAGGAAAGGAGGTCCTTCCCACCCAGAGAGAAATGCGATCTTGGACTCCCAGCCAAATCCTAACCTTAGGTTCCCGATAATAAGCGACAAGTTGCTTGCATCACTGGTAGTTTTTCTTCATTCTGACTTACATATTCTTCCTCAGAGAAAAGCTCAATCCCCCCCCCAAACTGCTCCTCCTGCTGCATCACATGGCAGTGTAACACACTTGGAGGAAAGATTCTACAGACACTACAAGCTCACAGACACCCACGAATGGCTTGTGTTTGCTTTGATTGATCGTGGACAGAGTGCAAGTACGCCATCCCTATGCAACAAGCATGGGTAAATTTTGCTCCACTGCCACCAGACCACTTACAATCTCCTGACAACAGGGCAAATGCTTTTCTGTTGCACCACTCGGAAGCCTCTATAGATTCTCTCCAGTAAGGGCTGATACTATCCATTGGATTAGCAAAGCAAGCTAACAGTACTAGTCATGTATACTCCCCAGGAGCATCAATGATCTGTGGTACTTCCTTCAAAGCTTTATTTTTTCTATCCAAGGTCTTTCTACACATTTTTGTGCATCAAACAATAAATGTGAAATAAATACAGGTTGAATCTTAATTTTGGAGTAGGGAACTGAAGAGACATTAGACCAGTCCAATTAGGAACATCAGGAACCACTCGCAACATAATTAGATTTGTAACTATACGGCATATCCAATTTGCACAGAATTGCAAACGTCCAAATAAAACGCCACGCTGTCACTATCACAGACCCCTGAATTAGAACAGATTTATAGGATTACCTTCTTCCAGTAACTCTTAGAGGTGTTCAGGAATGGAGAGCGTTTAGGGGATGTATAGTATCGTGCTATTTCACATTCATTACCTCACATAAACCCACCGCGCATTGGCTGAGTGCGCTCAGACTAAACCCAACTATTAACCATGTGCTGTACAAGGATCTGTGCTAATCACTGAACCACTATCCCTATAAATCCCCTTTATCTATCAATCAATCAGTCCCTCTCCCTCCTTGCTCTGGCTGATGCACATACATGTCTCCGATTGCTTTTGGAGGAAAATGCTGCTGTTCAAGCAAGACCTTGTTCCTTAGAACAACTCAGGAGGACAAATTCTTCCTCCAAATAAACGACCCACGGTCTAGCTGTCTGGTGAGTTTCGCAGAAAACCCTATAACTGATTAACAGACGTCTACCGCCAGTTCCTCTACAAGCTGCTATATGTGAGAGAATGCGACTTTATATAGATAAAGTTGCAGGGAAGCTAAACATTGATCTTACAAGAAAGCAATCAAACATGAAGTAGTATGAGGAACAGCTACATACTTCACCAAAATGTGAGTAAAGCTTGCATAAGGCTGATGTTGCTCGTTCTGCACTTGAACAAATCTAAACATCACATCACTTCATTCCCTGAAAAACACTTGTGGGCGTGCGGTTAAAGGAAAACCACAATGTTTATTTTTTTCCAATCACTGCATGTCCAGAAGTGTTAATCCTCTGATAAGAATTTGCTTTAAATAAATTCAAGTAAAGAATGGCACTTAGTACTTTTTATCCATTTATAGTTACAGTCAACGTTGTGGAATAAGCCATCTTTCCTTCACCAGCTTCTCTTTTATCCTTGATTAGTTTTAAAAAGATAAAACGTCATCCATTGGTAGCTACTGCATCCCACAGCAAGTGCACGAACGAGAAAATTAATTCGAGGATGGCGCACTAGAGAAAACCTTTATTCCTGGATTAAAAAGTGTCCCACTACGTAGCTGATCGTCTTTGAAAACACAAGACAAGCCAATCAAAAATAAAGTTAGCTCGACTCTAAGAGTTTACAGGAAGCTAGAGTGAAACCAACTCTAATCTGAGCTACAGTTGTCGTCAAAATGCACGTCGTGGCGAGTACAATCGTGCTGCAAGACGAGCTACTACGCCGTCTGAAATCCAACCTCCAGCTGAATATCTGCTATGAATGCAAACAAAGAAGGTGGCCATGATTGATGGCATTTAATTATATACACCGCCGCTGTCCTAATTCTTCTTTGAAAAGACAGTGCAGTGCAGCTAGACTTCTCAATAAGCCTTTCCAGGTCAAGAGCACAGTTTCACTGCACTGCCTCTGAACTTCTGACCTGCTTTGAAGGTGCCGCCGAAGAAACATTGACCAAATCCTGTAGGACCAGCTCGTGCAGCAATCTGCCCTCCAATTTCACTAATTGATGTAATTATGGCCTTAAACGGCTGTGTTTTTACAAGGTTTGCGCCAGTTCTCCATTTCAAAAGGTCAAGGGGGAAAAAAATGAACAAAAAAATAAAATAAAATGATATAAATAAAATCTAATGGAGAGGAAAAGGGGAAAAAAAAAAAAAAAAAAAACCAACACCTGGTAACGAAACTGGACTCTAGTGGTTCTTCATGGTTAACCGGTCAGTGTACATTAGTTTTATACTTAAGCGCATGCAGTCATTGGAAAATAATCAACAGTAAGTTTCAAAAGGAATGTTTTCCTCCTTTTCAAGCACAACAACTTGCCAACAATCATCACTCATGACATCATACTTTTAATTTATAGCTACGTTTCAAGTTGTGAAACTCTGCAAAACAAGTTAGTTCAGAGTATCACGTTCATTACCGTAGCTATAATCAAACATTCGCTTGACACCCTTTCCTCTCTCGAGGTTAAGAAGGAAGTGGCTATTCTTAAGACGAGTTGTAAGAATAAGATTTTCCCTATTCTTACAACATGAACGCAAGTTCCGGTAGCGCATGTGCAAAGCGCCATCAACAGATGGAAAAAAAAATGGCTGAAGAAACAAGCAGCTCGGCGCAAGGAAAGGCTGCGTGGTGTAAAGTCAACCTGTTTATGTCTTACTAAGAAAAAATTTTTTTTAAATATGTCATCATATGAAAATACTTACGTTAGGCACCAAAATAAAATGGATAAGGAATTTTTTTCCCTTATGTAGTTGCCATGTACCTTTACAGTGTAGGGCCACTGAAGTAGCAAATAACATTTTATTTGCCTATTTTTATTGAAACGGGTAATTGTCATATACATACGATGGCTAACGATAAATTTTTTACGCCCAATGCCGCAAGTAGAATTCTTACGACGAGGAGCAAGAACGGCCTCGGTTTATTAAGAAACAAAAAAGTGTTCTGAGAGCACAATATCCCCCACTGTCAACTTAGCCATAACTCTGGTAAAAAATGCAATTGCAATATGCGTATTACCAACATATCACAAAGAATCCGGTCAAGTTTTGTGAAATTCCTCCAAAAATTGTGAGAGGAGTTGATTTCAGAAGGGGAGTACCCTTCCCGGGACGGACGGACAGACATCGCCATGACATAATCCCCCTTCGGGCCTTTCGGCCAGCAGGGGATTTAAAAAAATTATTTTTATGATTTTTTTTTTAATTATTAAAAGGCAGCTTGCTATACAGAGTAACCTCTTGAAGACTTTCATGAGGCGGAAAACCTGCTATTACAAAGCTCTGACGCTGGAGACTCCTTCCATAAATGTTTGGCTTAAATATCTCCTCGCAAAAAACTTCACCTTTCAAATTAAATGTAGGTTGGCCAAGTTCTAAGTAGGGAACTGAAGAGACATTGGACCGGTCCAATAAAGATCAGGACCTGCTCACGACTTAATCAGACTTGTAACTGTACGTCATCATATCCAATTTGCACAGAATCGCGAACACACAAAATGTCACGCCGTCACTATCACTTCCTGCTTTCACGGACCTCCGAATTAGTGAACAGATTTATAGGATTACCTTCTTTCAATGATTCTTAAAAAAAGACACCAAACCTTGTTCCTTAGAACATCTCAGGACAAATTCTTCCTCCAAATCATCTCAGGACAAGTGCATTAATATAATCAGAATATGAATTACAGTCGGAACTCCTGCCAAAAGTTTCTGCTACAGAAAATAAAATCAACACCTTCCGCCCAATCAGAACCGAGAGTTCGACAGTATTGCGGTATGAAATGCTAATAGCGACATTTTGACGCACTCTGCTTTTCAGTCCTGCTTTGCATTAGATTCCAATCAAGTCTGCGCATGCTGTCGAGGGCATTCAAGCTGCTTTGCTTCCCAGGCATGAGGTGGAAATTGACCATGAACGCTTTTACTGCGAATTTCAATTGATACTCATTGGCAGCCAAAGTTTTTCAGGATGCTGAATTGGAAATGGGGGAAGGGGAGAGGAGGGTGAACGTGCGCGTGTTGTAATGAGGGGGATATGTGTGGGTACATATGGTCGTTTAAAATTGCAGAGCCTTCAACAGAATAAACCAAGATGAACGCAAATGAATTACAGGTTGGATTCTGTGACATGTGGAAGTGTACATGTCTCTGCAGGCCTTCAAAGAAACACAGAGGTGTCTCTGTAGCGGTCATGAATAAAACCACAGACGAGAAGTTCCCAGAAATACAAACCAGTCCAGTTTGACGACGTTTAGTTGGTCTGTCCATATTGTATATAAATTCAACCTGGGTGTTAAAAGAGCTCTAATTATCTGGATGGCGATATCACTATCTGTCAACATGCAGTCGAAACAGGAAAGCTACGAAACGCCAATTAAATAGAAATTCACGCTATGATCGACGGCTACATTCATACTACAGACCTAAACAGTTTATCACAACCTTGCTCATTTTTTTTTTTTTAGGAAACGATCCACTGAAGACAAAATGGGCACATTCCTATAATAGAGACACACAGAGAGAGAGAGAGAAACTATAAAACTCTCCACATAAACAGCATGAATGCCACAATGGAGATCATCATGTGCAACTTGTTGCTAATTTTGTCAACTAGCATGAAAAATCTTAACCTGCGTCACTCTATAAAGGAAATTAAGCTGAAATGATGCATAATGGTTTGAACGTGGAAACAATCTGACTTAAAATAAAAAGTGCTCCAAATGTTTTTGGCACAACTCATTTTAAAACAAGTCCAAACATTTGAAGCTGATGCAACATGACCGTCAAATACACGGACCTTTACATACATAAGTATTATACAGTACTGTGCAAAGAAATGCTGTCCAGCAAACATGCCTTCAAAAATAAACAGTAATAAATGAAGCTGGGTCAATATTTGGTCCGAGACGACCCTTTGCTTTTGAAAAATTAGCAGTCTCGGGTACAATGAGGGAGTTTTATAAGGAAATGAGCTGCAGGTTTTTTCTTGAGCATCCTGCAGAAACAGCCAGGTTTGGGTTTTTCCTCTCTTCTGGACACTGTCACACTTGCTTTTTAATTTTGGCACCCAAACCAAGCAGCTTTTTACTCTCATGTAACAGGACTGCTTTATTTACTGACAAACCTTTTTCTGCAACATTTCATTTTGTACTAGAAAATGAATATTTGGAAAACTAAGAGAAAGAGAGCACACACACACACACACACACACACACACACACACACACGAGGTACAAGTTATAAAATAAAATAAGAAAAGTCCAAGCTGTAGCACCGTTTCCTTTTGAGGTAAAAAATAATAATAATAATAAATGAGGTAAACTTCTCTCCATAGCACAAAGAATATCAAAAATAAAGAGAACAGTAATAAATGAAGCTGGGTCAATATTTGGTCCGACACGACCCTTTGCTTTTGAAAAATTAGCAGTCTCGGGTACGAGGGCAGATTTATAAGGAAATGAGCTGCAGGTTTTCCTGAGCATCCTGCAGAAACAGCCAGGTTTGTTTTGTTTGTATGACACTTTTTGTCACACTTGCTTTTTAATTTTGGCACCCAAACCAAGCAGCTTTTTACTCTTATGTAACAGGACTGCTTTATTTACTGACATACAAAACTTTTTCTGCAACATTTCATTTTGTACTAGAAAGCTAATATTTGGGGAGAGAGAGAGAGAGAGAGAGAGAGAGAGAGACACACACACACACATACATATATATATATACATACATACATACATACATACATACATACATGAGGTAAAAATGATAAAATAAGTGAAGTCCAAGCTGTCACACCATTTCCTTTTGAGTTAAAAAAAAAAAAAAAAAAAGATGTAAACTTCTCTCTATAGCACAAAGAATATGACTGAAGTAAACACAAACAGCAGCCAGGTCCACACATCCTTTTTTTTTTTTACTTCACAAAAACACCACCTGAAAGTTAATTAATTCACACTCAGACTAATTTACCTCTCAAAATTAACTAAAAAACAACCACCCAACGTGTTTAATCAGTTTAAAGATGTAGCCTGAAGTTGCTCCTCACCTTTCCCTCTGAGGTAATCTTTCTTCTCTGGTGTTGAAGATACTGAAGAAAAAAAAAGCTACAAGATTTACAACTTGGGCCTATTTCCGTACTACCTTTTTGTTGTCTATTCGGGTCTCAGGGTTAAAAAAAAAAAAAAAAGAGAGAGAAAAAATTTGTTTGTGTTCTCCGTTGGTAAAGAAGACGCTCTGAGGCTGGGAGAGAAGGAGGGAAAGAAAGGAGGAGAAAAAGAAAAAAAATCTGAGCTCAAATCCAAATCCAAGCGTGTACAAGTTTGGATTGAGAAGCTTTCCGACCAGAAGAAGAAGAAGCAGAAGAGGTACCGCCAGGTTACAGGCTACCTTTCCACTGCTGAGACAGAATTCCACCAGTGCGTCTTTTTCCCCCTTCCTCCTTTCTTTTCTTCTCTCTGAAGGCAAGGAGGGGAGAGAAAAGGAGGAGGAAAAGAAGAAAAAAAAACTTTTACCGCTTCTGTGATCCTCAATCCGATTCAAAGTATCCAGTTAAAACTACAAAGCAGAAGGAACCCCAAAGTTATGGTGCTGCTCTTTTTCTTTTCCGTGTTCGGAGAGACTGAGAAAGCGAAAAACTCTCACGTTCGCATCCCGAGGTGATATTCCCCCCCTCTCTCTCTCCCTCTCTCTCCCCTGTCCTGTCCGTGTTCTTCCCCCACCGCGGTGTGAAGCGCCAAAAAAAAAAAAAGGAAGGAAGGTAGGAGGAGATTCCAAAGTCGCGCGTGCGGCTCCGCTACAATGAAGCGCTGGAAGAAGCTCGCGCGCGCGCACGACAGAACGAACAAACATATGCACATGCGCGTGCATGCGCGCTTTTTGCACGGCTTTGATTTAGAAACCTCTCCCCCTCCTCCC
>JAOEHH010000002.1:8895168-8905762 GCA_025447875.1 Notarius cookei
GAGCAGAAAAGCATCTCAGCATGCAACAGCAGAAGACCACACTGGGTTCCACTCCTGCAGCCAAGAACAGGAACCTTAGAATCAAGAACAAGTTCCTATTAAAGTCTTCGATGTGTGTATACTATTCTGCATATTCATGTTTGGAGTGAGAACTCACATTTTACAGCTCACTATTTTTAAACTCTTAAGACTTTGTGCCATCAGGCAGATAAAATGTTAAATTTTTGCTAATTTAATATTGCTAATTTTTTTTCAAATATTACATTTTTGCTTGAGGATTTGAATGGAGTTTTTATCACTCAGCATGGCCCTGCTTATCATTAGAAATTTTCAAGAACAACATGGATACAGTGAAATTGACAAGAAACATTGGGCTTCATTTAACAAACTGGATATGAATGAATTTATTCAGCTGGCTCTGAAAAACATTTGCATCCTACCTGATCGCCTGTGTTTGTGTAAAGCTTACATATGAGGAGATTCAATAATGAGAACTTGAATTGACTGGCTTCAAACTGGTGTACAGTATACTGTAATTGGTGATGAGTTACTGCAAATTTATATAAACATTATGTTGTCAAGTTTAAATAGCTTATTTATTTATTTATTTATTTATTTATTTCAATTGCATGCACAAATTTGATGAACATGTTGTGGCACTTGGTTGGTTCATATTAATATCTTGAAAGGAAGCGTTCCAAAACAAATCCATAAACTCGAAGAGCGCTCAGTAGAGTGTATACCTGCGCCAAGCAACATTATCAACATCAAAAACAAATCACTTGAACTTAGGATAATACAAAAACTGTCCACCAAATTTCATCCAAATCCATTCATTACTTTTTGAGCTACATTGGGAATAGACAAGAAAAAGTCCTGGAGCCGCATACATATCCGGATTTGCATCAAAATCTAATCAGTTGTTCCTTGGCCCATAACTCACCTTTCCTCCAAATTTAATCTAAATCCGTTCAGTACTTTTTGAGTTATGTTGGGAAAAGTCAAACAAGCAGAGGTGAAAATATGAACCTCCTTCAACAAAATTGGTGGAGGTAATAATTAAGACAAAAAAATAAGACTAGATACTCATTTAGGACAAAATTAATGTCGACCTACGTATAAAATGAAGATGAGTTAGTTTTTGTTGCACATGGGGGAAGCCATGGCCAAATGTTTAGAGAAACAGTTTGGGGACCAAAAGGTTGCTGGTTTGATTCCCTGAACCAGCAGGACTGTCTCAAGTGCCCTTGAGCAAGGTGCCTAACCCCCAACTGCTCTGGCAAGACTGGTCATGTACCTTGTGTCTGATTAGCCAGAGAAAAACTGATGTGATTATCAGTTTGGGCAAGAACCCAGCCATAACAAACTAGCTAGTATGTGTCTGATTTAGAGCATGCTGTGCTGAAGAGATGCTCATTCATCATTTTGTCATTTTCAAACCAGTCTAAGTTTTGCCTTTTCTTGAGTTTTGAGGCTGTGGCTAAATGTAAACCTGCTGTGCCAAGAACACGCTTGATAATTTATTACTGATCAATGTTTATCAACGTATGCACGCAAATACTAATAAAATCAGCGTTAGCGAAATTGACCAATCAGTGTTACTGGAATTTTGACTTCAGTTCCACACAAAGTTACAAAATGATTGATAAATGAGGCCCACTGCACATTGCCATTACGGAAAACTGAATCTACACTGAAATCTCTGTGTTGGTAGCTAGCTAACTAGCTAAATGTCCTCGGTGGACTAGTTAACGTTCCTCCTGCTCCATCACCATAAAACCGAGTGTGAATATTCAAGCAAATGTGATTACAATGCAAACAAACAACTCAGATTTTTAAATAAGGGCTTTCACTGTTTCAGCTTTCACGCTCACTGAAGGAACAAACATAGAACTCTTTTATTTATCGGAACAAACGTTATCACAGCATTAACAATCAGTCTATATTTATCAAAAATATTCTAGTTACAGCTAATGGCATGCTTCACTATTTACAAATTAGCTTCACCTTTGACCTTATGACCTTGGAGACATCTACTAATGTGTGTGTAATTGTAGTGACTCACACACTGTACAAAGTAAAAGAGGTGAAGTGGAGTTAAAGGGAGTTAATGTAGCTTTAAAATAAATCGTCACTTTTGTTTACATTCACATTTTTTAACATTTGACCAAAGAAACCAAGTGGTTTTCATCAAGGCCTTACGTAACGGCTTCTCTGAAACGTTTCAGAAAGCTGCTTTCTTCACCGGACTTATGTAGAGAACTTTGTTTTTATGTTTAGCCCCACCCCCTAACTTAACACTGTCGCATGCTGGTCAAGTAAAACCAACGCAGCATCTGTTATTATGTGAAATCTTTCAAATTTCCCAACATCAGTGTGCAAATTCTTTCCAATACTAACATGTCCTTTTCTTTGGTCCATTAATTTCCACCAATGAACGTCATAAATGTGTTCCCCTTTCCTTTTTTCTTGTAATGTTACTCTCGTCAAATGACGGACATGTCACACTGACTCACCCAAAGACTGAGAACAAGCCCCTCTTTTTTTTTTGGGGGGGTGGTTTAAATGTGTTCACGATCACACATGTCCTGCAGTACATGGGATACATAACCCAATTTAGCATATGATGATCTACCTTGTTATTAGCTGGTGAAAGTTACCTTTTAAGGCCTTTATATACTTTTTTATAGTAATATCAAAGCAAGAGAAAGATTTGTCATCTAGCCAAGAAAAAATAATCTTCAATATTTACACTGTGTCCTTAAATCACAAGGATACATTCTTTGAACATGAAGTCCAGTCAAATATAATGCTGGTTTGCTATCAATCATCTTCAAATCCGACCCAGCAGTTGGCTGACGATGATATGCGAGCCTTGTTTAGCAATGCAATCCAATCCAACTTCATGTTGACATGGAACCATTCTTGTTTTTCAAATGATAACTTGAGAATATGTAGAAATGCGCTTTAGGTAACACTTGTAACTCAGTCTAATGAACATATAGCTGAGGTGCCTATTTACAAATGATCTTTCTCTTGCTGTTGCGGTGAGACGGTGATGCCGTCCGAGCCAGTGCTGAGAACGGAGCCTTTCGTCACATCGGTGCTGACGGTAGACAGCGGGAAGCTCTCATAGTTCTGCGGAACCCCTGAGCACCGGCACTGATACAGCAGCGACATCAGCTCCTTCTGAAAGTTGTTGTTGAGAAAGCCGTAGATGATGGGGTTGACACATGTGGAAGCCATCGCTGTGAGGTGACACACTGAGAAGACAGCGTCATGGCACCACGGGAGAACCTCGTGATTCCAGTCAAAAATGGTGTTGAATACGTTCAGCGGCAGCCAGCAGAGAGCGAACAGGGCTACAATGGAGGCTAGCATGGCGTTGATCCGCTTGGAGTGCTTTGCATTTCGTTGCCGTGCATCCCGTGTCCTCTCGATAATGTCTTTTCGGTGATTGAGACGCAGAAAAATGCGCAAGTAGCAGGCACTAATGAGTGTAAGAGGCAGGCAGTATTGGAACACCAATATTGATGTGGTGTACGCTAACCGGTTCCCATTTGATTCCCACTTTTCCATGCAGACCAGGTGAGCATCAGAGGGATTCGTTGGAAAGCTTAAGTTGTGGAAGGTCAAGTCCTCCACGGTTGTGAAGTAAAAGAAGGGTACTGAGGTGAAGCATCCCATAATCCAGGTGACAGTCACAGCCAGGTACGAGTGTCCAAGCACTGGCTTCCAACCTGTAGGGTGGATGATGAGCTGATGTCTCTCCAGTGTGATTAGCACCAAGGTGTAGACGGAGACTGTAATGGACAGACACTGGACGAACGAAGTCAATTTGCAAAGAGCCACTCCTAGAATCCACCTGTCCATCAGCGTGTAGATGATGGTGGTGGGCAGGCATATGACGCAAATGAGGATGTCGGAGCAGGACAGGTTGGCAATGAAGACATTAGTCACATTGTGCATTTCCTTTTGGCGCAGGATAACCAGGACAAGGCAGCTGTTTCCCACCAGGCCCACAGCCAGCATGGTGCTGTAGGCCATGATCAGGAAGGTGGTGCCACCCATTGAGAGCGGGCAAACCTCATCGAACATCAACAAGGGCAGCGTGCTGTTGTTAAGGTGGGCACCCTCCATCACCAACTGTTCATCCACACCACACAGACTGATCCAAATTCAAATACCAAACAGTGTGTGCAGTTCTTGTTTCTGTGACCTAATTTAATTTCAGTTCCCAAGACATCTCATTTCAAAGTCCTTGAAGGAACACTGGTGTGATCTGGAATTAAAGAAGAGATTATTAGTGCATGCAGCAAAAGATTGATCGATGACATGATTAAAGCCTGAGATCTCACTAACAGAGGAAGTCAGGCAAGTACAGGAGGTGGAGAGGTTATTAACCAGAGCAGGAAACTTGAAATACAACAAAATGATTCAAGAGCACCGTCTATCTTACCCTTATGCTAAAGTAAGCTTGCAAAAGAATCAGGACTTTATAGGATCTCAGGAACATTTTCTGACTGTACTTAATTCCTTTATTCATCATATAATAATGTATTTTTCCATTCCCACTATCTCACTTTCTCTACTTTATTTTATCTCCCATAAGCCAAGCCACCAAATATCACAACATTACAAAAGTTTTGTTTTGTAATTTCCTCAACCTCGTAAACAAGACTTGACAGAATAACACCTTCTCTGGATGTGAGAATATGCACATATTACAACCAGTCTCCAAAAGACTTGACGTGAAAGACAACGATCATCATCTAATTACTGCTTTGTATCAGATGGATATAAAATATCATTGTTGGACTCAAGACTACATTGCCATAAATTTAGAAAATAGCACCCATTGGAGACAGTATGTGGAGGGCTTACAGAAGGTGATCTACAAATTCAGTAACAGAACTCAATATTGGTTGATGAGAAACCTATATTGAAACAACCTGGATAGAAAAGACACTGCAGTTTCACCAAATACATTCTGAAATAACTCAAAGGCGTTGACTGCAAAGTCATCTGAAATTTTCAGGTTTTTTTATTGTGCATGGCATTTTCCTGTGTCTTGCAAGAACAATATCGTGCGGACGATATGTGACAGTGTTGTAGTCAAGTCACTAAACCTCGAGTCCGAGTCCAGTCTCGAGTCCCCAGTGTCTAAGTCCGAGTCAAGTCCAAGTCATGAAAGAAAATTTCAAGTTGAGTCTGAGAACAAGACTCCAACCGCACCATTTGACAGTGGCTGTTGCTGCCTTTATGCGAAACCATCTCTGCTACTGTGTTGGACTAACGTTACTGCTCGACTGCCCCATTTTAGTTAATAGACATTAGCAAAACCAACGTGTCCAAGTGCTGCCGGCGGACAGACAAAAAGTAGGACAAAAATTAAGCAACCTATGGTCATTTACAGGTGGAAGTTGTTGATATCGGTCACAGTTCTTCTATTGTTTTAGTGTGTAATTAAGGGCTGAAAATCCCCTCGATTTTTCGAAATTAAAAAATTCACAACTTTCTTAATATTTGTCATAGATAGTTGGTTCATGCATCATTTTAAAGGTCTTTTCTAGTGTAGTAGAAATATTCTTAATCTAATAACTTTGATTTTTACTGTCACACACCTACTTTAAAGGAGACATATGATACCCCTTTTCCACAAGTTGACACAGTTCCCTGAGGTCTGAATAAAACATCTGTGACATACTTTGGTCAAAATACCAGAAGGATAAAACACCACAGTTCCGTTCTCATCCTGTCTAAACAGCCCTGTTCCAAACAGCCAATTTGAGTGCCTGTTCCTTTAAATAATAATGAGCCACTGCTCACCCCACCCCCCTCTTCCACCAGCCAATCAGGCAGCACTTTACTGATGAATATTCATTCACAAAGACAGTTCCCAAGCCATGAGCGGAGATACTCAGAGGTGAGCTGGGGGCATAAATCGAATGAGCTCGACTTGTGACATAGAAAGGGGAGTCAAATCTGACTTGTGTTTTCTGAAACGGCAGACTGACTGCGTTGTCTCATTTCAGAGTTTGTGAATTGCTAGGCACTGAAAAAGTGAGTTTTTCATAATAGGTCCCCTTTAAAGGTTCTCCCAGAGCTACAAGTCAAATAATATTTGGGTGCTAGATTATTATTATTATTATTATTATTTGTTTTTACCAAGTACTTTAGCCAACGTATTGAGAATTGGGTTTCAAAGCCCCTAAATTTATTTGGCTTGTAATAGTTTTATCTCGTTCTCTCACTTTGAGGTAGCTGTACATGCAGATGGACATCCAGTTAGTGAGCATCTTCTCCACCACCGACTCTGTGCGTCGCAGCATCAGCTTGGGGTTCTTGGAGGCGGACGCATCGATCAGATCCACCAGCAGCTCCTTCATGATGCTGGTGTAGTATTCTAGTTTGCCATGGAGGGCGATAGTGAGCAGTGAGGCCAGATTACATCTGCGCAGATGGACGCACGTCAAAAGGTAGAGGAGAGAAAGAAAGAAAGAAAGATGGGGGTGGGGGTAAAAAGAAGACAGTTGTGTTAGTCAAGTAAAGCAGCTGTGCTTCCCAATTGATACAGAAGAAAAATGGCTGAAGCGCTTCTATTTACAGGGAGAGGTGTAAATGCTGGAGTGCGTAGGCACAGACGACTTCGGGGATTGTGTCAGTACAATGCTTCTTTCACATGTATGAGTGTGTGTGTGTGTGTGTGTGTGTGACCCACAAAACTGGGGGATGTGGTTGAATCCGGAGACTCTTTCAGCAGATTCCCAAGCTCCTAATTACATGTGACTATAATGCTGAGACAGCCATGAAGTCTCTGATGTACCCCAGAATAAAACTCCCAGCATGCAATAGGGCAATGCAGCATTACAAAAAGTCTGAGACCACTACCACAAACTATTTTTAGTTCGAACACGAATACAATACTTTTCCACTCTGCGACTTCTTATTCAAGATTGCATCAATTTATGAGAAATCCTTGAGTTGGTGTAAGAAAATGAATAATGGAACACTGTCACTTTGTTAAATTCCTGTCAGTCAAACCAAACGTGTCGAATCAAAGTTGACATTTAGGCACTTGATGAAAAGATTACATGATTAAAAAGCCCATTAACTGTTTTACGGACCACATGAATAATAAACAAGGATGGAAATGCCAGCTAAGCGCCATAGACAATCCTTTGGTGGAGCAATCTACTGCAGTATATTCTCTGTTATGGTTATAATTATTTTTAAAATATAGAGCTGTGGTACCTGTCTCGGACAGCAAAGTCCTTCTGCTGTTCCAGGGCATGAACGAAGGTGATGAGGAAGTGCTTGTTATTGAGGAGAGTCGAGAACATGGTGATTCCCTCCTCTACATTGGGCCTGGTAGTGCTGGAGGGCTGAGAAAGGGAAAAGAAGCAAGACATTGAAAAATAAGACAACAACAAAAAAAAGCATATTGAATCACACTGCTGAGAACTGGGTAAAGAGTCAGTAAAAATAAAGACAGACTTAAAAAGCCCAAGGTTTTGCAACATTTTTATCATACCGTCACATAAAGTATGACCTATGTAATAATGCTTCATCACACTACTGCTCAAACCAGCCACTTTGCACAATAACTTTATTTTTATTTATAAAGCGCTTTTATATGTTGTTAAAAATACTATAAAAGATCATAAGAAACAATAGCGAACTGTTATTATTAGAGCTGGGACTTGAGCTCAGCCAAAACTTAGCCAGACACACCAAAACAGCAACAGGGCAAAGGATTTTGTAAGGGATTAGCGGCAGGCTGCCAGGTCGCTCCGTTGTGTGTAGTTGTCGATGTTGATTTTAAAAGTAACTCGGGGGTAAATTACACAGGGAAATGAATACTTAAGTCTGAGTGAAAAATACTGTAGCAAGCGTGCAGCGTGGAAGAAGAGTCTGGAGATAGAAATCTTAGTTTCTCAGTCATTAGCCTGTGCTACTTGCTCTCGATAGCACTGGCTTGACCACTTTATTAGCATTTGCTAACACTACTGATGAACGCTGCACCGGCTGGAAGGTGACTTCACTGCCGACTTGCGAGTAAGCTAGTGTTGGCCTTCGAGAATGCTGATATGAAGAGAGTATGTATGTATAATAATAATGTCTGGCTTTTTTGTGGTATATCAGATATATTCCATTCAGCTACTCGTCTTCGACTCATTCAGTATCATGCTAGCTGAATGGAATATAGCTGACATACCACTCAATACCAGCCAATATTATTTAAATATACAACACCTTCTGACCAATCAGAGTGAAGAATTGGTTATATTTTATAATTAACAAATGTTAATTATAAAAAATTATTATTATTTTAGGGTGGCATGGTGTAGTGGTTAGCACTGTTGCCTCACAGCAAGAAGGTTCTAGGTTCGAGCCCAGCGGCCGACAGGGTTCTTTCTGTGTGGAGTTTGCATGTTCTCCCCATGTCTGCATGGGTTTCCTCTGGGTGCTCCAGTTTCCCCCACAGTCCAGAGACATGTGGTTAGGTTAACATGGGGCAATCTTGGGCTGAAGTGCCCTTGAGAAAGGCACCTAACCTCCAACTGCTCCCCGGGTGCTGTTGCATAGCTGCCCACAGCTCTGGCTATGTGTGTGTGCTCATTACTCACCTGTGTGTGTGTGCGCGTGTGCTCACTGCTTCAGATGGGTTAAATGCAGAGGACAAAGTTCACTGTGCTTGAGTGTGCATGTGACAAATAAAGGCTTCTTCTTCTTTGTATATGTGATGTGTGATGTAACTCCATCTAAGCTCTCCTGCTTTCCTTTTCTCTCTCTCTCTCTTTGCCATTTCCCTTCCCAAGCTCCACTAATGAAGGTCTGCCAGCAAGCTCAGAACAAACAGATGTTTCTGATTAATTTTCCTATCACTTGAAGTAGGAAGTAAATTAAAACAACAACAAAAAGAAAATTTCTGCTGTTCAGTAAACAGTTTGTGCATGTTCCCTCTTTCCCTGTGTGTCAAGAAAAACACTACACTGCTAACGAGGCAGATGTATGGCTGTCTAATGGAGATGGTTAGGTTTTTGTGCGTTAAATCCACTTGAATAATGTACCTCGTTATGGTAATTTGAAGTACATTCTGAGTGTGTGTGTCACAAAAAGTGGTTGTATGACTAATCTGGCTTCGTTAATGTTTGCATCCACTATCTCAAAACTTTTGCATGACTTCAGAGTTAGTCACCAAAATTTTGACCAATGAGGTTGACAAATAGTGACGTACAACTGCTGAAGCACTTCCGCTTTCTCTCCACCATATCCACAACTTCTCCATCTTTACACTCCAAGTCATACACTTCAAGATCCTTGCTCTCCTGGTAGTGCTTTAACCCAGACTGGACTCTATCAGGGTTAGATATCTTATTTCAATTCAAATCATCACTCAGCTCTTTTACCTCCAATGACTTTTCTCTGCTGTTAGGCCTGAGCCACACCAGTTGTGCTGTGTGTGTGTGTGTGTGTGTGTGTGTGTGTGTGATGGTCGCAGAACCACTTGAGTTTCATTTCAGTGCCCATGTTAACAGGTAAGAGCAGCCACACAGCCTGCGTGAGACGTGTTAATCAGGATCACTAGTGGAGAGTCAGAGTATGAAGGATTGAAGCGTATGTCCAAGTACCACACCTGTTTCGTCACAGACCTGACCAGAATAAGTTCCTCCTGTCAGTCAAATCCACTTTAGATGGCAGTCCAAACCCATAAGGACCAAACTGTTCACACTTCTGTCCTGTCAGGCTCAGAGATAATATTCTTGGACCGTGGTTGGTTTGCATTCAGAATTTAATGCTCTGGATGTGAATAGAGCATGGGTGTGTTATACAGTCAAATTCCTAGCATTTAAAAATAACCGTTCTGTTCACACCTCTATCTGGGACGCAGTGTCTTTTAGCAGAGCTCAGAAACAAAACCGAAATTTTTATCTTTCTGTTCCCGTGTTCCAAACCCAATATAACGTTCCGAATCTAAACAGGAAAAAAAGAGGATAATTTTCTTCAATTGATATAGGCTGTATGTAGGCCTAATCAAATAAAATAATAGATTTGGAAAACCATTAGACCTGGCGGCTCTCAGGGACAGGAAAAGGACACAAATAGGTTGTGAAATCCACCATATATCTATGAAATAGATTATGATACTTTACCATTGTTTTTTTTTTTTTTTAAATCAAAAATCAGTCACAATGCAGTGTTTCTCAGTATAAATAGAATGAACAAATTCCCTGTTTAAAAATTCATAGAAATGCTGGCTGGGTAAATATGATATGGAGGACTAATCAAACTAGCAGTCTCAGGTTCTGTACCACTGAACTAAAATGATGTGTAGTCAATAGTTGTATGACAAATTTGTTTTCTGTGTGTACTGTTTCTCAGCACCTGACTTCCTCTAATGAGCTTGAACACCTAACTATCCATCCATCCATCCATCCATCCATCTGTTATCTGTAGCTGTTTATCCTGTACAGGATCACGGGCAAGCTGGAGCCTATCCCAGCTGACTACGAGCGAAAGGCGGGGTACACCCTGGACAAGTCACCAGGTCATCACAGGGCTGACACATAGACACAGACAACCATTCACA
>JAOEHH010000002.1:10232235-10243366 GCA_025447875.1 Notarius cookei
GACGTCATGTTGTCTTGACAACCATGCAATATCGTAAACCATATTCAACGCTCATTCTCCACTGGGTAGAGTGATGTAATACACGTAGGAGAAGCGATATGATAACAATATTGCATGCTATCAAACCAAATGAATGAAACCTGCTAGAAGGGAATAGAATATATATTTTTATTCCATCGAAAAAGTGTCCTGTATGTATAATAATTTTCATTATTTTATTCGTCTCATAAACATGTCAAACTGAGCTAGGTGATATATTCGTTGCTATTTTTTTTCCCAGTCTATGGCCTCTTCTACTACATTACGTTGAGTTTACTATGGCATTACAGCGGACTGGTTTCACTCGCTAAGCGACAGAGTATAGCTTCTTCTACATGAAAAGGAAACATTGACACAGCTAAAGATATTACATCCCGCTCTTGCCTGTGGATTTATGATCTTAAATAATCTCATGTGGAATATGTTAAGCATGCTGGGTGTGAAGTATGCCCAGGCATCACTTGCTAAAGGTTTAAGATGACAAGCATGTCACTGTCTCGTCCAAAAACAAGCAAGTCATTATCTCATCCAAATTGTATCTCTAAATCTATGCCTGCAGGTGAAGTCTGCAAAGACTTCTCAATTCCCACTGTTTTAGTTTGTTTGAATCACTCCAGTGCAAAGCACCATCCAATTCAAATGTCATTCTAGTACAAAGCATGGTCCAGACTACCACTGGAAATTAAAAGATGTAGGAAATCTAGGGGTCATTTCCTTATTACTGAAGCAAGTCAGACAATATTTTGCCCCCTTCTAGGTCCAGAACATCTCACCAACAGAGGGGAGGATATGTGTAATGGACACTGCTTAAGTTCACAGTGTTATTGCCAACCCCACTCGCTCACACTCCAAATCTCATATTAGCTCCTGGAGCGATGGTGGAAAATGTGCCGCACTGTTGTCACCATGCACATTTTCTCTAAAAAAAAAAACTCAAACAAACCCCCCCCCCCAATAAACAGTTCACCACAGCTAGCCACTTAACAATTTCTCCATTACTGAATCATTTCCGTTACTGAATCATTCTAAATGGAACAAATGAGTCATTATGGTGTGTTGATTCCCTCTAAATATCTGCCCAGGAGAGGGTTTCAGCACATCAGTAGCGGATGAGTTGCTTCCTGCTGTTCATTCAGCAGTATGGTGTTCATGCACAGTTTATTACTGAGCTGAACAGTAACGAAAGGAAACAGAACTTTGTTAGTTCAAACTCATTGTTAGGATTTCCAGTGTTAGAGACTGAAATATCCTCTCTTTTTTGAGTAAGGGGTAGATTTGCAAAGTCCCTAAGGAAGAAGGTTAAAAGTGGTTTTACTCCCACTATTTTATTTTCCCCAAAAAGTACAGGAGTACTAAATCCCACCAAGTTGTGATCGTTTTTTTCTCAGTAAGAAGAGTCTTCCGTGTTACATCTTCAGAGAGATCCATCCAGTCATTTTAAGGCCTGTTGTTGCTCCAGAGGCAAAATTCCATCCTGTTCAGAACGTTCTGAAGGTTTTACAGCTACCAATTTGGCACTGGTCCCATGTGGCCTGCTTAATATTCGAGACTGTTAGTGATGGGTATCTGCTTTGTGTCTGCCATGATGATGCATCCTTGGTGGAATCCCTCACAGTTCTCCATTGGTGGAGAAAGTCAACTGGTCTGGTTTTGTAGTGTCATAGTGAAAAGCAGTCACAATGGACCAGGAGTGGTGTCATAAGGGAAAGTGGTCTAAGCATATGTGTCTCTTACAAGCTATCTGAGCTGTTGAAACACTTTCTACTCTTTCTTCAAGACTGGTCACCATGAACAATCCAATGACAGTAGCCTACATCCCTTTCTCCCTTACAGAAAGCAATCAGGCAATGGTTACGGACGCGCTAGTTTAACAATGACCAAATAAGCTGTGCTATATAAAGCCGTATCTCACCAAAGGGATCATGGCTTGTCTCTCTCTTTATAATTGTTGTACAATGGCCAGGGAAATATTGCTTGTTGGATACAACTGAGCTAATATCAGTGAAGCCCTGGTCACTGCTTTGAAAGGCACATTAGTTCATCTTCGAACAGCACAGTTTATACAGGGTGTCCCAAAATTCTGGAACCATAGGCAATTATTTATTTGCTTTTATTCCTTGTCTGATTTAACATCAGTTCTGATACATTAAGAAATATTTACCATTCTTGTATTCAGTGTATACACAAGTGTCGCAAAGTCCAAGCCCTCAATTTGAGCATTTGTTATAATATCTGTATTTAAATAAACAATTACCTCAGGATCTAGACTTTTGGGACACCATGTATATGACTGACCACACTAACACACTGTGCTGCAGTATGAGCACCAGGTAATCTAACCCTTTTACATCTTTACATTACATTACATGGCATTTAGCAGATGCTCTTATCCACGTACAATGAGTGCAAAAGTCAGGTACATCAAGTGCTGAACTTCTAGACGAGAAAGTTCTAGTGCCAACTGAACAAGTGACAACAATACTGAGTATAATATTCAGTTGAAGTATCAATACTCAAACAGCCAAGGAAACCAACCAACCATATAAAAGTACAACTAAATAGAGAACTCAAACGGCTAACCTCAGGCTAGACCGTACACAGCCTGGGTTGGTCAAGACCGAAACGCAGTTAAATAGTGGGCAGGGAAGCAGGGGAGAGGTGCAGCCTGAAGAGGTGAGTGTTCAATCTGCGCTTGAAGGTGGTCAGGGAGTTGGCAGTTCTGACGTCAACAGGAAGGTTATTCCACCAACGGGGGACCAGGACAAACAGCAGTCTTGAGCAGGCTGGGCAGGAGCAGAGAGGAGGAGGGGCCAGGCAACCATTAGCAGCAGAGTATAGGGACGAATCAGACTCTGGAGGTATGCTGGCCCTAACTCCTTGACAACTTGGTATCACATTGTTCCTGTGGAAGACGGCCCCATATAGACAGATGAAAGTCACACTTGGAAGACGCTCTGGACACTTACAGTAATGCTTTTATGGCTGAGGACTACAGTTGACTTACTAACTTTAGGACTGCAGTCGTCATGAACAGTTTTGCACTTAAGTTTCCATCAATGAACAGTTTATAACTTCAACAAAACAGACATCATGTTAAAATGTTATAATCACGCTATTTTATCACCCAAATGAGGATGGGTTACGCTTTGAGTCTGGTTCGTCTCAAGGTTTCTTCCTCATGTTGTCTGAAGGAGTTTTTCCTTGCCATCATTGCCACAGGCTCGCTCATTGGGGATCGACTAAAGATGAAATTAGCTCATGTTTAAAGTCACTAAAATTCCGTATTTGCGATTTACTAAAATTTGTGACAATGTCTATTGTTAAAAGCACTATAAAAATAAACTTGACTTGACTTAATATATTCTGATTTTCTCCAGTAAATAAACGATAGGCAGACAATGCCGATTTTCACAAAATTAATTTATTAAACAAACAAACCTTAGTGTTCTTTAATTTTCTTGCGCAATGAATGAAGCTGTTTTGCTTTGTCAGCACCAAATGCAGAGATTAAACAGCCACTCCACTCACTTGACAACCTCAGTCCCTGTTGTGTTTGGACAGTAGCTAACTTGGCTACATATCTTACACCCAAGCTTTTGTCTTTACAAATAAGCCAGTCATTCTGTGAGCAAAAATAATCTACTTGAACCTTTGACCAACAGTCTGACCATTCATGTTGAGAGAGGTTATTGTTAACATCGCAGTTGGCTGGCGTATCGGTAGTCACATAGTCCCGTGTGTAGTGATACAGAATGTATCACGCGCGCATGCGCAGTGTGTGGAGTTTCTACTAGTAAAATGCAGTAAATGCACGTCCTGTCTCTGATCCATTTCTTATATACTTTATCAAGTACGCAGTACAACACATGGTGTCAGAAGTCGACGACCCGTCTCTAATATGAAGACAAAAGCTTTAAAAAGCAACTGAGCGCAGTTTCCTTCCAGTTGGGCTTTACGCGGGGAAAAGAAGTTTTGGAGTTCTCTCGAGCTGAACTAGCCAACGTTCCGAGGTAGCCACAACCTGACGAAGACGTCGGAAGGTAAAACAAAATGGATTCTTTGTTTTCGATAAGCCCGCCAGAGGCATTTGACTTCAGTGATTTCGCTGGTTGGCCAAATTGGATCAGACGTTTTGAAAGATTCCGCATAGCTGCCGGACTCGACAAGAAGAGTCAAGAGTACCAAGTGAATTCGCTAATATACACTATGGGAAACTCGGCAGATGACGTGCTTAACACTTTAACACTGGAAGAAGCGGACAAGAAAGAATACGAGAAAGTAAGAGATGCATTTGAAAAACATTTCATCTGTAAACATAACGTGATATACGAGAGGGCTAAGTTTAACAAGCGCTGCCAGGAGCCTGGTGAATCAGCCGAAGCGTTTATCGCAGCTGTCCACAAGCTAGCTGAGCATTGTCAGTATGGAATCCTCAAAGAGGAGATGATCAGAGACCGCCTAGTCGTGGGCATTAAAGACCACGCGCTTTCAGAGAGGCTACAGCTCGACTCAGAGTTAACGCTAACGAAAGCAGTGACCAAAATTCGCCAAAATGAGGAAATTAAAAAGCAGCAACCCACACTGAGACAAACTAGCACGGATGGTGCAGAAGGAGCAAATATGGATGCAGTTAGATTCAAGCACAAACAAAAATCTGGTCAACAAGGAAACAAAACAAATCACAGACCAGTGCAGACAAATGCAAAAGACAAATGTGGCAGGTGTGGAAAATTTCATGGAAATTCATTCAAAGAATGTCCTGCTCGCAATGCAGACTGCAAGAAATGTCAGAAAAGGGCATTTTGCTGCTTTGTGTAAAACGAAAATGAGAGTGGAGGAACTTCAGCAGAGTGACATGAGTGAAAGTGTGGAAACTTTGTTTTTGGGCACAATGACTACTGCACCTAGTACAGTGTGGAAGAAGTCAATTGGAGTAAATGGCCAGCAGGTGGTGTTCAAGCTTGACACCGGCGCTGCAGTGACAGCCATCCCAAAACACATGTACTCTGAAAAGCTGCATGGGAAACTTTCACCTCCAAACAAAAGACTGTGTGGACCAAGCAATGTTCCCATCGCAGTAGAGGGGCACTTCACCGCCGCCATGAGCTACAAGGGCTCTGTTGTGAAACAGCAGGTATATGTTGTTCCAGGTTTAGCTACCCCACTCCTTGGCTTGCCAGCCATACAAGACCTCACCTTGCTTACTCAAGTGGATGCCATTGCAACTGAGAATACTTATGTGAAGCAATATCCAAGAGTGTTCACTGGCTTAGGGAAGCTAGAGGGAGAATACAAGATTAAACTGAAAGAGAATGCCACACCATTTGCCCTCGCGGTGCCACGCCGCTTACCTCTACCATTAAGAGGGAAAGTTCAAGAGGAGCTAAATAGGATGGAGGCAATGGGAGTAATTGCACCCATTGAAGAAGCAACTGAGTGGTGCTCGGGAATGGTTGTAGTACCAAAACCAAATGGAAAAATCCGTATATGTGTCGACCTCACCCGCCTAAATGAGAATGTATGCAGGGAAAGACACATCCTCCCAGCAGTTGATGAGACGCTCGCGAAACTAGCTGGAGCTAGAATTTTTTCAAAGCTAGATGCCACTGCAGGTTTTTGGCAAATCCCTCTGCATAGGGAATCGGCCCCACTCACCACCTTTATCACGCCATTCGGCCGTTTTTGCTTCAACCGACTTCCTTTTGGAATATCCTCAGCACCCGAGCATTTCCAGAAGCGCTTGACGCAGATGCTGGATGGCCTTGAAGGAACGGTCTGTCATGCAGATGACATTTTGGTGTTTGGTGCCACACCACAGGAACATGATGAAAGGCTGCATCGAGTGCTGCAACGCTTACAGCAGCGAGGCCTCACCCTGAACGACAAGTGCCAGTTTGCAGTGACTGAGGTGAAATTCCTTGGTCATATCGTCAGCGGAGAGGGAATACGGCCGGACCCCGACAAGATCAGGGCCATTGCTGCCATGCCACCACCCAAGGACGTGGCAGATGTCAAAAGATTCATGGGCATGGTGAATTACGTGGGAAAGTTTTCCCCAAACATCGCAGAGCTCACAGGACCGATCAGGGACCTCCTGAAAGCTGATAACATGTGGACATGGGGGCCAGCGCAACAGACAGCCTTTGCAAAGGTGAAAGAAGAGCTCAGCTCATCGGCTGTACTTGCCCCATACTGCACTGACAGGCCAACTAGAGTGTCAGCAGATGCATCCTCCTATGGACTGGGGGGTGTTTTGTCACAACTTCAAGCATCAGGAGAGTGGAGGCCAGTGGCCTTTATTTCCCGTAGTATGACTGAAACTGAGCGTAGATACGCCCAAATCGAAAAAGAGGCCCTGGCCATCACATGGGCGTGTGAACGGTTTCAAACTTACCTCCTGGGCCTGCACTTTGAGATCCGAACAGACCACAAACCCTTGATAAGTCTCCTCAGCTCAAGAGCACTTGATGACATTCCCCCTCGTGTGCTGCGATTCAGATTGAGACTGCTGCGGTTCACATACACCATTGTGCACATTCCGGGAAAAAATCTCATAGCAGCAGATGCTCTTTCAAGAGCCCCCCTTCAAGGTGCAGCAACAGAGGAGGATCTCATGCTCCAGAGTGACGTGAGAGCTCACATCAACGAAGTCATTCAGCAACTGCCCGCATCGCCAGAGAAACTGATGCAGATTAGGCGAGCACAGGAAGAGGATCCAGTGTGTGCACAGCTGTCTTCTCTCATCCGTACAGGTTGGGACAGACTGAGTTCAGCTCCACAACTGAAGTCCTATTGGCAGTACAGAAATGACCTGTTGATGGCTGATGGTCTCCTGATGAAGGGAAAAAGAATTGTGATTCCAGCAAGCATGCAACAGAGCATTTTGGAAACGCTTCATCAGGGCCACCAGGGAATGGTGAAGTGTATGGCGAGAGCTCATGAAGCAGTATGGTGGCCAGGTCTGACACGTCAGATAAAAGAAAAGGTACGCCAGTGTGAAGTTTGTGCCAAGGAAAGTCACAATGCACCGGAACCTCTCCTGACCACACCTTTGCCACCACGCCCATGGCAAAAGCTAGCCGCCGACTTGTTTGAATGGAAGAAAGGTCACTACTTAGTGGTCATTGACTACTACTCCCGATTCATTGAGGTTGCTAACCTCACAAGCACTCTGGCGTCAGCTGTTATTCTAAAAATGAAAGCCATCTTCAGCCGTCATGGAGTGCCCGACACACTCATCACCGACAATGGCCCACAGTTTGCAGCAACAGAGTTTGCAGAGTTTGCTACTGATTACAACTTCCAGCATCTGACCAGTAGCCCCCGTTACCCCCAAAGCAACGGGGAAGCAGAACGTGCTGTTAGAACTGTGAAAGCCCTGTTGCAGAAGAATGAGGACCCTCACAAAGCACTAATGGCATACAGAGCGACCCCTCTCGCTCATGGGGCATCTCCTGCGCAGCTCCTAATGGGGCGTAACATTCAGACACCTCTCCCAGTGTGTCCAAGCACCCTCACACCAGCGTGGCCAGACTTGAGAGCTTTCGAGTTGAAAGACGAGGAGCTTAAAAGAAAACAGGCTGAGGGATATAACACCCGACACAGAGCAAAGGAGAAGAAACCGCTCCAGCCAGGCCAGAGAGTCTGGATAAAGAACGAACCACGCACTGGAGTAGTTTCCGGATCAGCAGCGACACCGAGGTCATACATCGTTGACACTTCGAATGGCAGTCTCAGAAGAAACCGCTCTCATTTGAGAGTTGTGCCTTCACCATCGACCACTCCAGATCCGGGGATACGCACCAGGGTGGGCAGAGCGGTCAAGCCCATCAAAAGACTGAACTTGTAGAATAGTGTTGTGTGTATACACGGAGCAGAATAAACCTCCATACCACAACAGAGAGGATCAGGTAGTCCACCCTGTCTCTCAGTTAGGTTCTTATGTGTTATGAGTTTGAATGTTGCAGTATTGTTTTCAAAAAAAAAAGGAAAAAAAGGAGCAGACAAGAATGAGATGAATAACGAGATGCAGAATGTGTACATTCAGAGTTTATTTTGAAGAGTTATGTTTAGTCTTAAGTTAATGTAACAATAGTACCCCCTACCTGAGTTAAGTAAGATCAGCAGTAAGTAAAATAATAGTATCAGCTTGAAAAGACATATTTCTTGATTTTTGTAAACAGCTTGGAAACATTGGTTTAAAAGGGGGAGATGTAGTGATACAGAATGTATCATGCGCGCATGCGCAATGTGTGGAGTTTTCTACTAGTAAAAATGCAGTAAACGCACGTCCTGTCTCTGATCCATTTCTTATATACTTTATCAAGTATGCAGTACAACACAAAGATAAGTCACGTGACTGAAACCCAGCAATAAACAAACATGATACACTACACAGTATAAGGCACTAATATTGTAGGGGGGAAAAACAGTACATATCACTGCAGTGGATTGTATGTATGACAAATAAAGTTTCTTCTTCTTCTTAAAGAAAACAAAACAGCCAGCATGTCAGACAGAAAATGGCAGAGATTTTGGTTCATTTCTAGCCACTAAAATTATTTTGATTGATCTTTGCTCCTGACTTGTCCAGGGTGTACCCCGCCTCTCACCCATAGTCAGCTGGGATAGGCTCCAGTTTGCCTGCGACCCTGCAGAACAGGATGAGCAGTGACAGTTAATGGATGGGTGGATGGACGGATCTTTGTTCCCAGCTGTCATTGTCGTCTTCTTTCCTTAAAATAAAATAATGAAGAATAATTTTTAAAAAAATGAATGAAGGAAATAAAATAATGAATTATAATGCAATTCTTTTTCAGTTATGAGTTAAGCTAGCTTGAGTAGATAATGTGTGAAGGCGTGTGTGTGTGTGTGTGAGAATGACTGGCATTTCCCATTCAAGACGTATTCCCATATCCCACCCAGGAATACATACTGTAACACGCTTACTGAAGATGAATGAATGAATGAAGGAAGGATGAATGACTCTCCCAGGGTTGTATTAAATATTAACCAAACACTTGTTGAATGTTTGACACAGTGTATATTCTGAGCAATAACTCTCCAAATATTCAAAGAATGTACAATTTTGGTTGTTGTTTTTTGTTTGTTTTTTACCTTATGGTCAGTCAATTATGTGTGAAACTGGTATCAGGGCTTGATTTTTAAAAGCTAAGAACCATGACACAAACAAAAGACATATGAATGCACATAAGCTCCCTCAGTTTACATACAGTATCAGTCAAGTCTGGACACACCTTCGAATTCAATGTTTTTTTCTTTATTTTTATTCATTAATAGACACTTGATTTCTTAAAAATGCTATTTTGATGACATTTTATGAAATTAAACAACAAACATAAGCAAATTCTCCCAAGTCAAAGAAAAATATCATATCTTGAAAAGTAAATTTTGTTTACATTTTTTGAGACAGCTAAAATACGTCACGAGAAATCTGGATTTTAATATTCGGTATTTCACGGTCAGCCATGTTTATTCTGCATATGCGTACCTTCCATAAGAGTGAACCATGGCATCATATAGTCAACCTTCTGCTCGAACTACACAACAAATAGAGTGAATTTTTGCGATGTCTTCCAGTGAATGTGACATTTCTTTAAGTTTTTCTTCGGATTGCTTGGATAATTTTGAATGTGAATCCCCTTCAGATGGCACAGAGTTTGAAAACAGTGTGTGGCAGCGGGGGCGTGGTCAAGCGTTGGTCTGTGACCAGAGGGCGGAGTCAAGGAAGGTAAGTGGCAGAATCACTGCACCTGATGTCAGTTAACGTGTGTTGGTGTGTCTTCCCCAGTGACCGTGCCCTATATAAGGAGAGAGAAAGCAGAGGAAGGGAGCTCTCTCCCCAACCAGACGACCTCTGAGTGTGTGTGTGTGTGTGTGTGCGTGGCTGGGAGAGTAAAGTCACTGTAAAGTGCAAATAAAAAGTGTTTTTGTGAACTCAGTTCTGGCCTGCCATCCCTCTGTGCTCCGCCCACCCATCCGAATTACTACAGTGGTGCTGAAACCCGGGATTCCGAGCACAGAGAAGCCTACCTCATCAACCTCCACCGCCGCGGGCCCTCCCCACCTCACCCTAACGAAGATGGGCCCGCATGATGACCCCGAGGCCTTCCTCACGCTCTTTGAGCAAGCAGCAGAGGCCTCAGGCTGGCTGGTGGAACAGCGCGCGGCGCGCCTCCTCCCCCTGCTTATGGGCGAGGTACAGCTGGTCGCACTACAGTGCCCCACCGACAGCCGGCTGGTCTACATGGACCTCCGCCGGGCCGTCTTCCAGCATGTGGGGTGCATCCCCGAACAACATCGACAGCGCTTCCGTGCTCTGTGCCTAGAGGAGGTCGGCCGGCCATTTGCGTTTGGCCAGCAACTCCGGGACGCCTGCAGACGGTGGCTGAGGGCTGACAACTGCAATGCTGAGGGAGTCGTCGATCTGGTGGTACTGGAACAGTTCATCGCCCGGCTACCCAAAGGGACTGCGAAGTGGGTCCAGTGCCATCACCCGACATCGCTGGATCAGGCCATTGAGCTGGCAGAGAATCATTTGGCGGCTGTTCCAATGGCAGGACAACATGTCTCTTCTTCTCCCCTCTCCTCTCTCTCGCTCTCTCTCTCCCCCTCCCCTTCTGTGTCTCGTCCTTGCCCGTTCCCCCACCGCGGAGGCGGGGGCTCCACCCCAGCCGGCCTGCCGCACCCGCGGTGCCCTCCCGTTTCCCACTTCCGTGTCTGTCTCTCTCCCCCCCCTCAGGTGAGTGAACCCCAGAGTACCGGTGCAGAGAGAGAGCCCGGGCCGGTTCGCTGGCGCTGCGGGGAGCCAGGGCACCTCCAGCATCAGTGCTCAGTAATGGAGGTGGGCACGGTGGTCCAGATCCCCAACATGCCAGGAACTGCCCTCAATCGAGCCAGAGCATATCGCATACCAGTGAGTATCCAAGGGGATACGTATCAGGCTTTGGTGGACTCCAGCTGTAATCAGACCTCAACCTACCAAAGCCTGGTGTAAGACGAGGCATTGGGGAGAGCACAATTGGTGAAGGTGTTGTGTGTGCACGGGGATGTTCACAACTACCCTTTAGTG
>JAOEHH010000002.1:10495348-10510024 GCA_025447875.1 Notarius cookei
TTTCAGCAGTTTGTGCTACAGTAGCTCTTCTGTGGGATTGGACCATATGGGCTAGCCTTCATGCCACATGCAAATCAATGAGCCTTCGACACCCATGACCCTGTTGCCAGTTCACCAGTCGTCCTTCTTTGGACCACTTTTAGTAGGTACTAACCACTGCATACCAGGAACACCCTACAAGATGTGTCATTTTGGAGATGCTCAGACCCAGTCATCTAGCAATCACAATTTGGCCTTTGTCAAAGTCGCTCAGATCCTTACACTTGGCTATTTTTCCTGCTTCCAACACATCAGATAGCATGCAAAACTAGGAAGGGAAGAACTAGGAGACTAGAAACAGTGTCTAGAGTTTACATAGAATGGTGAGAAAACAAAAAAAATCAAACAAAATAAAAAGCAGTAGCTGATGAGAGAGGTCAAAGTGACAAAGAAAAGCTCACTCAAATAACCACTCTTTACACCTGTGGTGAGCAGAAAAGTATCTCAGAATGCTCAGTATGCAGAACCATGAAGGTGGATGAGCTTCACGACAGAAGACCTTGTTGGGTTCCACTCCTGTCAGCCAAGAACAGGAATCTGAGGCTACAGTGGGCACGGGCTCACCAAAATTGGACAGCTGAAGATTGGAAAATGACCAGGTTTACACATAAAGACCTTGTGTTTTCTGTGGACCTTTGGACAGTTTTAAAAATGAAAACTAAGAAGTAATGACAAACCAGATGAATTTTCTAGGAAGTTTACAAAGGAGTTTACTTGGGACAAAATGTTTTCCATGCACAAATTTCTGTATTTTATTTCAGATTTCAACAGTGCAATGGTTCAAACCCATGGTACATTCAGTGATACTGATTTGGACTATCAAAGCTTTAACTGAGTTTCAGAGCTGTAAATTCTCCCAGAGTGTTATGAATCTGACTTCACTGTAAGTTCCCAAATAGGAAAAGTTACATGGTAAACAGTTGGTTAAACCAAGTTAGGTATACATTGTAGAACAAACATAATAAATCTATACTCACCAACAACTTTATTAGGAACACCCATCCACCTGCTGCTGTTTGATGCAGTTCTCTAATCAGCCAATCCATTGACTGATGCAGCACAATACATAAAATCATGCAGATACAAATCAAGAGCTTCAGTTAATATTCACAATGTTCCAACATCAGAATGGGAAAAATTGTGATCTCAAAGTGTGACTTACTTTGGCTGTGGCATGGGTGTTGGTTTGAGCCAGACGGACTGGTTTGAATATTTCTGATCTCCTGGGGTTTTCACACACAACAGTCTTGAGAGTTTACACAGACAGAATGGTGCGAAAAACAAAAAACATTGAGTGACCAACAGCTGTGTGGGTGGAAATAAATGCCTTGTTGATAACAGAGGTCAGAGGGAAATGGCCAGATTGGTTTGAGCTGCCTGCCAGCCAAGAACAGGAATCTTAGAATCAAGAACAAGTTCCTATTAAAGTGGCCAGTGGTGAGTATAGATAACTGACTAACTGGCCATGTGCTTGATGTGAAAATAGCTTTTAAAAAAAAAAGTAAGTACTCCTCATACTCTAGAATGTTTATTTCAGGAGTACAGAGGCTCAATCCCACACTACATTCAAAGATATTGATTTAGAGAGTTGATTTACACCAAAGCTTCAACTTCCATCACAAGGAGCTTTAGCAGTTGTTTGCTATTATAGATTTTCTCCACAAAGTGTGTTAATACTCTTACGCTCACTGTAATACAAAAATGAGAAGTATTTGTTTCTGGTTCCAGGCCGTACTACATCACTGCATCCGGCTCTCCAAGCACAGCTTTAACCATCGGCGCAAGCCTAATTTCTGAAAGCAGTCGAATTAAACAATGAATCTATCAGTGCAATTATGTGTTTTAAGCAATTAAGATAATATCTGTTGCAATATTACCAGTCTGCACCAAATTTACTGCCTGGCTGACGGAATATAATGCTGTACTAAGTTGCTGCGCTGTTCCTGATGATGAGGAACCTAATGAATTAAGCTGCTCATTATGAACGTAGGGTCTTTCTGATCATTAAGACAAGCGTGTCGAATGTGTCACCTCCGCCCTGTCAAAGTCGGCGTAATTGAAAATAATATCTCATATCCGATTCATCCTGTCAACAGTCATCAGAGCACCAACTTCACCATGACCTTATCTCAATTCATCATCATTTTCAGATAATTAATATTGAAAAGATTTTCGATGCAAAAAATGGAAAGGAAAAATGTTGTTCAGCGTTGATCACCCACACTGTCAAGTCATGAGACTTTTCCAATTTGAGCACATATTTGATTTTGAAAAGACGCTTCTTCTGCTACATGCATTTGTTCATTGAGTAGATACTGTATCATGTGTATTAATTTGGATATCAAGTATGACAGGACATAGATAGATAGATAGATAGATAGATAGATAGATAGATAGATAGATAGATAGCAGGTTCATCCTCATCAATATTGACTAAGCTGGACACTGTGGGTGTAGTTTTCACTTCACTCGGCCACTTGTGCATCTAAATTATTTGTTCAGCGGGCAGGTTTGGTACACTCCTGGTGTGATTGTGTGTGTATGTGTGAGTGTGTGTGTGTGTGTGTGTGAGGGTGCGTGTGTAGGTGTACAAGTGTGCCTTTGCCATGCTAAACAGTCACACTCTCAATGGCTTCCAGACTGGCAGCTTTTGTGTTCTGAAGAGGACCAGCTTGTGGACTTCAAAGCTGAAATTATGTCAAGACGAAGGAGACAAAACGACTTTATCAAACAGCAGCTTTTGAAGTCATGGAGGTGCTCAACCTTGTGGTCCTGGGTCCTCACTAGCAGTCATCAACTAGCCGGTGAACACACACACACACACACACGCAATCTTGTGATCTTTAAAAGAAGTTCACTCGTGTTATTCTGGTTAAATGGTACTGAAAAATATTGTTATTCCTGCACATAGCCCTAACCAGAATTTTTTTTTTTAATTTTCTTTAAAAAATGTGTCTGAATCCCATTCCATGCCCAGCAACAGAGATTTTATTGACGTATTTATAATACGTAGGCCTGAAATGCCAGGTCAACATGTATTTATGTTTATATATGATCTTTGCAACACTTTAGAAATTCATAAAAATTCCCACAACTTGTCCATGGTTAAGGTTAAGGTTAAGGTTTGAGTTAGATATTTACACTTTTTTTCTGAAATGGAATAAAATCCAACATTTTGTTAACAGTCACACACCTGGTTACAAATCAAATCCCCAAACCACATGACACATGGATCACTGGTTAAACTGCACTTTTCATTTTCATCTCCATGAAAAACATTGCTTGCAATTATCATTTGCTGCTGTCCTTGTCTCTATCCATGTTGTTGTATATTGTGTATTGCGTAATTGTCTATTGCGTTGTTTGTTTTTGTTGGTTCTGTCGCTGTCCTGGACTTGTGAACAGTGAAAAGTGATGCTGTATCTGTCCCTAATTAGTGTAGTGTTGTATGTGTGTATTTGTATCCCATTCTGTTTTATGTCATCTGCCTCAGGACTACAGATGAAAATGAGCAATTATGCTAACTCCGGCATATTTACATTACGTGTTATATATATTGTTCATGAATGTGCACTGTCCCTATCAAATCAACCAATAAATAAATTGACAAACGTGTACAGTTCAAAGACTTGAATGTGAACTCGAGGAAATCGGAACGACATTAAGAACAGCTGTGCTTAAAAACATGCTAATTTACCAAGCGCTATAGTGAGTGGAATGAGGAACTTCTAATAATTCTCTAAAATATTAAAAATAAGTGTACAGTATAAATGTTATTTTGTTTAACATTTGGATTAAACCACATTAGCTATGCATTGGAGGTCACACTTAATGACGCTGACTAGCTTGGTAAGAATAACGTGCTAGTCTGACAGCTAACTAAAACAATGAATTAGCTAAAATTGCTATTCCTAATACTATTAGGTTTGCTGTTTGATAAATTTCATCTAAAAGAAAAATATTTGCTTGGAGTAATATAAGTAAGTGAATACTTAGTTTACTTTTTCCAGATAAATTCAGGGTTGTTGGTTTGTTTGTTTTTTATCAGCTTGGCTAAGTGTTTTTATTAGCACACATCCTCTTTTTGTTGTTGTTGTTTTGCTCATTAGCATTATTTTACGTAGACCTACTGCTTTGCAGTGTCTGGAGTGACTGATAAACAGTCCTCCGACAAGTTTCTATGTCAACAATGAATGTGAATATACTTTATCGATTGTGCTAAACCAACATTAAAAATCTTAGTGAAAGGATAAACAGAAAATGACAAGTCATTTTATGAAGCCATAATGTAGTGTTTGTAGATCTAGTGGATTGTAGCACTTGCACCAAACCTTGTACTGTATTTGCATCAACCATTTTAATATTTACCTCCCACCCCCAACACCACTCCCACCCCCTTCCAGTCTTTCCACTACTGTCTTGCACTTGTTTCTGGTCCACTTGTGAGAATGAAAACGCGAAGTCTTGCCGCATTTCTGTCACTGTCAGCTCCTTTAACAGCTCTGCCCTTGACTAGGATTCTGCCTCACTTGCTTTGGAGAAATGTAACTGCTCATAGATTTAAATGATTGTCGAAAGGACTGGTGACCAGAAAGAGATCATATTTAGCAGAGAAATGTTAAAGCGTGATGGACAATTAAGCAATTTCTCTTTATGAAAAGCAAAAAGATTAGGATTAGAATTAAATGAGGAGCAACAGGTCTTCCTGATCTGATCTTCCACCTCAACAGAGGTGATCTGAAAGCTGTTGAAACAGCACTATTGAGAAAATGTAATTATTTAAGTTAATATGTAAAGATAAATTTACTACTACTACTACTACTACTACTAATAATAATAATAATAATAAAGAACTGCCATACCTACATGCTGTTGTTGAAATTGTTATTTTTCATTAAAATATAATTAGATTACCTTTTATCAAAAGATAAATAAATTTATCCCACAAAAATCTGTCTTTAACTATCCTTAAAAAGGCATTCTCAGACATCTGAATTCATTCTGTTTTGATTTCTGATTTAAGAGCAGCACATATTAAAATATTCAGTACACAAAAATGAGGAATGATCACACCCAGACTATGGGGTAAAAGACAAAAAAAAAAAGGAAAGGAGTCAACATTAAATCAAATTAGATTTATTTTAGAAAAAGGTGTCATTATAAATATTTTAGGGGAATACTGATATCCCCAAAACATCTCATTTGACTTCCTTATCTAGTCCAGTGTTCACCACAATAAATCATTCAATATACTACAAATATACCATTCCCCATATAATAGGCGATTCAATTTAGCTGTGGAATTAAGGCTGTTTGTAGGAAGAAAATCATATTTTAAAATGAGTAAGGACCTCGTTAAAATAGTCCTCACATATTTCTAAGCACACCATAACAATTAACATTTCTGTACATAAAACATTTCAGCATCTTTCCTCCTTCTTCTTTTTTTTTAAACAGCAATTTCACATTTCGACTTTGGGTTTCATTTAATGACAGCATTTCTTCCCAACACAGTGCATTCCAGAAGAGCGTCTTTACAAAGGCAATCATGCATGCCAGGCATGCTATAATGTGTACAAATATTATTCAATATGCGTTATATTGATTTGACTTTATACAATTTGGTAGCACAGATTTACAGAATACAAAAGTCATTTATACAGTCAACAGGGAGTCGAAAGAAAGCAGAGTCAAGTGATACAGCCTAATTCAGGCTCCTTCAATTTATAAATGATACAAAAAAAAATTTCTCGGAAAACATCGATAGTGTTTAATGATGATTGTTACTACATATATAGAGCCTACCTGCAAACAGCCTACCTAAGTTTTGCGAGAGAAGTGCAATATGCAAATGAAACAGGATGTATTTTATACAGGAGAGAGAGAGAGAGAGAGAGAGAGAGAGAGAGAGAGAGAGAGATACAATGCCATTATCAGCACCTAAGAAGCATCTAAGTTCACGATTAAAGAAAGCAAAATGTTACACCCCATGAGATCTTTATCAGTCCCTTGTTGTTACTTGGATGGATGGAATAGTGTCCAAAGCATGCAGCAGTACGTACCCCCACATCACGACACTCTTACAGTATCAATTTCATTTCAGGACTGAAGCAAAGAGGGATGAAGAGCTCCGGTTTTGTCCTCCATCAGATCTGTCGCTTCTCTGTCCATCCGGCTGCAGAGCTGAGCCGACCCTGGTGCCAGGCCTGTCAGGGACGGCACAGCACCCAGTGTTGGTGTGGGCTTAATGGGAACAGGCACAGCGGGCATGTTAGGGCTTCCTGCGTGGTGGTACAGCCCCTTGACCGCCACCCCAAATGGCGGGTACTCAGATGAGACAGGGGTTGATTCAGAGAGCACACCTACATGTGGCCACACCGAGTTGACCACACTAGGTACTGAGTAGCCCAGATGATGCATGACAGAAGCGATGGGCAGCCCGCCGGCCATCACCCCCTTGTAGTCTCGTCCGATCAGGCTCTCAATTGCAAATGGGTGTTTGAAGCCTCCGCTCTGCCCACTCCCCAACGCATAGCTCTGGAAGTGGGACAGGCGCCCTACCGTGCCCAGGTAATCAGGGTGCCCCATACTAAGCTTGTTTGCATGCTGGTGTGCATGATGTGGGTGATGATGCTGGGCGTGAGGGTGGTACGGGTGAAGGATGGGGGTACTCTTGCAGGCGGCATGCTCCATCCGGAGCACCTTGAAGCGCTTGCGACGGCGCAAGAAGCTGCCATTCTCGAACATGTCGCCACAGTCCGGGTGCAGTGCCCAGAAACTGCCCTTACCAGGCTGGTCGGGGCGTCGTGGGATCTTGATGAAGCAGTCGTTGAAGGAGAGGTTGTGGCGGAGCGAGTTCTGCCAGCGCTGAGTGTTCTCACGGTAGTACGGGAAGCGGTCCATGATGAATTTGTAGATGTCGCTCAGGGGAAGCATCTTCTCTGAGGAGTTCTGGATGGCCATGGCAGTCAGAGAGATGTACGAGTAAGGAGGTTTCTGGTCACTGTACGAGTTCTTGCCTGGCCGAGGCATGGCTTTGAGTAGTGTTGTGGTTCTTTTCAGAATATCTGAGCTCAGCAATGTGAGTGTAATTTCTCTAATCTGAGAAATCTTCCCGGTGGAAAAAAAGGACATCCATGATCAGGTCCAGTGCTTGGATATGTCTGGCCTGTTTTTTGTTTTTTTTTTGCTCCTAAATCTATTTGTGGTTGCAATCAGAATCAAAATGAGATCAAGCAAGGTGCAAAATTTAAAAAATAATAATAAACAAATACATTCAGTCAGACTAATTCATAAGCGGCGTGTTAAGAGCGAAGGAAAAGATGACGCACACGGTCGCTGTATGAAAGACTTTGAAAAGTTACCTTGTGCGCCATGGGTTCGCGTCCTGTGTGCCAGCGTGCCAAGTGACGGAGCCGCAGTGACGCGCGCCGAGCTGCAGCTTCACCACAGCCCGACTTTTATGCGCTCGTCGCTCCACGACCCTTTTCGTAAGAATATTGGAGGTTCCGACCCCCTGAGAGTCAAGGGGGGGAATAGAGGGAGGAACCAAATTTATATGCACTTATAGGCAACTTCATCTGTGCCAATCAGAGGGCGTTATTAAGCGCGCCGGCAAATCACAAGTCTAATAATGTTAATGCGCCTCGGGTTCAATCATGGCGTGAATAATATAACTAAACACTATTTTTTTTCTTTTTTACTTGACAAAACATAGGCCTACACATTACTATGTATAACATTACTCACACTGCTTGAAATATCCATAGCAGAAGATTGTCAGACTATAATAATAATAATAATAATAATAATAATAATAATAATAATAAAGACTTGTATCATTTCTTTTAAACAACTAAATGAATCATGTAGTAATTTACTTGAGCTATATGAGCTGTCTGGTAAAATGAGCATGATGTCAAAACCCAGTTTCCATTAAAAAAAAAAGTAAATGTAGCTTACATACAGAGATCAACGTTTCTATCTTATCTTATCTTATCTTATTATAGCCTATTAATTGAATACAGGTGGGGGGGGGAATAAAAAATCATTATTAAGTGTTTTCTGTATGTTTGGAGTCATATCACTAAAAACTTGAGCAAGTATGACGTGCAAAAAATAAGTGAATTCCAAAGCAATAAATAAAAATAATATTGCGCAATAAAATGAACAGTTAATCAGATTAGCCTCAATTATGTCAGTGAAATAATGGAGGTGCCTATAAAGTTTCTCAGTCAGTCGTTAAACTAGTGCCAGAGGCCAAGTGAAATGGATTAAACACCACAGTGGACCTGTAGGCTAAGAAATTCTTCTTCATCTCCTGTGTAGTCCTAGAACAGAAGTAATAGTACTTAGTACTAAGAGGAGGAGTAATAAGAGTAGGAGCCCAAAAAGGTGATTTAAAAAAAAAAAAAATTGTGCTCACAAGTTGTTTAAATTACTTGTGCGCACAGGATCAAAATATCACCTTTAGGGGCCATGTTCATTTAGGGACTCTAGGGCATGTATATACATTTAGTAGTACATTCCCTTATAATACATAATTTGAGAAAAATCTTTAAAAAAAAAAAAACCTCTACAAGCCACAAGCGCGGGCATGTGTGCGCGTCCTCGCTTCCCTTGGTTAATTCACCTGCCCATGAATTTAACACAAAGATTTAAAGACTTGTTGGCTCTCTTCCAGCATCCTATATTGTCAATGTGTACAAGTGTAATAATAATAATAAGAAGAAGAGAAGAACAGTCTTGTGAGCCCTGGTGCCGGTAAACAGCATCATAACAAAAGAGCCGGCGCACTTCGGACCTGCAGCGGCGCGACCCCGCGGCGCGTCCCCGCGGGTCTGGGAATACATTACATTAATTAGGCCTTCCGTGATTTAACCTTCCTGAGAGAGAAGTCCAAACGATAGGCTATAATTAAAAAGCGCACCGTTTAGATTATGTGATGAATATTCAAAGTGGTGTCAATTAATTCCAGGAGATCTCCTTCATTATGGTCCTGAAAGGGTTTTAGTCCTTTAGCAGCTTAAAGGGTCATCAGGTGAACAATGAGATCAACACCTACTGTCAACATGTTCCCTTTAGACACCTAAAATCTTTTCGCACATGTTTACCAAACCCTGTGATTATGGATAAGTTTTCAAAGGGTGTGTGGTGTGTGTGTTACTTCTAAAATATATATCCATCATGAAGACATGATGGTTCTTCAGTTCCTTTACCTGGATCAACATGCTTTGATTTCCAAGCAAAGCTCTCCAACACCTGGTCTCAAATCTGATCAACATTTTTTTTTTTTTGCATCGCATCCGTTTGTCACTCTAAAAATCTTCAACTCTTATGCAGAGTTATTATTCATCCACTTTCAAAAAATAACCTTTCAAACTTTGCTCTCGACGGTCATTATGGTCCAGTGGCTTCAATGTTCACTAGATCCCCATTTTGAAGTGATGGTTAAAAATAATGAAGGTTATACATATAGAAACCTTCTTGTACCTTTAATTTTTTTTTTTTTTACTTATAAAAGTTTCCTTAGACACATTTCCATTAGAAAGATACATATTAAAAAGGTACATAAAATATGGAGCACCACCACAGCTACAATAAAAGTGTGGTTTAGTACGTCTGTGAAGGTTCTCAGTCATCCAGGTCATTGTAAACCGTCAGTGCTAAAGAAGGCAACTGGGCTTGCTTGAAATTCTTGAAGACGTTTCACCTCTCATCCGAAAGAGTGAGGAAAGGAAAGAACTGAAGAAGCCTTTCGGATGAGAGATGACGCGTCTTCAAGAATTTCAAGCAAGTCCAGTTGCCTTCTTTAGCACTGACGGTTTACAGTTTAGTACCCTTTTTTCTAAGAGTTACTTGGTTTACACAGATCAACTCATTATTGTTTCCCTTGCTATCCAAAACAGACAGTATTTGTGCATTCAAGTACAATTCTCAAGTTTTTATTGAATACACTCTAAGAAAAAAAAAAAAGACACTAAATTGTATAATTCCTTATTTTTGCCACCATCTAGAGTACATGTTTTGTTGCTTGAATATGTGTCTTTTACTTCAAAAGGTGCAGAGTGTACCTTTAAAGTTTTACTCGAAAAACTAATTATGGTCCAGTTGTGTGCTTTGAATCTGCTTCAGTCCACTGCTTTATGTCCACATTTACAGGACAAAGATGAATACAAAAGGTACAAAACATCAGCAGCACAAAAAGAAACAGTTTAATACCCTTGATTCTGAGAGCGCATCAATGTATCATGTTTTATTCATGTTTATGACACTTTCAGAAAATAAAGTATGTAAAAAATAAAATACAGTACCTTTAGACGTACAATGGCTTGTCACTATACTGCTTGGGAACATATATGGACTTTTTTGGCCCTACATGTTCACCTTGAGGTCCAATAATGAGCCCTAAGGGGTACGTTAGTGCAGATTCTACCTTGGGACACAGAAACAGACTCCTGCTGTAGCTCTATTTCTGAGATCGTCACTGAAGATGCTTTTGTTTCTTGTCCATTTCCATTGTCCACATCAGACAGAAACTATGTCTCAAATGACGTTTATGCACTGTAGTCAAATTCTTACTCCAGCAAATGATGCTATATCAAGAAAGCCAAAATTATGGTTTTAGTGAAATGATCCAAATAACCTTTTTTTTTTTCTTACAGTAGATTATTTTGACTATACATAACTAATTAATATGAGCAAATATAATACCAGTAAAAGACCCAGGTGATGTGTCTACAGGAAAACAAATAAAGTGTGGACATTTTGGGTGTTAAGTGTCCCAACATTCACGACAGACTTGAAAATAAGGACTCGTTGCTGATAATGGACACCAGTGTACAATGTGTACAATTAATAAGAACATTACACAAGCTAAGTAATCTCATATAGCAGTGAATTCCAAGCAAATGTCTACACAATGTGCAATTTGAACATTTTCTATGAATTATGAAAGTTTATTTGAATTGAACAAATCCCTTGTTTTAAGATTTGGCTGTGTTAAGCTTCTTGAGACTTCTAAAGTAGGTCATATCTTTAGATATATCGATGCTATTAGCAGATTAGTTTTGCTAACTTCATTCTCCAGACTAAATACTGCAATAGTACACAATTATATGTGTGTCCATAAATATACGGTCACTCCAATCAAAACTGGAACAAATTTCAGAGTGTATTGTTTGTTATCTGGAACAGCAACCTCCATGTTACATTTATTTACAGTGATCGCGCTTGCCATTCTCATGGTACTAGGACCGTGACTGTAAGATCTATATGTTTTGGAACTATGACGGTTATGGCATCATACTTTCTTTAGTCAGAGCTACAAGACTAACAATGCTAAATAGTAGTAGTACTAAGAGTAGAAACTTGACCACCAGTTAGCATGATGCTGAAATCTGTAATCGAGATATCTTTCATAGACTTCCATTCATTCATTAACCACTTTATCATGGTGCATGGATCTGAAGCCTATCCCAGGAACACTAGGCATGATGTCGGAATAGACCCTGGATGGGAATGCCATTCTATCTCACACACTTTTACACACACCCATTTGCAACTGGGGTGAATTTAGAGTATCCAGTGCACCTACTGGCAAGTTTTTGGGAGGGTGAAGGAAACCGCAGAAGAAAACCATATTGACACACAGTAACTCAAGCTCAGGATCGACCTGGTGATTCTGGAGCGGTGAAGTTTGAGTATGTTACCTCATCAGAAATCAATCTGTTCACAAATATTTAAATACCAGGCTTGTAGTACTCGAGTCCAGGATTCAGACTCGAGTCCGACTCATGCCCTAATTTTAAGGACTCATGACTTGACTTGGACTTGAGTACTGGTGACTCGGACTCGGGCATTAACTGCATTTGGACTCGTAAATTGGAGACAAGGACTTGGATTTTTTCTTTATTTTTTGTAACATGCCATAATAATCTGGCATAAGATATTTATATCTACATTAATTTTTATACTAAGTTTGTGCAAGAGAATGCACATTCACCTGTTCATACGTCATGTTCAGGAACAAATTAATGTCAATGGTGCTAAAATGCCTGGAGAGAACGCCCCTAGGATTGTCCGCTTTGCTTATACAGACTTCTCATGCAGTGGGAAAAAATGCACTGCTATGTGTTCCATATGTAGAAGAACTATCGAGGAGACGACGGGGACAACCTCGAACTTCAATCGTCATTTGGCAAGACTCCACCCAGAGAAGGAAGTGACACGCTATGTTCATTGCTCTGTTGATAGCGGGGCTTGCTGAGCGATGAACTAGCTAGTGTTAACCCTCTCTCATGTTATTTGTCCTGTTGATAGTGGGCGGGGCTTGCTAAATGATGAACAAGCTTTTTATCTGGAGCCTATTAACTAAAATGGTGCAGTCGAGCAGAAATGTTAGTCCAGCGCAATAGCAGAGACGCTTTCACATAAAGGCAGCAACAGCCACCATCAAATGGTGTGGTTGAAGTCTTGTTCTTGGACTCAACTCAGATCAGTAGTGGACTCGACTCGGATTCGACTCAGAATTTTCTTTATTGACTTGGAGTTGACTTGGACTTGAACACTGCGGACTTGAGACTGGACTTGGATTCAAGATTTAGTGACTTGACTACAATGCTCTCCTGTAGTCTCACTGTAGACTCCTGTTCTGTGCGTGTTATGTATGCATTATATATGTATTATTTTTATGGCATGTATGCACTATGTGATTTTGGGCTGTCCCAGATGACATATGCCCAAAGTTAAAATAAATGTTGTGATATCTTTAGTCGTGGCTCCAAAATGGTGGTACGATGTTACACTGTAAGTAGAGGTTCAAAGATGCCATTGCCACCAAAACATTTTGCAACTAAAAATAGACTGGGACAAAATTCTGATAATGTCAGAAATTTAGGATGAACATCTCACAGTGTGACTGCTGCTATGACCTCTGATTACTAACCAACCAATAGGAACACAGCATGAAATGACACACCAATCAACATGACACCAAACCAGCAAGAACTCAATTCTTGTTCATTATTGACCACTATAGCGGCACAGATGGATGACATGTGCTGCCATCACTGAAGTGTAAGTTACCTTTGCCAAGGGCACTGACACAACCCCATACCATGACACACCCTGGCTTTTGGACTTATTCCTTGTAACAGTCTGGATGGTTCTTTTTGTCTTTGGTCCGGAGCACACAGTGTTCCTTTCTTCCTAAAAAGACCTGGAATACTGATTTTTCTGACCACAAAACAAGTTTCCACTGTGTGATGGTCCATCCCAGATGCCTCCGAGCCCAAAGAAGTCAACGGCGCTTCTGGACACAGTTAATATAAGACTTCCTTTCTGCACAGTAAAGTTTTAACTGTTATTTGTGGATGTAACTCCATATTATAGCTTGACAAAGATTTGCCAAAGTAATCCCGAGCCCATCTGGTTCTATCAACTGTACATGAATGATGGTTCTTGATGCAGTGCTGTCTGAGGGATCGGAGATCAAGGGTGTTCAGATTAGGCTTGTGCCCTTGACCTTTACGCAATGAAATTCCTCCAGATTCCTTGAATTGTTTAATGATATTATGCACCATAGAGGGTGAAATATCCAAATCCTTTCATATCTTTCTTTGAGGAACATTGTTTTTAAACATTTCAATAATTTTCTCACACATTTGTTGACAAACTGGAGATCCTTGGCCCATCTTTGCTCCTCAAACACTAGGCCTTTCCTGGACACTGATTTTGTGCCAAATCATGATTACAATCACCTGTTGACATCACCTGTTTCAAATCACATCATTATTTAATTGTTTTACCTAATTTCTAGCCCTAAATTTCCCGTCCCAACTTTTTTTTGGAAATGCGTTGCAGGCCTGAGATGCAGGAATGGATGTATATTAACAAATGAAATGAAGTTGACCAGACAAAACATGAATTATCTTGGGTTCATACTGTCTGCAACGTAATACAAGTCAAAATAAATTTAGAAATCACTGCTTTCATTTTTTATTTGCATTTTCCATACCATCCCAACTTTTTCTGATTTGTTTGTTGTAGTTGTTTTTCTGACTTTTAACAGCAAAATGTGTGAGAGTTTGAATCCGTTTGAACATTTCCTTCCTTAAATTAAAAAAAAAGTAAATACCTCTTAAATGTTTTACATCATTAAATCATTTAATGATGCACATTTATTTAAATTAAATGCAGAACACTGATGGAAATGCAAAGTTTTGAGCTTGGTAAGGCTTAGTTCTTGTAATAATCTTTTAACAGAAGAACACTACCATGAATGTTTACTTTTGAAGATAAATTGGAGATAAATTGGGGGGGTTGTGTATCATACAGAAAACACGCAGATGCAAAATGTGGCACTGAACTGTACCACAGAGTGAAAATGGACTTAAATGAATGAGCTATCTGACATTTTTGTAGATTCTTATTGGAGTTACTTTTAGACTTCCTAATATAAAGTTTCAAACTTGAAGACATGCGCCTGAACAAACTTTGAGTGCGAGTCACTGATGCTTTCTGATAAATTATGCCTCAATTTCCAAATAAATGTCATACAGTGCCCTGTGATGACCTGGCGACTTGTCCAGGGTGTACCCCGCCTTTCGCCCGTAGTCAGCTGGGATAGGCTCCAGC
>JAOEHH010000002.1:10613356-10626356 GCA_025447875.1 Notarius cookei
GCTGGGATAGGCTCCAGCTTGCCTGCGACCCTGTAGAACAGGATAAAGTGGCTAGAGATAATGAGATGAGATGTACAGTGACAGTCAATAACTTGGACCTACTCAAGGACATGAACGCTATGGCAATAGTGGGCTCACAATGATTTAGGATGATGAATGATTTGTACAACATGCATCTTTAATCGGGGGGGAAAAAAAAAAAAAAAAAAAAACCTGGTGCACAAGTTAATTTACTTTGGGGTTTCTGAACTCAAAACAGGATCAAAATTATACATATACCCAATTAGATTATTAATTGAATGGTGCTGAAAATTCCAAAATGTCTGAAATGTGCCAAGACATCAGCTTCCTGTTCGTGATTGTGATTTACTGCAGCTTTTCTGGGCCAACATAAAAAAGGGTTTGTTTGACAAGTACAAGTTATTGAGAGGTGCAGTAGTAGCCACTTTGTGAACTGCTTCAGATGGTCAGGAACAACCTAGGAACTGGAAGCTGCTGGAACACCATTAGCATTGTCTACGGTCAAGCTTGGGGGCAGGGGGGGCCTTGACCCAAAAAAAAAAAAAAAAAAAACCCTCGACACCTTCAAGCGCAACTAAAATTTACAGCTGACCACACAGACAAAGAAAAAGCCTTCTGGAGGAAAGTTTTATGGTCAGGTGAAAGATTTAGCTGTTTGGCTACAATGACCAGAGATATGTTTGAAGGAGTAAAGTTGAGGCATTCAACCCCAAGAACACTTGAATAATGGAGGACAAGCTCAGAATTCTCCAGCATAATCTCAAACCAGCAGCTAAAATAATCTGACAATTGTGTGTTCCAATACAACAATGACCCCAAACACACCTAGAGAGAGAGAGAGAGAGAGAGAGAGAGAGAGAGAGAGAGAGAGAGAGAGATATAGAGCAGGTGAGACAGTAGCCATTATGCTTCACGGCATATTAAAAAAAAAAAAAAAAAAAAAACAATCATATTTCCTACATATGAACCAATGGAAATTAATTCATTTAGCATTAAGATGAACTGTGGGGTTCAGACCTCATTCTGTGAGTGCGTTATTAGCAGTTTTGGAGAACACAGCCAGCACAAAAGCACACCCTCAAGTGGACAATATTCTATAGAACATGTCTATACATGCTATGAAAAGCATCCTCTAACCACACACTTCCTCAGATCAAGAGGAACAGATTCATATTCTCTTTGAAAGTTTCCTCAGGCAATGGAATTACTTATTTAAAAAGATATATTGCAGCTTCTAATGGTTTAGGAAATAAAATATATATTTAAAAAAAAAAAAAAACAGCTCTGCCTCAAAGGATCATGCGTGCACATGAACACTGAAAGTCACAGAAGTGTGAACAACCTTTAAAAAGCCCTGGTCCAGGAAGCGAATGTTATGGCTTTTAACTCAATGAGGAATTCAATCCCAACTGACTTTACAGAAAAAGAACTAGAAAAAAAAAAAAAAATCAGGTGCAGGAAGGCAGATTCATGGGTTAGTTAAGAAACAGTGTATTTGAAACTCCAGAAGAACTGCGTTGATGCTGAGGAGTAAACCTAGGACAAGCTTTTTGGCCCAACCTTCCAAAAACGCTGCGATGCCATCTGGCACCGGCTCACACACGCTGGCAGAGTGGAAGCCACAGACTAACACACACACAGAGGAGGAGCATCTATTTCATTACCACACACATACACTGAGTAAATATCCACATTCACAACCTTCTCACTTTCTTACACCAATACACACCACAAAAATGCTCAATAAATAAAATAACACTTCGCACAGGTGAAGTAGCTCAAATAGTGGAGTGTATTTCCATTCGCCCGGTGCTGCACTCTTACTTGTTTTCATTGCTGGCATCGTATCTTGGCATGGGGTCCAAGTCATTTCCATTTACATCATAACTGGCCTGGTTATCCTGTACATGGAGATCAGAGGCAAAGGCTTACTGTAGTTAAAAACGAGACAACGATGCAAAGTGGTGGCCAAGTCGACTGGAGTGGGAAACTGGAGCAAGCTTTACTTACTTCCAGTACATGATCACTCTTAGAAAAACAGGATTAAATCTTAAGTGTAGCACTGAATTAGCACAACACAATGTGTAGGCCAACCTAGACATCAGCTACTCACATAGTTCTGGATGAGATCTGGGTGGTTCCGCTCAATACCGTCATCCAAAATAGTGACCACGACATCTTTGCCTGTATATCCCCTCTTCCAGGCGCCAACAATATTCATGTCTGACTGGCAGTTATGGATGTTGTCGTTACAGTGCTGCCAACATACAAAAGAGAGAAACTCAGCAGATGGGTAGATGAAAGAAAAACCAAGTTAACGCTAGACTGCCTTGCAGATTTTTCAAGTGTAGGTCATAAAAATAATTTTCCCCGACACCCAATTATTTTTGTTTAGTGGAATGAAAGCTACTTAATTCAAAATCACAGACTTCCAATTTTATTGGGTTTTAAAAAATAGAACAATTAATTAATTTTGGGCCATGTGGCCTTAAATTCTCCGATATTTTTTCCTGCTTCACCATGACGCAATACAAGATACTACGTCATGAACCACGTGGTGGGCTTTCCCTGTTCACGCAAGGCATTGTGGGATACAAATTTGAAACAGGAGAGAAAAATGGAAGATGCAAATGAAACGTGAAAGACCGACTACAGTAACGGAAAGTGAGAAGAAAAGACATTATATATGAAAGAAAGGAAACGCAGGACCAAACTAATAAATATCAGTGATCAGCTGTTTGTTTAGCGACAGAATGATGGAACTGTCAGTGCACGGTCAAAGGTAAACCTGTAGATGGCAGCAATGCAACACTGGATGCCAGCTGCCGTAAAACCCAAAAGAAGAAGAAAGTAAACCTGTGCATGTGCACACGGACTTCTTCTGTCCGCTTGATTGCATGAAGCAAGCGATTTCACGCACATTATTTGCTCAGGAATCCCCTCAAATTAAATAACTTCCCAGCCACAGAATGGCCTGATATTTTGTGAGATATTACAGAAATAAACATGATCACAATGACCACATTTCAGAGGGAACTAAATTTCACAGATTTTATGAAACCGAAAGGTCGTCTAGCTTTAAGGCACAGGTTTCATACAGAAAATTTAAACTAAAGCAACATTATTTTATTTTTAAAACAGGACACATTTAGACTTCTGCATTTTATTTTATTTATTTATTAAGGCCTGGATGTACTATAAGGATAGAAAAGGAAACCAAGCCAGGATGTACTGAGAAAAATGACTGACAGCACTTGGATAAAGTGCTTGATAAGTACGCTGTTCATTGCTCAATTTAAGGAAGTGATTACATTATCAAAGTAAATGTAAACTACTTGACTACACCATGCAACAAAAACAGATAAACACATTCTTTTGGCCTGCAGTTGGAACAGACCGTCTTTCACCAGTCAAGTTTATTTGCTCTCAAAGTGCAACTCCCAGGAATCCTGGTGGATGGTGGTGTCCAGGTCAAAGTATTTATCTTATCTGAATTGCATTAACCATTGACAGAAAATAGAAGAGTGCAGCTATTAGGTTATTGTTCAGTTTGACAAAAATCAGGCACACACAACCAATATAACCCCACGAGATAATTACAGCTCTTCATCGACAAATTATTGACTGCACCAGAACATTTCAAATAGTCAAATAGCAGCAGCAATTTTTGAGTTAATAATGAAAACACTGATGCAAAGTAACACTACACATGAGAATTACATAAAGGCTTAGGGCTTAAGAGCAACTCGGGCAAAGTACCCCAACTACTTCCATAAATTTTCAGTGATCAAAGAGCAAGAGGGCAGAGGTTTATGTCTTATGAACTTGTGATGCAACCTTCCTTTTTGTGAAAATACTCAAGAAATATTATGCTCACGTTGTTACACTTGTACGTTCTGTGATCCAGCAACATGACAGAATGTAAAAACATATATGTTTGCTAAACACTACGCCAAAGGTCAAGGTTTCCTCTGTCCTGAAAAGTGGTAGCCTCAGTATTCGTCACCATTCATCTTAGTACATGTATAATTATAATACACCGATTATTTTTCTTCATAATTAAGAAGTTTGACAATTACATGTACATAAAAAAAACATGCGAATTGTGACATGAAGGTGACGTACAATGGAAGTTTCCAAAACACCTTTCTTTTCTACAGTAATCTGGGTGACACTGGAGATTACAGTCAGTACTACACTCGGAACAAACCACTCGTCAAAAAAAAAAAAAAAGACTAACCCCTTTAAAAGGTGCTTTAAGATCATTTTAATGATCCCCCCCTTAGAAAAATAACACGTTCCAAGTTATACGTACAACCTCAAATAAGAAAATTAAGTTGATACAAGATGGAACATGTTCCAAAAAAGAAAAATAAATAAAAAAAGCTGGAACTGGAGCACTTTTGGGCTAGTAATGAGGTTAAAAACAATTAAGTAATGATGTGATGTCAGATGATTGTAATCAATTATTTGGAACGAAAGCATATCCAGGAAAGGCCTAGTCTCTGAGGGGCAAAGATGGGCTTTCCAGTTAGTCAACAAATGCATAAGAAAATGATTGAAATGTTCAAAAACAATGTTCCTCAAAGAAATATATGAAGAGATTTGGATATTTCACCCTCTCCAGTGTATAATAAACAATTCAAGGAATCTGGAGGAATTTCAGTGTGTAAAGGGCAAAGGGCACAAGCCTAAGTTGAACACCCGTGATCTTTGATCCCTCAGATGGCACTGCATCAAAAACAGTCATTCATCTATAGCGGATATAACCACATGGGCTCGGGCTTACTTTGGCAAACCTTTCTCAAGCACTAAACTAGTTATATATCCACAAATGCCAGTTAAACTTTACTGTACAAAAAGGAAGCCTTATATTAACCAAGTTCAAAAGTGCTGTTGACCTCTCTGGGATGGACCATCACACAGTGGAAATGTGTATTGTGGTCAGACAAATCAGTATTCCAGGTGCTCTGGACCAAAGACGAAAAGGACCATCCAGACTGTTACCAGGAACAAGTTCAAAAGCCAGGGTCTGTCATGGTATGGGGTTGTCTCAGTACGCTTGGAAAAAAGATAACTTACACTTCTGTGATGGCAGCATTAATGCCGAAGCATACATTGAGATGTTGGAACAACATATTCTGCCTTCAAGATGACATCTTTTAGAGGGATATTTCAACAAGACAATGGAAAACCACATTCTGCACACATTACAAAGGCATGGCTGTGGAAGAAGAGGGCATCTGTCCCCGCTGTCCCCAGTAGGGAATGTGTGGTGAATTCTGGAGAGAGGGGGAAACCCCCCCCAACAACTCCATACTGTTACACACGAAGACCTGTTTACAGGAAGAATGGGACAAAATAATACCTGAAACTCTTCATCACTGTGTTTTTAGTTCATAAATATTTTTTTAAGTGCTGTGAGAAAGAATAGCAACATTATAAAGTGGTAAATATTTTACCGTCCCAACTTTTTTTTTTTAAACATGTTGCAAGAATCTCAATTGAAATGTGTTCATTTTGAAAAAACAAATACAATACAATACAATACATGAGGTTAAAAAAAAAAATAAAGTGCTGTTATATTGTTTTGAGTGCAATGCAGGTCAAAAATAATTTCCAAACCATTGTTTTCAGTTTCAGCATACTGTCCCAAGTTTGTCCAATTTGGGGTTGTAGAATATGGTCAAGTGACAATGCATTAAACCATGACCTTAGTGTATCAAATTGCTGAGAAAACTCCTTTGAAAAACTGAATCCTGGTCCAGAGTAGCTTGGTTTTTGTATGGATGTGCCTCCTGTCAGTCATTTTATCGAGACACTACTGACAACTATATATCCCGGGGGCAGAGCTTTGGAATAATTTCTAACCATGTTCACCAATATTGAAACCACATAACTCATAACTCTTCGAGAACTAATCTTTGAGAGCGTAAGCTAAAGTCAAACATCTTTAATTAGAAATGCGTGGACCATGTTAATGAACCAGGAAGTAACTGAAATATTCACTCGGTCATGCATTTGGTTTGACTCTATTTAAGCTTTATTTTGGTGTATGATATCAAACTGAGCATCCTCACAACACTTAAAACAATACACAGATACACAGAGCTCTGACTGACTTACAAGGTGTGTGTGTGTGGGGGGGGGGGGGGGGGGGGGGGGGGGGGGGGGGGGGGGGGGATGAAAAATTGTCTGTCGGGTAACATGCAGAAATACTTTCTACTTGAGTAGTCGCATTATTGCACTATGGTTCATTATACTCACTATGTACCACATACTACTCCACTTAGCATCGTTGAAGTAGATGGAGTCAGACTGGGATGAGCTGGTCTTGACTGAACCTGGGTACAAGGGTTTATAATCTCGCTTTACCCTTCTTTTCACCACTTGCTGCTGAATCCATTCCACCTAGGATAGAGGAAAGTCATACTATATTAATCATTTCTATAATTCATAGCTTTTGTTAGAGACAGACCTGGTTAAACATCTGGTTCCACATTTTCACACGAGATCACTAAGGACAGTGTGTATACATCTACTGAATTTTATCAGGAGGCGTCACACTGGTGGCAAATTAACCATTCAGATTAATATCACCACCCTACCAACATCAGTTTCTTTGTGTACAGTACCAGTCAAAGGTTTGGTTAGGTTGTTCTGTATTTGGACCATTTTCTACATTGTAGAACAATAATGAAGACAGTTGAGCATACACAGACGCCATGATAGAACTGCCCTGTGCCATCACCAGCAGGATAATCAGTTGATCTGCCACCTGTCTTGGGGAGTTTTGGCCCTCTTACGATCAAGACTCCCTCGAGGTGGGGGGCCAGCAGTGCAAAAACAAGGGCACCACTTCCTCTGAGCCAAAATATCATTTGCCTCGATGAAATCTGATGCTGGTCCTCCTTCAAACCACAAAATAGCCTACTTCTCAGGGAAACCCCAGGAATTCCCACTGAGGAAACTAAAGATTGATTACACATTCAGACTATCTGCTCCATTGCATACACTGGGACCACACCCATGAGGATCCGGACTCTGCTGCTTCTGACACTGCCCTACTGACTGACAGCCTCGCGCCTGCTGAATCCTAGATCTCGCAGCCACTTCTGAAAAGAGAATGCAATGAAGCCACGGCAGCCAACGTCAAAGGGGTAGCACGAAGCTTTCCAGCCTCTGTCCCAACACTCTGCATATTTTCTTAGCTTTCTCTCGTGAGCATCGTCTACGTCATCTTCCCAGGGGTCTGTCGACTCGCCAACGATGCCTTTTCTCTCTTGTAGACCAAACAACAACGTCGGGCCATAGCAAGGTGATTGCTGTGTCTTCTGAAAAGCTGCCTTTCCATCAAGATCAGTCTTCACTTGCCAGTCACTCGCTGAAGAATGATCTGTATTTGGACTATTTTCTACATTGTCGAACAATACTGAAGACATCAAAACTACGAAATAACATATGGAACATATATGGAATTATATGGTAAACAAGAAGTGTTTAAAATTTTTCATATTTTAGATTCTTCAAAGTAGCCAGCGGTTACCTTGACACTTTACACACTAATCGGCATCATCTGAACCAGCTTCATGAGGTAGTCACCTGGAATGCTTTTCAATTAACAGGTGTGCCTCATCGAAAGTTAATTAGTAAACTAGTTTATTGCTTTCTTAATGCGTTCAAGAGTAAACAGTAAATAATAAACATACAGGACAGTAAATTCTACACCACAATGATCGTAACCCATATTACATCAAGAACCACTAGACCAAGTTAAGAGAAACAACAGCCATCATTACTTTAGACATGAAGTGTCTTTTAATGAATAAACCAAGAAAAAACACTGAATTGGGAGGTGTGTCCAAACTTTTGACTAGTACTGTAGAACAAAAAAAAAAAAAAAAAAAAAAATCTTATAGATGGCAGTACACCCAGGTGTGTTGGTGCCATGGTGATGGCCTGACCTTTGGTTCCATGGAGATAAAGCTGTGCGCGCCACGGCTGGAGAGCGTCGACCTTTTTATCGTCCGACTGTGGAAGAAATGGTAGTAGTCCTTCAAGTCGCCAATCTATAAGAACATAAGCCTGCCATGAAGATCTTTAGGAACACAGATGAGGAACATCACAACTGTAGTTACATAAATTCCATAAAAAGGATTTAAAAAAAAAAAAATGAACCCCATCCATTCTCATGTAAAGGCACTCAAATCACACCAAGCTTTGGTCTTGAATAGATTTAAGTGCCAAGATCGAGCTGATACATCATCACTGACAGATTTTACTCAAGCATTAACTTTTTGTTAACCAACTTAACAAAATTACTCTCGAGCAAGGCTTCTGAGCACCAGTCCTGGAGACCCCTTGCACAGTTTGAGGTTTTTCCTTACTGCTGACAAACCTGGTCAGCTTATTATTAAGCTCTCTTTCAAGCGAGGGTTGGGAAAACTTCAAACTTGGCAAGAGAAAGAGTCCCCAGGAGAGTGTGTACCCCAGTTTATCACCAAATAGCAGAGAGACTTGTACAAATTTCCCACTGGGGACATTACATTTCAGGCATTTAGCAGATACTTTTATCCAGAGTGATATACAACATACCCAGAGCAGCCTTGGGAGTAGCTGGAAGTCGGGTGCATTGCTCAAAGGCACTTCAGCCATTCTTGCTGGTCCAGGTAATCAAACCAGCAGCCTTTTGGTCCCAAGGCTGCTTCTCTAACCATTAGGCCAATACATCCATCTAAAGCATCTATATGGCTTTTGTATCAAATACTGTCAGTCATATGGTCATTATTCCTCTTCATGCCTCATGCATCCTGTATTTTGGCCTTTAAGTGCACCCTGGAGTTACCTGTATATCAGCTGCTGACTTCTGTCAGACCTACAGGCAACATGTTGCTTAAAGCTGCCAACAGACACCCATCATCTCTCGTTATTTCTTGACCGCTTCAGCGAGTACATTTTGTACTTTTAGGGGCCACAGAGATCAGTGTGGCTACAAGCTCAATTCGGTTCCCTCTTTACCTTACTTACTTTGTTACCCATCAGTCTGCCATACTGAGCAGTAGACCAGTTCAAAGCCAATTCCCTCAGCGCTCTGTCTCAATGGCCTGCAATCTGCGGGCCTGTGAAGACATGCCGTTAACATGGTTGAGTGGCTCTCCCTAATCATAGCAAGCCATAGCTGGACTCCAACACATACAGGGCCAGAGCTGGGTCTTCCCCATATCACCATTGAATGGGGCCTTCTAGATTACTGCAGTCCTATGATCCCTCTTCCCACGCCTTGCTGTCTAGCAGGCCTGTGACCAAGTGCTGCCATCATCATGTAGAGACGCTGCTCATAGCTAACCTACTACATTAACCAGACTGCACACACAGGGATTGAAGTTCCGGAGATCCCTTCTATCTCATCTCTGCCAGGCCAATCAGTGATTCCTCCTTCAATTGCCATATCCACCACCATCCAAAAACTAGCAGGCTTGGGACTTCATTCTGCTCACTAACTTGATGGTTAGCCAAAGCCGCATATCAGCTGTGTGTCCACTGCGTCCCTGTGCAGTCAGCTCACCCAGCTGGCAGATTTAGACCCTGCTTCAGAGTTGAATCTGACCCAAATGCCATCGCCTAAACAACCTGCTAATTGTACATGTCCATGGCCAACAATGACTGATAAGCAGAGAAAGCTGAAAACACGACAAGAGGCTCTTTCGAGGCGTTTTGACGACCTGGCATCAGACACAGCTAAACTGAAATCACTGATCCTGGAGCTAAAGTTTAGACCTCAATAGGGAACTCAAAGCCAAGGAAAATTTTCTCCTCATGATTCTAATCCAGAGAGTGCAGGGATGCAGTTTCTGGAACCACACCTCGGAGACATTTCCAGTCTGACAGTGAACAGACAGTTCAACCACAGTGTTATTCATGTCGTGCCAAGATCAAATCAACTTATTGTGGTTCTCCCTGGCAGACCTGGACAGTCCACTAGGTCAGGATCCACGGACCCAAAGCTCAGGCCACATTGCACAGAATTCTGTAATCAGAGTCTCCAACTTCAACTTGTGATCCTGAAGTGGCCTGCGAGGCATTGGTGTCCAGTGGTTGGAAACGCCTTAGTATCTTACTGGGCGCTGACAAACTTGTCACAAGCTTTCTGAAAGGAGAAAGTCTCCCCCAAGAGCCCGATCTGGGATCTACTTTTCCACTGGAGCCCAGAAGCCCATGCAGGACACCAAGCTCATCCTTGTAAGTGATCACTTCAGCAAAGAGTGGGAGAACCTTGCATTGGTGGTCCGATGACGCCAGTGTGACAGTGTGGTTGAAACCAGGGTTTTCACAAAAAGTCACTTTTATTTACTGATTGATCTCACAGTAGCCCAAGAATTGGACCTCCGTGTTCATCTACCACCAGCACATGACATGAGGAGGTCCTCTATAAGCTATAAGAACAGAATATGGCCTACTGGGTAGTTATTCGCAGTTCGGGGAAACACCGTTACATGCATAACTAGCATTTTTGTGAATATCTTCTATTACAGCCCTGTGATAACCTGGTGACTTGTCCAGGGTGTACCCTGCCTCTCGCCCATCGTCAGCTGGGATAGGCTCCAGCTTACCTGCGACCCTGTAGAACAGGATAAGCAGCTACAGATAATGGATGGATGGATGGATGTTGTACAATCATTCTGCCACAGAAAAAACAAAACAACAACAAAAAAAGTTCAAAGGAATCAATGAAAGCCCAATATTGCCATGACATTCATGTCCATGATGACATTTCTGTCCCTGTATGTAAACTTCTGGCTACAACTGTATGCATATACTGTACAACTATATGTACTTCTGGATTTCGTTCCTGAATACAGTACTGTGCAATAATAATACAGTTCTATCTATCTCTCTATCTGTCGATCATGGGGGAACTATATCTTGAATGGGATGTTCAAAATGATCCTACGGGTGTGGTGGTTAGGTGTCCACAAACTTTTGGCAATATAGTGTATATTAAATGTCTGCCCAGTCTGTGGAAGGGTGCCAATAATTCTGGTTCATAAGATTTACTAATCAGAAAGCGGGCTAGAGATAATGAGATAAGATGAGAGGTCTTTCATTTAATACTGGTAAATCCCGTGACTAGCAGGGGAGGGTGTTTGATAACATGCGTTACCAAATAGTTGCTTCTGACCTACACAAGTGCACTAAGCAGGGTATAAGATAAGGGACCATACGTCATTAGTACAGTCGATCTTATGCGGCTCTATTTGGGACTGAACCTTCTGCTCGACTTCCTGTGCTCAGACGGCTGTCCATCAAGCAGCGAACTAACGTGCGAGCTCATTTACTTTCATTTAATCCAACGAGAGTAAGTGGGGGATAAATCGTGACGATAATAGCTATCTAGATTTCTTCAGTCAGCGACTCTCACGATATGTTATTTAGCCCAGCCTCTTTGACCGAATGTTTACAGGAATGGGAAGATCTCGAAAAGGAGTACCAGCAAGTTCAGGTGAGAGGGCAGCAATTTCTTTTTATCTATCTTTTTTAAGCACATAGCTGTATTTTAGCTGGCTGTCCAGCGAATAATTCTTTTGAACAGTTACAACGAGCTAGCTAACTAGCCAGTTTAACGCGGAATCAGTCATTATTCAAGCTTTCTTAGCTAAGAATAAAGCCCGTCATTGTGCTGAATAGCTAAAGTAAAACTTTGTCCTCATTCTAGTCGCTAATTAGTCGTATCGTGAAGGATTCTGTAATATATTTGGCAGACTTCATGACGAAAAGTCCCGTCTACTATTGTCTATGTCTACAACACTACCAATAAAATGAGGCTGAAATTGGCTGCTGATTCACATTCTCCGTTCCACCTTAAAAGATCCAGTATTTACGATGTCACGCCTGTAGATGGCGCTATAAAACTACATGTACAATGCCTGTAAACTGCCATAAAACCTGACAGAAGAAGAAGAAGGGAACGCTATGCAAAAAATCTGCTTACTTCGTATGCTGTTGCAAAACACTTGACAGTTGCATAAGTGTTTTGTTTAAATACTCACTATGGAAAAAAGTTTACTGTATAATTTGTAAATAACGGCCTTGTGCAGGGTTCCCCATGGGTTCTTAAAAATATCCTTCTCTTTTTTCCTCGAAAAATAGTGTCATTTTCTTAGTCTGTATTTTTTTTCTTAGTGACCGATTTATCAAAGTGGACTTAATACAGTTTTGTACCAACTAAACTGGCACAATTTAAATATCTGTTCAGATACAAGCCTCTCCATTACATATAAAATTTGGGCTCCACTCCAACCTCTAATAAGAGAGACTTGATTTTGGGCGTCCTGTGCACCATCAAGCTAAAATCAACCTCTTGTTTGAACTTACTGAAGATTATTTTAACACGGAATTATCCAAAAAAGGTATTAGGACTCCCTTTACTTCAACACAAAACTTGATTTACAATTGAACAGAGTCGACGGTGCAAAGCCTCTTGAAAAGATCACGGGCTCAGTCCAGTTTTCCTGCTCTTTTTTTTTTAAGGGAGATTGGCATCGATATGTTGCCGAGGTTATATCTAACTTTACAAGATAATATTATCACCCACACACATTCCAAGGTTATGACATCTTTATTACTGATTTTTGCACTGCTCTTTTTAAATTTATGTAGTTCAAATTGGTTTCTGTCTCCATCATTATTAGGGCCCGAGCACCGTTAGGTGCGAAGACCCTAATGTTTTTGAAGGATTGTTGTTGTTGTTATTATTAGGGCCCGAGCACCGTTCGGTGCGAGACCCTATTGTTTTTCGAAGGATTATTATTTTTAGGGCCCGAGCACCGTTAGGTGCGAAGACCCTATTGTTTTCGAAGGATTATTATTATTATTATTATTGGTGATGGCCTTTCTTTGTGGACTTTGCATGTTCTCGCCATGTCCGCGTGGGTTTCCTCCGGGTGCTCCGGTTTCCCCCACAGTCCAAAGACATGCAGGT
>JAOEHH010000002.1:10636595-10650120 GCA_025447875.1 Notarius cookei
AAAGACAACTGGCAGAGCATGTCTGTGTGTGTATATCTGTTTCTGAGTGTTTGTGTCTGAACTTAACACATTCATGTATTTAATTTTGTCATTCCTTCATTATTCAAAAAATAAAATATGTATCATATGACTATACATACATATTTAATAAATTATAATGATTTAATAAAACATACAGCATAATGTGGTTTATGTTCGACCTGAATATTGGCTGCTCTAGTTCATCAGCATAATGCTGTAGTTAATTTTTGAAATAGTTGATTCATGTTCCCTTTTTTTTTTTTTACTTTGAGTACCAGTGTCTCTAATGGTATAAGTGTTATAATGCTATATTGTGCACTATTTAGAAAGATTTGCCATTTTGTAATTACTGTAGGTCTGAAAGTGTACTGTAGAATAGCAAGTGCACACCAGATGTCCTAAAGTACACTGCAGTTGTTCAAAGAATTTAGAGTACGGATTTTCTTTGCTGTTGATGAGGAAAAGGGTGTAAGTAACTTTTTTTTTTTTAAGCACAGGTTCAAATCAGAGATGAGGACCATGTGCAAAGCTAATCCCTAACATCAAATATAAGGCAGCATGTTTTTAAATAGACATGTTAAAAATTTTTTGTGGATATTCTCTTATTCTTTTTGCTTGTGACTTAAAATTTCATATTGTACATTCTATTGAAAAGAAATGCTTATCTGACTAAAAAAAAAAAAGCAAACAGTGTCTCTTTAACTAAAGTGCTCTTGCAGACTCACTGGAGTATCCCTTCTTGTTTCTCATCAACCTCCCACCTCTTAATATCAACTTCACCTCTTCCATGTGCTTCTTTATATTCTGTCCCTGCAGGTGTGTGTGTGTGTGTGTGTGTGTGTTGTGAGCATGAGCATTTACTGAGAAATGGCCTGGGGATGTAGTGCCAGTAGTAAGAAAAGTAGTGAGCATCATAGCCATCACTCCTTCAGAAAAAGGACACAGGTCCACTTGCTCTTATTTCATGGATTGGGATTTCTCAACCTTCCACTCCTCTCTCTCTCTCTCTCTCGCTCTCTCTCTCTCTCTCTCACCTCCCCTAAGGGAGCAGACGCCAGGTATACAGAGTGAGCAAGTGTAGTGTTTTTGTGTCTGAAGGGAATGGAAGGCAGGTAATAGATGTGTGTGTTGCAGGCAGTGAAGCAAAAAAGTAAAAATTGGACAGGATGGACAGAAGCTGAGTAAGAGAAATGGGGCATACGGGAAAAGGTACAGGCTACTTTGCCATTGTAAAAGGTCTGTTGAACTCAGATATACATATTTAGCTCATTACCATTGTACTGATTGGCAGTTATAAGAACAATGCTTAATAACTGATTAATGAGTGGGTGGGAAGCATCTTGCTGCTGTTATAACTGCTGTTTTGTGCCACTTTACATTATTCTATACTGAACTGTATGGCGAATGATAATCTTCAGGAATGTAACTTTTGGCTTAAAACCTGAAAGCTTGTCAGATGAAGATTAGATTAGATAAAACTTTACTGATCCCTTTGGGAGGGGTCCCTCAAGGAAATTAAGATTCCAGCAGCATCATTACAGATAAACAGAGAAAAGAAATAGAGAAAAACTTCTTGATAAATTAAAATAAATTAAGTATTTACATATACAAATATAAAAGAATAAGATATGGGGAAGAGAGGAAGGGGGAGAAGTGGGGTTAGGGTAAGTGTGTGTGTGGGGGGGGAAGCAGGAAAGATATTGCACTTTATATTGCACATTATATATTGCATATTGCCTAATATATAAAATGTGTGTGTGTGTATCCTCCAACATGGCGGTGGTCAATGACGCAAGCAGTTTTGGTCACGTGGTTGCAAATGAAGAATACTGTGAGTAGAGAAAAACAAAATGGCGGAGCATGTTGCTGAACCAACCGAAGACAAAATAAAAACTCGACTCTAAAACAAAGCCCCAAAAATTACAAAAAAAAAGCAACAAAATATGGAATAAAAGTATTTGATAAGAACATATCTTAGCATTTTTTACATTCTTCATCTTTAAGCAAAAAAATTTGTTGAATTTTTTTCAGACCAGTTCAAAAGCTCAATCAAAGAAGTTTGAAAATTACAGAACTGAAATGTCCAAGGAAGAATTAAATAAATGTCTAAAACTATTCTATACCTATGCATGACAGCAAGTCCGTTTTGTATCAAGGTTTTATTTATCGAACTTGCAAAAAATAAAAATGCTCCTCTTATAAAAATCCAGTGAATGTGGATAGAATAAAACAGTTATGCTATTCAATGTTGTCGTACATGGCTTAAAGCCAACTCAGTGCTACGCACTTTGTTGACTATCAGCTCATGTACGACTCGATTTCATGGAATAATTGTTATACATCACACAAGGTCCGTTCATCATTCCCAACATTCATATTCGGACCCAGTACTGGAAAGTCATTGGCCATGACAAAATGGTGTCAAAATCAGGTTGAATTCATATTAACAAGTCTCAGCTCCTAATGTGTGTGTGTGTTGGCCAATATTCAAAAATTCCATTATGTTTGATCTAATGAGTCACACTGGGATACCATTAGGGTTGATGATGTATGTGGGCTAAAGCTGATTTTTGACAAATATACATCCTAGTTCATAAAAGAAATTTCACCTTCGGGTTTCCTTTCCTAATTTCCTTTGGTGAACATTTCTGTTTGGAGATGTTTAGTTAACATTTATGGAATGAGAGATAATACTTTGTAAAAGTAAGTTTTCTGACAAGGAAGTTAGTTCCTACTTCCTATTATCACTTATAACCACGATATACAGGCATAACCTCACTGGCCCTCTCTCTATCTCTCTTGATGATACAAAACAAAATGCTGCTTGTCATGTTGCAGAGAAACTGGAAAGCCATGGTCTAATGGTTAGAGAAGCAGCTTTGTGACCAAAAGGTCACTGGTTTGATCCCCTAGACCAGCAGGAATGGCTGAAGTCCCCTTAAGCAAGGCACCTAACCCCCAACTGCTCCCCTGGCTGCTCTTGTACATCGCTGTGGATAAGAGCATCTACTAAATGCCCATCATGGAATGGAGTGGAAAGCACAAACTCCTCTGTCCTGAACACTTGAGTCTCTAAAACATGAGTCTAAATGTAACAAAGAACAGTTTGAAAAAGTGTGCTGTGGCATTTGTTAATAAATTAAAAAAAAAAAAACTGTGATTGTTAAAAGAGAAAACTATCTCTGACCTATAAAAAGCTTGTTCACCATATTTTTTAAAATCTGTATTATTATTCTTGCACTTGGGCCTGGACTTGCATCCCATCCAGGGTGTGTCCTCTTCTCATGTTCGCAGTACAGCCTCCAAAACCACCATGATCTTGACCAGTTGCTCAGAATGACCACTGTTGCTACATAACCTTAGTTATCCGTAAAGTACACCTGCCTTACATCTGCACTCACTGGCCGTTTTATCTGGTAATCCTATCTGGTAGGTGCTCTTTGAAGGTATACAGTTTCAGTGAAATGGGATAATAGCTGATCAAATATTATTTTCAGCACAGCAGTGACACTGAAGTGACAGCGCCATAATCGTAGATGTTATGTTGGTATGAAACAGTATTACTGAGATTTTTAAACACTCCAATTTCACTGCTGGACAGCACAATTGCACGGTGGGTAGCATTACTGCTTTCCAGCTCCAGACTTCAATCCTGAACCGTCTGTGTGGAGTTTCACATGTTCCCCCTGTGTTCATGTGTGTTTCCTTAAAGTTCGACAGGTAGATCAGGCAGATCGGCTCAAATAAATTGCCCATGGGTGTATGGGATGTTGGTGTGTGACTGTGTGTGGGCATGGTGCCCTGCAATGAAACTAGTGTCCCATCAGGGACGGATTCTCCTTCCTTGCTCCCAGTCCTACTGGGATAAGATCTGGATCTACCTCGATCCTGACCAGGATGAAGTGGTTACTGAAGATGAATGAATTTCTCTGCTGGGTTAAGAAACAGTCCATCAACCAAAAAGATCCAGCCAACAGCAGGCCTTGTACAGGGAAAAATTTGTTGTCGTAAATAAGCTATCGTCATCACTGCTGAACCAGATCCAGGCTTGAGGCGAACCATGTTTGGTTGACTTGGCCAGAATTGCAGCAGGAGTGTGACCGGTTCCTTTCTGCGCACACACACCTATGGGCAATTTAGAGTAGCCTGTTAACCTAACCATATGTCTTTGGGGAAAACCAGAGCACCCAGAGGAAACCCACGCAGAAGAAGAAGAAGAAGAAGAAGAAACCTTTATTTGTCACATGTACACTCAAGTGAAATTCGTCCTCTGCATTTAACCCATCTGAAGCAGTGAACACACACATATGCCCAGAGCAGTGGGCAGCTATGCTACAGCGCCCAGGGGGCAGTTGGGGGTTAGGTGCCTTGCTCAAGGGCACTTCAGCCCAAGGCCACCCCATGTTAACCTAACCGCATATCTTTGGACTGTAGAAGAAACTGGAGCACCTGGAGTAAACCCACACAGACATGAGAACATGCAAACTCCATACAGAAAGGTCCCTATCAGCCACTGGACTCAAACCCAGAACCTTCATGGTGTGAGGCAACAGTGCTAACCACTACACCACCGTGCCACCTAAATAAGCTATACAGCTAGTTCTCAACAGATACGACGCATGTCTTATAAAGAGGAGTACAACAGAAGAGTATTTGTCTGAAATCAGGTATGTAATCTGTGCACTTGGCGGGAAGAAAGGCACTACGATCTTGGCTATACTCTCTCAGCTGTCACTATAGTCAGTTGTAGGTGCCTGTGAGAGCTTTAAGGTGCCCTGTGATGTTGCAAGAATAGCTGCACTGGCAAAGCTGCATATATCTCAGAGGAAGCAAGTGTTGGCCCAACCCTCCCATATTGGTCGCTGTTCAATTGGGGAGAACGAGTGAATTGGAATTGGCACTGCCCAAACTGGGAGGAAACACTACCATGCCACTTCTGGATTGAGAATGGTCCGCCTCCAGAGTAACATCTGGTTGTCATTGGGTTTCGAGTGAACCTTTTCCATTGATGAATAAGATCAAGGTGTCTTGACAAATTGTCCTTAACCACAGATGGGCTCCAGTTAATTACATCTAGATGGTAGGTTTACTTGTTTAAAAGGCCAAGAATGTAGACATACCTAAACTGGCAACTGTATATAATCACGATACAACACTGTATATATGTACTATTTTTAGAATATGTTTTGTGAATCATCAGAAAATATTTCACTTTGATTGATTTATTGATTGTTTTGGTAACAGTTGCCTAGTTACCTCAAACAGCACGTGAGCAAATCCACACTAATTATGGCCATTTTTTCCTCCAACAAAATATATGAATCTCGCACGTCCTTGCAAAAATGATATTAAAGGGATGTCAGTCAGTGAAAGAGTGTGACGTGATTTAATGCAGCAAAAGACTGGGAGTAACCATACACACGTGAAAACTGTGTAGCGAAATCAACTATCCAGCTCACGCAGAAAGCGACAAACCCATTCACAGCGCAGACTTGCAATTGGTGGTGGTGGGGAGTTGGGGCGCAAATCCTGCGTGACAGCCCTTTACGTCGAGAGCCAAACTCCCCCCGCTCCCCTCAAGTGTCTCCCTTTTGTCTATAGTATCCGAGGACGGCTAACAGTGACAACTCACCCCCGCACACCCCCTCAAGCATTCCAGCGCACATTCCTACTGCCGCTCCATGCGACGTCTGCGATTTTGAGAAGAATTAAAAGAAGCAATGAAGTGTGTATTTTTTTTTTTTTCAAAACAATGAAAACCAATGGCTCATTTTTAAAAATACACAGTCTAGACCACCTACAAATTTTGCCTTCAACTCCTCTGGATTTTACTTGGCCAGAGAGAATCTGGCTTCCAAAAATACTTGGAGAAAATCCTTTTAAAGAGAGGCCCCTTTTTGCTCAATTAGTGTGTAGCTTTATGTAGACATGCAGCACAGACTGCTCTCATTGACCTGTATGTGCAAGCGGGATGGGCAGCAGGAAAACAAGCTGGTGTAGACACAATAGAGGCTCTGTGGCCCCTCACTGTACCACAGGGTCCTCTGATCCTGGCAGGTGGAATATTCAGCAAGCCGCAACACAAAAGGTGGTCCCCCAAATAGTTCTGCAATTGGCCACAGTGTGATTTGGGCCTAATAATCAGGCCTGCTGTGAGGATTTTATTGCAGCCAATTTATTCTGCTTACACCCTTCATTTTAGTTTTATCATGTTATAATTGCCATTAGGGTTGGGAATATAATCAAAGTCATGCCAGAATTTGGTCTTCCTAGGCAGTCTCCTGTCCCAGTACGAACCAGCTCATTAAGGCGTATGGGTGACACACCGATCTCCATTTTGATAGCCCTCGTCCTCTCGCCTATACAGCTAGGATTACAGTAGGAGACTGGTCCTCTGGTAACCACAAGAGTTTGATTTCCCCACACACATCTGTATTGCAGCATGCCTTACCAATAGGTACCATTTTTATGATGGTCTTTGGTATGACCCGACCACGAGTAGAACTCACGATCGAGAGACGGACATGCTACCCACTAGGCCAACTCGCCTAGTGCTTGATTGTGCACAATTAACATGTTGGCATTTAGCAGACACTCTCATCCAGAGCAGTGTGTGGAGCAGTTTTGCTCAAGGGCACTTCAGCCATTCTTGCTGGTCCAGGGAATCAAACCAGCAACCTTTCGGTGCCAAAGCTGCTTCTCGAACCATTAGGCCACGGCTACCCATTTCAACAAGAAACCATTTTCTTCTGGTTATTCAACTATAATGGGAAATAGTTCTATATTTTGGATAGATTTGTCTGGTATAGAGTTAGTATTAACCTTCTAGACTTTCTAAACATTATAAAAGGTTTCGGTGTGTGTCCGAGAAAGAGATCGAGAATGATAGACGATACTCCACATTAATCATTCCTCTGGATTGCCTCTAGATGTAAAGACGACGATGCTCTGTGAAAGGACACGAACATTACAGACATACTGTTTAGTACGAAGGTATGCCGGCTGAATGAGAACTGATTAATATCATGAGAGCCAAATATGAGATTAAATCAAAGCCATACATACTACTGTTAATGCATTCACAACCTAAGAACTGGATTAATTTTTTTTCAGAGATTTTGAGGGATAGCTGGTCTGTTGACTCGAAGTGACCGTGCGTCGTGTGTGTTTAGTTCACGTAAACAGCAAATGTGGGTACAAAGATCACACAAATGTAACACTCGAATACATCAATAAATTGTCATAGGCCTGTTTTCAGCCAGAATGTTTGTCCTGAACATCATTCAATTGCACACTACATAAACAGTACTTCAAGGTCCAAATGTAGAGTTCTTTTCATTCGTATTCTAATAAATCTTAATTTCTTTGTTTAAAAAAAAAAAGTCACTGTTAAGCAGTATGCCTGCAATAAAAGCCAACAAATGATCAGCCTTGATACAATTGTATAATATTGATTGTTTTTTCCCCTAATTTTGCCACAATAGATCTGGAAAAGTTGACGGAAGAAGTTTTAAATGTTCTACTGGAGCTGGGGCTTCACCTCATGACCTTTCTACAGGAGTCTTCAGCCTTGTTAAATTTTTTCGGAAGAGATCCAGCGCTGTTATTCTCCCCAGATACAGGAGTATTTGTGGGGGTGGTGATCATTTTGAAACCAGTGTTTTCACAAATTGTACCACTCAGAATTTTTTTATGGTTACTGCAGTGCTTAGCACTATCACCTCAGAGCAAAAAGGTTCTGGGTTCAAACCTGCCGGTCAACCGGGGCCTTTCTGTATAGAGCTTGCATGTTCTCCTTGTGTGTGTGGGTTTTATAAGGGTGCTCAAGTTTCCTCTGATCGTCCAAAGACATGCAGATTTGGTTAACTGGCTACTCTAAATTGCCCATAGGTGTGAATGACTGTCTCTTTGTGTTCACCCTGTGGTGATAGATTAGCAATTTGTCCAGGACATACCCAACCTCTTGCCTGAAATCAGCTGAGATTGACTCCTGCGACCTTCTCAGAAAATAAAGTACATTATTGTACGTTTAGGGGTACAATGGCTCGTCACTGGGGCAGCAGCCTCTTATTTATACCGTTTATATACCGATTGGGAACATGGATGTACCTTTTTGACCCGAAAGTTGAACTCCAATAATGAGCCCTAGAGGGTACATTAGAGTAGATTATACCTTGGGGGACAGAAATGGACTCCTACTGTACCCCTATTTCTGAGTGTAGTATAAGTGATACAGATGATGGACAGGTGACTATAAAACTTTAGTGTCCCCATATGCTTAAGCTAAAACTATCACAGATTGCATTTGTTCCTTGTTTTATATCGAAATATTTATCACGGAGAGAAGCAAAGTCAAAGTCATTGATGCAGCATTAGCCATATATTTAACAGTTATTCCACGAAATCGAGTCGTACATGAGCTGATAGCCGACGAGGCGCGTAGCACTGAGTTGGCTATAAGCCATGTACGACAAGATTGAGTGAAATAACTGTTTTATTCTAGCCACATTCACTGGATTTTGATAAACAGAGCATTTTTATTTCTAGCAAATTCGATAAAAACTTTATACAAAACGTCCGACAAAATAATTTCTGCTTAAGCCCGGCACACATGGGCGATTTTCGGATACAAGTTTCCCCTCTCGTGTGCGCGTTATCTGCAACCAGTGGGTGATTTGGGGAGGGGAATGCAAGTCACGTGGAAATCACATGACTACTTCGCGGGCAGGTATTGGCTTAGCCTTTGGAGGCGATTGCTTCCTTATCACAGACACACGCGCAGCAATATCTCTGCAACAAGTCAGCGACTGGCAATTCTTTGGCGCAGAATATCAAGCATGTTTGATACATGAATATCAATATCAAGCATGTTTGACAGCATGTTAAAACTGTTAATGTTATAATCATGTTATCTGTAATCACCCAAATGAGGATGGGTTCCCTCTTGACGGTTCTTCCTCATGTCGTCTGAGGGAGTTTATCCTTGCCACAGGCTCACTCACTGGGGATAGATTAAGGATAAAATTAACTCACGTTTAAAGTAATTTATATTCTGTAAAGCTGCTTTGTGACAATGTCTATTGTTAAAAGCGCTATAAAAATAAACTTGACTTGATACCTGCAATCTGTCGCAAGCAACAACAACAAAAAAAATCGCTGTCGCAAATATCCGCACACGAAGCGATTTTTCGCTTGTGTCAAAAAGTTGTGTGATCAAGCAACGGAAAATCACCCCTGTGCACCGGGCTTTAGAATGTAAACAAACCATCGAAATGAACAATTTGTGAAAAATGCTTGAATAATAATTATTGAAAAATTAAAAAAAATGTATACACTCACCATCAAATACTTTCTTTCCATTTTTTGGGTTTTTATTTCATTGATGGTTGGTTCAGCAACATGCGCCGCCATTTTGTTTTTCTCTACTCATGGTATATGAGCTGATTAGCTACTCTACTACTAGGCTATCAGAATGCATGATTGCTCATATCCAGGGAATGTGCATAGAATGTGTTTGATTTGAAGACATACTGTACATGTAAGCATCTGGCTTAGTATTTTGAAACAGATATTCCAAAAATTTACGTACACACACGGCCTCAATAGGAAGCTGTTGCTTAGCTTTTGGTAGCTAACTATGAACGAAACTAGTTCATATTCTGAGATGTTTAGTGCGTAACAAATTGTCTGATTTCAAAGTTCCAAAATTGTAAGACAAGCTTTTATAAAAAGGGCAGTGGATTTGATCGTAGAAATAAACGATCTTGTTCAAAGTGTCCACTTGATCAGCAATGGCGTTGAGAGCGAGCTTGTTCAGATTATTTTGAGGTCCAAGTGTGTATCGAGAAGAGAGTCTCAAAAACACTACATTAAACACAACAGTCCTTTAATGGTCATGCCAAATTGGATGGCTCCATTGACTTATCGCTTGTGCTAAATTTTCCATTCCATAACAGTCCAGTTAAGATGCTTAGGTATCCATTTAAGTCGCATTTACAAGACTTGTCTGCTAGTCAGAGACACCCGAAACAGTCTTTTGAGAGGAAATCTGATAAGTAGGCGAGCGCACTTGAAGATAACATCATGGACACTTTAGAAATGATTTAGCTAAATGTGTCCTTTACCATTCTACACTGACATACTGATTAAGTTTTTTGTAACCGTAGGATGTTTTTACTTTAATCGTAGCTCCCTCTTGTGGTTATGAACAAAACTACAGGCTCAAAATACAACATGAAATTGATCAGACCCTGCAGAAATTATGATTAAATGAAAAAGAAAAGCAAAATAGATGATAAAATTATAGATTATAAACTACAGCAGATAAAACTAGTTTGTAATGTCCTTATGGTGCCTGAATATTGAAAATTTTCTACATTAGTACAGTATTTGTATCATGTAAGCAATGCTGGAAGATATATGGCTTCCTTTCAGTTGGTAGATGAAAGTAGGGACTTTATACAAAATAATGTTAGTAAATTAAGGTAAAATAGAGATTAAACTAAATTCATGTTTAATGCTTTTTGCAAATAAAAAAAAAAAAGTTGAATTCATTAAAGCATTCGGAAATGAACGGTGTAATCAGACTTGCTCCTACACTTTCATATTACAAACAGTTTCACTAAGCTCTGGAGCCATCTGACTAATTCCAATAAATATTTTAATAGAATGCATTGCTTAAAAAAAAAATCAAAGCTTACTTCATTGTAATTATTTAATTGCAGACAGTACGAACTCAAGCTGTTTTGTTTGGTCAACTTCCTTTCATTTGTTAACAGACCTCCATTTCTGTGTTTCAGGCCTGCAACATGTTCCAAGAAAGTTGGGACTGGAGCAATTTCGGGCTAGTAATGAGGCAAAACAATTAAATAATATGATGGCAGCAGGTGATTGTAATCATGATTTAGTACAAAAGCAAGATCCATGATATTTCACTCTCTGATGCACATTATTCTTCTTATTATTAAATGATTCAAGAAATCTGGAGAATCTGTGCATAAAGGGCAAAGGGTGCAAGCCAAAGCTGAACACCCATGATCTCTGATCCAGATGGCACTGCATCAAGAACCATCATTCATCTATGGCTGATATAACCACATGGGCTTGGGATTACTTTGTAGAGCTTGACAGTTACATCCACAAATGCCAGTTAAATTTTTACTACACAAAAAGGAAGCCTTATGTTAACTGTGTCCAGAAGAGCCATTGGCTTCTCTGGACTTGGGGGTATCTGGAATGGAGCATCACACAGTGGAAACAATTATTGTAGTCAGATGAATCTGTATTCCAGGTATTTTTTTGGAAGAAATGGACATTATATGCTCCGGACCAAAGGGAAAATACGACCAGCCAGACTGTTACCAGCAACAAGTCTAAAAGCCAGGGTTTGTCATGGTATGGGGGTTGTCTCAGTGCCCTTGGCAAAGGTAACTTACACTTCTGTGATGGCAGCATTAATGCAGAAAAAAAACATTGAGATTTTGGCACAACATGTACTCACTTCAAGACGACACAGGGAGATTAATAAGACAATGCAAAACTATATTCTGTACACATTACAAAGGCATGGCTGTGGAAGAGGAGGGTGCCTGTCCCCTCTGTCCCCTATAGAGAATAGGTGGCGAATTTTGAAATCAAATACACAATGATCCTGTACACATCTTAAAACCCATTTCAGGAAGAATGGGACAAAAATAACACCTGAAAACATAACTAGTGTCTTCAGGCTCAAAAGATTTACTTCTTGTGAGAAGGAATGGCAACATTATAAAGTGGTAAAATGCTTTACCATCCCAATTTCTGATTTTTTTTTTTGGGGGGGGGGAGCACTAAAATTCATGAGATAAAACGTCAAATTTATTATTTGATAAAACACCAAATAACACACCATTGTGCTGAGTTCAATATAGGTCAAAGATACAAATAATTGTTGTAATTAACACAACGCCAAAATGTTTTTCCGACTTGGGTTTGGAAAAATAGAAGAAAATTACAGAAAACCGCTTATAAAAGGAAGTATATTGTATAAAAATATATATTTTTTTAAATGAGCATGAATAGACTAAACTGGGATGAAGATTTTAAGTTTTGAAATAGGAAGATAATTAAAACTGTCACTTATGAAGGATAATTGAAACCATTGACAAATACTTGGCCAGTAATCAGAGCTAGTAAAATGAGGTGCAGATACATTTGATTTAGTTTACAGAGCTCTCTCCATTTATCAGAGTTAATAAATCGAAAAATTTGAAGCAAACTTGTTGAAACTAGTGTCTCATTACTGATTCAGTTCTGTTAATCATAAATGACTTAATATACAGGACATGGAAGATTTAACCACTATACCAAGTTTAGATTCTTGCTTATTTAAAAATAAAAAACAAACCACACCCACCTTTACTTGGCAATATCAGCTCTGAAAATTTTATTTTTTCAAATCTTTAGAAGCAGCAGCCGTTGTCGCATACATTTACAACCTGGTGGTGCTGGGGCGAGAACCCCTGACCTTCTGATCAGTAACCCACAGCCTTAACTGATAAGCCACCACTGCTAACTAGTCATCCAACTTTGTAGCAAACCCATTATCTGCGCGCACACAAAATAAATAACTGCAACAAAGCAAAGGACTGAATAGCTCAGAACCTTTATTTAGAGGGCAACAGGAGTTCAATATAAAACTTGTGGGTCTTTGTGTAACTTTGAACCAGTGGAAAGGAGAACAGCATTCGGCAAACATCTTTTCCCTTTTACTGTGTCATAGCCCACTGTGTAACAATTCAAGCATTTAATGCTTTAAATTTTCTTAAAATTAACCTCTCCTGAAATCCACCCCCCATCTTTTGCCTTCCGCCTCATCGTCTTTCACAACTCAAGCTCTCGTTGCGAGGTCATGTGTCCCCAGCGTCCTCAAAAGTTTTCCGTTCTCGCTACATCTTTGCGGTTTTTAAAAAGTAAACAAAAGCAAAAAATCCTTCAAAAAATAAAATGGCGCAACCATAACTAATGTCCGACTTTAACATTTACAGTATATATAAATACTTACATTATCTTACAGGAAAAACCAAATTTGGAGAAGGGAAAAAAAACAAACAAACAAACAAACAAAAGAAATAGGCAGAGGAAAACTTCAGAGGGGGGTTCTGGGAGAGATTGTGCACGTGTGTGTTTGTTTTTGTGTGTGTTTGTGTGGCCAGCAGCAGGACTGAAGAATGAGATTTGGACTGTTTTCCAGCATGAGATCAGTTGGCCCAGTAGGGGGAGCTGCTGTAGCTGGACTTGCCCTGGCTCTTCTGCATGCTGCTGGACTGACTGCGCTGAGCCTGGAAGGAAACAAAATCACATATAAAACAGTTTCACCCACAGAACTCCCTTGATTGCTGACAGGGAAAATCTGGAGTTCGACTAAACTATTTGTTGCTGATGAATGGCGAGACAGAACATTTCAGGCATTCCCCCCCCCCCCAACCTGGATGGTAAAGGGGAACTGAAAGCCAATTTATCAAAA
>JAOEHH010000002.1:11883992-11894704 GCA_025447875.1 Notarius cookei
ATAAATGCACTTTAATTAAAGGTTGGATTTTTCTCTCTTTTTTTTTTTTTTTGCGTTGTTGTCCTATATTATTTTTAAAAAATGAATTTATTAGAAGCCTAAGAGCATATCTTAACCAGGGGTGCCAATAATTGTGGAGGGCGCTGTATTTCGAGTGTTTGTTTTATTTTCTCTACATTTACATAGCCAAGGGAAATTATAAATCGAGTGCTCTGTCTCTTTCACCCTTGTTTGGCCAGGGTTTTTTTTTTTAATGAGAACACTAAAAAAATAATAATACTGTAAATTTTACTACTTATTTACTACTTATGCACTGTAAAAATTACAACAAACAACTGTAAAACATAAATACATAATGGATAATATTTGAATATGAATAGTTAGTTATATTAAGGAACTAATTCTTGGATTAAAAAAAAAAACTTTATTTTTTTCCCCCCCCCCAGAAACCGCTACGGATTCAGGAGCACGTAGATGATGGCGTCTCAGCAGATGCATTTGCAGTGCGCATGCGCAAAGTCTCAACGCTGCCTATTGGTTCGCTGTACTTCCGTGTAGCACGAGTGGCCACGCCCCCCCGTGCTAATACACTGGAGAGATGGAGCTGCATCATATGAGTACAGGTATGCATTGCGTCCGTACATTAAAACAGCAGTAAGTGATTAGAATGTAAAATCTGCCACTAAAGAATTGTTCTTTAAACTCCGCAGCTGAATTTCTGCAGGATGGACCGCAGGGAAACCGGAAACCCCGATCGCTTCCAGAGCATCCGCAGATGAGAAATAGTCTAAATAATAATAATCCCGTCTTTGTGTTCAGTTACATATTTACGGTTAATCTTAAATTTGAATAAATATGTTTCTGTACATGGTTGAGGAATACATTTAGCCTCATGCTGATATTTTTCCTCGGCTGTTTTTAATATGCTCTTTAGATTTTTAACTGGCAGTCAGAGATTAACACGTTACACGAGATTTAAAAAAAGAAGCTTTATTTATTTATGGTCAGTACTGTACTTGTGTAGCAGAATAAATCTGAAGCTCTTGTATATTTATTATTATGCAAACTACATAATAATAAGATATTTAGGTGACAGAAAAAAAGGACACCAGACAGGTCCATCCACAACTGCCTAAATATAGCCTATATTTCAGTGAATTTGGGATTTAAAAAAAAAAATGCATCTGACTGGTTAATTTTAATTTAACTTAAAAAGTCCTGTTTAAAAATAATTTTCCTTTAAATCTTTTTAGATTTTTTTTAAACTGGATGTCATAGCTTAAGCCATGTTACAGAAGACAAAATAAGCCATTTATGCTGATTATAGCTAAATAAAGCTAAAACGCCTCCTCTCTTGCTTTTTTTTCCCCCTTTGATTCGGTCGCAGAAATGTTTTATAAACAATCCTCAGTCTGGTAATCTACCATATGATAACTGTCGCATACTGCATACTACTCCAAAGAACAGTATATAGTATAAAGGGAATAATGATGACTTGTGTAGTATAGAAGTACGCCACCGCTGGTCGTCTGCGCATACGCTACTTGCCGGAACTACTTCTCAAAGACGACCGTGTGAAATCCTTGTTAGTATTACTCCGCGTCAGCTCTGTAAGTCTACCTGCGATGTTTGATTAACTTCAGTCTAGGTCTGATCAGATATCGCTAGCAGCTCAGTGTATTTTCAATCCCATGCCTCTGTGTATGCTTATAGTATCACAAAAGAGACTGTTCTGGTTAATTCTTCACATTTTAAGGGGTAAGTTAAAGGACTATGTTATGTGTAACTCACGCGTGGAAGGAAAGGACAGTGGTATTATCCAGTCAAAGCCCCATCATGGATATTGAGGGTTGTGCTTAGGTCGTGATGAAAGCTAAAATGGCGTTTAGCTTGGACTGGACGAACGGTGGATAGTTGGAGAGAACTGGTCATTAGTAGGCCTGCTTTGTGCTTGTTTACGGTTCAGGTCAAGTAATAAAAGTGCCAAAATTTGTTGAGACTTTTTTTTTTTCCTTTTCTGAAAAGGGGATAATAAGTATTCACCGTGAATTCGGTCCTGAGAGCTGTGGAGTATCGGAGCGCTGGGATGGGCTGAGAGAGAGCGCAAGGCCGCAGAGGTGCAGCCACCCAGAGAGAGAGAGAGAGAGAAAGAAAGAAAGAGAGTGACCCAGTGGCGAACAATAGAGCCTGTGATCAGCCGAGGCATTCACACAGACACGACTTTCTCCTCTCTAACCTTGGCTGAATATTCACAAGAATCAGAAGCAGAGCGTATTTTGAAGAAGCACGCACATACCAAGTGGCGGAATGTAAGATCATGTGGCCAACAATTCTTCTAATCTTAAGTTTGTTCGTTAGCTCCTAGCTTCGCAATCTGAGCTTAACAACGGCCTTGCACATCTAGTTTGGACTGTTGGTTTTCTGATCATATTTCTCTGTACAAATGATAAACATTTTTTTGCTAAGTTCGTAGTTGGGTTTAATTTACTCTCAGCTGTGCTCGAGAATTAAATGGCTTCTCAGGACTCCTAACCAACTCTGCTAGGCAGACAAATATATGAATAACTGGTCCGAACAGCACTAATATCCGCAGTTTAACACGACTTGATTATCTTTCTTGAATATATATATATATATATATTTTTTGTCATGTCATGTCATGAAGCTCTTATCTATGGTTCTGGAAGCCTGGTGTTATCTAACAGGCTAATGTTTTGATAGCTAGTCAGAGCGGCTAATGATCGCCTTCAGCTAAGTCTAATTAGCAAGAGTTAACCTGTTTAGTTCGATAACTTGTGCTTTTACGAGTGTTCTCGAACACGGTTCGACTTTTCTTTGTCAGAAGTTCGACAAAGAACGTGTAACTACTTCAAATATCAACACAGTCCATGTTAGCTGTGTGCCGAGCTAATGCTAGTTAATGCTAACATCACGAATTTGTTTTGATAGTGGTGCTGTGTAATTTCTGGTGCAGCTCTCAGGATTAGATTCCGGAGGCCCTGAAACTCAAGAAGTGGGTAAAAACGTCAAGTGCTATGACATTATCTGTACTTAATGAGCCTGAAATATATAGAAAGTGTTTTTTGCTCAAGTTCTCGTTCATCTCAACGTGCTAAATCTGTGTTTTAACTCCAGTATCTCGTTATTTCGAGACAACTTCTTGTCTCACGTTAGTATCTCGTTATTTCATACAAGTGCATCATTAGTTTAACCTCATGTCTCTTTCATTCAACATACTAAATCGGTATTTTAGCTTAATATCTTGTTTTTTTAGACATCTCGTTTTCATTATTTCAACTCTATCTCATTTCGTTCCAAGTACATCATGGTTTGTTTTTTTAACTTAATCATTCGTTCATCATACTAAATTGGTATTTTAATTTAATATCTCGTTTTGTTTTTATTTAAACACTATGTTTATCTCGTTATTTCAACGTATCTTTAGTTTAAGGTACAATCTGTTTCAACATGGTGTTTATTGCTAGTTTATCATGTCTTAATATTTTGCATTATCTTGTTTTTAACATTTTACGTGCATTTTAATAAATTAAGCCGTTTCCACAACGACCAACAAGAATAGTTTTATATTTATTGTAAGGATGCTAATCATCCTGTATGCTTTTTCTGAGCTAGTAATAAAGCTGCTTTAGTTGAATTCGCTTGACACACATGTATCGCGTAAATGCGTTCGGTTCAAGGTTTTGAGCCCTAAATGGTTGTACCAGCCACTTTGACCGTTTGCATTGAATTTATGATCATTACCGATAAGAATTATAAGCTAATAATCTTGGTGTGTTCTAGTAAAAACAATATGCTGAAATAGGTTGTGTAAATTAGATATCAAGTTAAAATAATGCCATACTATATGTTGTCAATGTTAACTCGGCGTACATTCAACTGAGTAACGTTTTGATATTTTAAGATTACAGGTGATAAATTTAATCCAGCCAGCACTTAACCAGTACCAGATTTATTTGGTATTAAACCTAATATTTCTTGGCATTCATTGTTTAACAAACAGCAGAAGACTGGATGATGTAATGTCCTGCTGACAGGATGAGCGTTTTTGTTACCGTGTATAAAACACACGGCTAGATTATATCACTTTCAGGCATCATGTCTCCTTATAAGATTTTGTTAAGCCCAGCATCAGTGTTTTTTGTATATATTTTACCCATATTAGTTTCCTCAATATTGTCTTGTTCCCTGTTTGTTTTATGTTCAGGTAAGAGGAAATGTTAAACAGGATATGTTCTGTATTTGGTGACGCTTTAGTGTGCTAAATGCCTAGTAACTTTTTTTTTTTTTTTTTTTGTAGCTGACCTGATTTACTGAGTGTAACACAGAAAGCTTTACAATTTTCTCTCACATTTTGGTGAGGTATAAGAAAAAGCCATAAGGGTTTTGTAAACAATCACCATGTTGATCTGAGAGGAAATGAGAGAAATGCAGTAAGTACATGCTGCCTTTGTGGAAAGTTTATATCATAAAATTGTAAACCATATTACTGCATTTCATAACGTGCTGCCCAAATTGGTTCTCACTGCTGGCCATATGTTCATAAATAATATTGTTTGAGATACTACAAAGCTGTACACAATAGACACCTTTTTTTTTTTTGGTGCTGAACATGTTAAAAAGCATTATCATCTTAAACATTTCACATAAGACATGATCAACGATAATTTAAAGGAAATGACACTTTAAAAAAAAAAAAAACAACCACCTTCCAACCAGCAGAGTAGATTTGCATAATTTCCATTTAAAGTGGTTGATTTTGTGCTTAGTCGAGGCCAGACCACAGGTTTCTCCAGTTTATCTTGGTATTTATGCCATTGCAGCTGATTTTGCTGATTCTAGTCCTTAAAGTGTACCAGTACTGGTCATGCTTACAATGTTAATCGTGCTTTATGTATTACTTATAGACAAAATGCGCTCATATTCGGTCAGAAAAACACCGTAAAAGCACTTTTGTGGACAGTTTTATTCCGTGAATTACCTGTGGAGGCAGAACCACGGGGAACAGCCATTGCCGGCCGGAAGTGGCGTACAGTTGTTGATTTCGGGTTATCGGGTGCGAGTAAACAAGCAGTGTTCTGTGGGTTGAGGTTCCCAGTCAAATAACTTCAGAATATGTTGAATAAATATAGATCTAATACTTGTAATAGATCTTTGACACACAGCTATTAATTCATCGCGTTATGTACAAGTAGATTTGATTGTGCTTTGCTGGCGAAGCTTGATAGGTTTAGAATGAGGAGGTCATGTATTGAGAGAGATATCTGAGGTTGTTCCCCCCCCCATCATACAAGCATGATAAACGTTTTGACAAACTTTATACTTTACACTTTCCTACATGCCCACTGCCAAATAATATTAGTTTTTAAATTAGATGAAACATAAAACTTTGTCACCTTACTCTGTCACATCGGCGCGCGCACTTCCGCATTCATAAAAGACTATTCACGTGCCCTGTGTCCGAAATTGCTTCCTACTCACTATATAAGGCACTGTATAATGAGGACGCCATTTTGTAGTGCGGAGTAGTGAATGAGTGAGCGATTTCGGACACAGGGATGGTAATGGTATGATTTGCTTTTTCACTGTTTCGGTTGGTTGCTTTTTCACAGTCGGAACGCCCACCGTAAACAGGATAAAATCTGTCTGACATCCCAATACGGATATATTTGGGCTACTTGGAGGTAAAACTTGCTGCAGGATGGTACGTGGATTTTATGTGCTTCGGATGATTTCGTTTTATGGTCCAGGACAGCGATTCAGTTCAATCTTGAGAACTGCAACGCTGATGATTGGTCCTGCCCACATTTATTTATTTGTTTTAAATAATTTCGACTCAATCCAGCCAAAGATCAGCTCGAATAAGTGTAAATATTTTTGAGCAGATTGGTTGATAATGTGTTATCTTAGACTAGTGTTTGCAGCACGGGGTCAGTGACCAGTCCACTGCAGCCCAGACAATCGGATAAACCAACGATTTTGCGTCGCTACCGGTGCCGGAACAGCCCATGAAGGAGGCAACATGTCACTGACCATGCCTGACTGGCGGAGCAGTGACTTAAAATTCGTGTGTACTTGACAAGAGATTATGAACGTTACATGACGGAATCATTGGTATCATACGTGATCTTTTGAAATGGCGAGTAATTAAAATTCACTACAGGTGCATTTTAATTTTTACTGCAGAGGCACTTTGATTTAGGTGGACTCTTAGTTAGTCTGTCATTTCCTGCTCTGTGTAGTAGAACACGTCCTAATGTAATAACATTTTATTACATACACAAGATTTCGCACCTTTAGTAGCCAGTTAGTTATTCAGCATGTTTACCGATTAGTATACTGTACTAGTCAAAAGTTTGCACACCCCTACTCATTCATAGTTTTCTGTATTTTGACTTTTCTACATTGAACAATACTGAAGACATTAAAACTATGAAATCACAGAACATGTATGAAATTGTGGTAGCTTTTTTTTTTTTTTTCTTTTTAAAAAGTTTCATATTTTAGATTCTTCAAAATGGCCAGTGTTTACCCTGATGTTTTACACACTATCTTGCGCATTATCTTAACCGGTTTCATGAGGTAGTCACCTGGAATGCTTTTCAATTAACAGGCATGCCTTGTCAAAAGTTAATTAGTGGACTAGATTCTGGCCGGCCTAATGTGTTTGAGATCAAGTAGTAAATAATAAGAATACAGTGAATAGCCCTATTTCACAACTGTAGTAATCCATATTATGTCAAGAACAGCTCAACTAAGTAAAGAAAAACAATATCCATCATTACTTTAGATATATTTTTTTTAAATTCATAAAAATGGAGATATAAATGTTGAGTTAGAAGGTATGTCCAAACTTTTGACTGATATTATATAGCACTTGTCATATATCCCTTCGCATTCTCTCTCTCTCTCTCTCTCTCTCTCTCTCTCTCTATTTTATATATATCTCAATCAGCTATTGGTGACGAAAGCCTGCCTGGCTGTTGTGGCTTGATATTGATGTTCGTAAGTGTTTTGTGTGTGCCTTCAAATTTAACTTTCTCTGAAATTGGTTTTAGGGCAATGGAGGCTGGAGATGAGTTTATTCCGCCTCCAGAGTGTCCAGTGTTCGAGCCATCGTGGGAGGAATTTGCAGATCCCCTTGGATATATCGCCAAGATCCGTCCAATCGCAGAGAAGTCTGGAATATGCAAGATTCGTCCTCCACCAGTAAGTCGTAACCTCGAGGCGACTAGTGGTTCTTTTAGTGTGATTTTCATTTCTTCTTTCAGGTTTGGGTTATCTTTACAGCTCTTCCGCTTGTTTCAAAAGCTTCTGTTTTTATTTTGTCACGTTACAGAAAAGCTAATTGGGTTTATGAAAGCTTGACAGTGTTTTCAAAATATATAAACAGGTTTCTAGTGTTGGTGTGGGGTGTTTCCCTCCAGAATATTGACTGTTGTGGGTTCCCCCCCTCCCCTTTTTTGTGTACTTGTGAGTTTATTCATTTATTAATAAATTCTCTCTCTCTCTTCACAGGACTGGCAGCCACCTTTTGCTGTAGAGGTGGATAATTTCCGTTTTACGCCCCGTATCCAGAGACTAAATGAACTAGAGGTGTGTGCTTGTAGAACGTTTTACAAATCTTCAAATGCAAATCTCATTTTGGAACTACCCACGTGCACTACATGGCCACAAGATTGTGGACATCTCACTTGCATTCATGTGTGCCTCTTCCTCAAACTTTTGCCACGAAGCTAGAATTTCCCTTCACTGGAACCAAGAGGTGCAAACAGGTTCCAGCATAAAAGCAAGCTCCATGAATAAACAGTTTACCAAGTTTAGAGTAGAAAATCTTGAGCGTCCAGTACAGAACCCTGACCTTAACCCCACTGAACACCTTCGGGATAAACTGGAACACCGACTGCACCCCAGGACTCCTCGCTTAACTTCAGTAATGCTCTTGTGGCTGAATGAGTACATGGACACGTGATGAGCCACGCTCCAGAATGTAGCGGAGGTTATTAAAACAGCAAACGGGGACTAAATCTGAAATGGGATGTTTAACAAGCACATATGAGCGTTATGTTGGACTTCTCGAATGCTCCTCAGGAGTTATTGTTGCTTTATGTAATTTGTTTTCAGACATTTTAGCATGCATACTGTACAAAGGGCTTTATTTATAACCATCTACTGTTCTTTTGAATTGCTCTGAACTTGGTGTGTAATCTGCCTGGAGGTATACTGAGGCATGTAGTGTGCGTAATATTAATTTTTTTTTTTTTAATTTTGTTTTAGGCTGAGACGAGAGTGAAGCTAAATTATTTGGACCGCATAGCCAAATTCTGGGAGATCCAGGGATCGTCGCTCAAAATCCCCAACATAGAGCGGCGCATTCTCGATCTGTTCAGCTTGTCCAAGGTATGGTCTGGACTTGGCATCGAAAAATATTACCCCAAATCACTGTCCGTTTTGTGATTTGGGGTAATCCTTGTACTCTGAATCTCTCTTGATTTTATAAGTGTTTTTTTAATTTACTTATGAAATATACATGCAGTACATTCCACTTCCTTTCACTGGGATAAGAAATAATGTTTGTGTGACATTCAGACAGGTCCAGGTCAGTTCCCTAAAAACAACAGACATTGCATGATGGTTGTGAATAATTTAAGACCTCTCTAACAGCAATCGAGGAAACTGATCTCTGATAGGTTTTGACCTTAACAGTTCAGATGATTTGGGGTATGTCTAATCTAATTGTCATTCATTTTACAGATCGTCACAGAAGAAGGGGGCTTTGAGACGGTCAGTAAGGAGAGGCGATGGGCTCGAGTAGCCCAGAAGCTCGGCTACCCACCGGGCAAAAATATTGGCTCCCTCCTGCGGTCACACTACGAGAGGATTGTCTATCCTTTTGAGATGTTCCACTCTGGTGCTAGCTTATTGGTACACATTTTCTGTCGCTCAGTTTGTATTTTTAAACCTGTCTTTCATTTTTAGTTGCTTTTGTTCATCCTCTAGTTGAAGATATTCAATGTCCGGTTTTAACTGCAGGTGTTGACAAATCAATAGCATGGCTGTTTTGTTGTCTGTCAGAGAAACAGGTTTAACAACTGTTTTCAACTGTTGTGTGAACAATGGCCAAAGACTCGTTCAATACTTTGTAAAAACATGTAAATGATTGATTTTTGTACGAATGCAATTAACTAGCATACTAGCTTGGGATGTTATTACATTACCGACCACTATTAAGCGTCATTGGTTGGTTTCTGAGGAACTGGGCAGCACCCTGCAGCTTTTTACTTGCCCAGTGGGCTAGATCATCAGTTTATGATTTTGTCTGCCCTGCATCTGTTTATTACTTTGTCTATTTTTGCAAGTTTCCCTAAGCATGATTGTGTTTTCAATATTGGTGTGATACTATTAATGTGATTAATACACTTGGAAATGACAGTCGTCAGCCTTATACAATAAATGTGTATGTGTGTGCAGCAATGTAAGCCCAGGCCATATGAAAGTGGGGAAGTTGATAAGGAGTACAAACCCCACTCCATCCCCCTCCGCCAATCAGTCCAGCCTTCCAAGACCAGCAGTTATGGACGGCGAGCCAACCGCCTGCAACCTGAGGTGAGCATTATGTCTGGTGGGTTGTTCAGATGAGCGTTCCTTACTCATATTTTTGAGCTGTGTCACGTAGGCGGCCAATGCTGCGTCACCCTCTATATTAGAACTTTTTGAGAGACACGACTTCTCGCAGAGAATTTCTTCAGCTGTCTTAGACAAAATGTTACGCTAATGTCAGGACGCTCCCCTGATGTCAAGGCTACAAAATGGCAGGAGAAAGAAAGACACCATATAAATAAATATTAAGGAATTGTACTGTGCCCATTATGTTCTGGGGGTTGTAGCTTCTTGATCACCTTCGTGCCTGCAATAACATGACTAGCCCAAGGAAAATGGCATCCTGATTTGTGTTGCTCATGTTCTCCAGGGCTCTGATGAAAACCTGTATAACTGCATTTTCATGCCCATCGTACGGCCACGTTTGAGTGCAAGTGCACATTGTTTGTCTTGCTTGTTCATCACATTTTCAACTTGATAGCAGTGTACAGTAGACTCCTTAGCATACCGTAGACACGTGTTAAAACTACGTTCTGATAATTGCTTTTAATTATCACATGAACCGATTGGGGAACTGAAGTCATTTTTAAACTTGTTTTATTTCTTAGCGTGTTTTTCAGTTTTATTAACCTTATATCGTGACTCATCTTGGCATATTATATTACACTTACGAGCCTTTTTGGTTTTTAGCCATGTTGAATGTAGTTCGTATGGTCCACGGCAGGCGTCGCTTATCCGCGCAGTCTTCATTAGACTTGTGCAAGACTTCAAACATGAAGTGTCGGTGCCGCCATTTTGAAAACTGTTTACACAGCGGCCAGATCGCCATATCATTCCAATTTCGAGATTTGCCAGCTTCAGTGATGGAGCGTCAGTCCTGTGTGCTGTGGCGTGTGCACCTGAAGGTGCGCCTCAAGCTGCGCACGCGCTGAATGGACTCCAGCACGCACGCCGTGAACAAGGTGCACCTGAGCTCAATTAAGGAACTGTGTTTGCCTATTTAAGGACTGTGCTGATGCATTTGCATCGTGAAGTATTATGATGCGCATGACTGAGCCTTTCTACCCGTTGTCTTGATTTCCTGTTTCTCGAGA
>JAOEHH010000002.1:12964594-12972094 GCA_025447875.1 Notarius cookei
CGTGGCGTCTATCATCCGTCCGTCGTCCACAATTCAGTTAAATCGTTTCTCCACGGATTTCCGTTCGGATTGTTTTGTTTGAAAGAACTCCTCACAAAACTCTGTCGTTTTTGTCAAATGTTTTGCTAACGAGTTAGTAATTAGGCCAAATTAATGAATTTTCCAGGCCTCTCACTAGAATTGTATCTCCTCTCTCTCGTTTCTCATACGATTCAGTTCTTATTGATGTTTTGGGTAGATCTTCCCTTGAGGAACAAAACTTGGCTGTTTGTTTGTTGATTTTCCTGTTGTAAACAATTTGTTTACAACTTTGTTTATTTTCAGTTCAATCATATCTCGTCCCTCAGTTCTCAATGGATTTCAATTCTGATTGTTTCGTTTGAAAGAACTAGACTTTCTGTACAACACTTGGTTGTTGTATTGTCAAATTTTTGCTAGTGAACTGCTAATTAGGTCAACTTAACGAATTTTCTTCTGACTAGAATTGTATCTCCTCTCTCATTTATCATGCAAATTCAGTTCTGATGGACGTTTTGGGCCGATCTTCCATCAGGGAACAAAATTTAGTCCTTTTGTTGATTTTCCTGTTGTAAATAACTTGTTGTGGAGGTTGGTGCTCTCTTACTTTCACATTTCGGTTCTGTTTGGTGTTTTGGTCGTCATGGTTGTTTTGATGGCAGACCAAATGAGCTACTATGTCCTTGACGTTCTGGTATTTTTAGCATTAAAATCAACCAGCCAATACAGAAGTCGCCGTTTCAGCCATTACTCAAGATGAAAGATTATAAGCTCATATTCATTTACAATCTTAATAATACAACACTTTTTATTAATAACCCTAATGGGCTGTTTCTTATCTCTGTCTCCTCTTCTCTGACCTAGTGGGTTTTTTACCTGCATTGGAAAAGATGGGAAGATCTATGATGAGCTCAAGTATGTGTGGTTACAAGGCAGACAGGTACGGCTCATTTAAATATTCCAAATTCTCATGTGTATTTGATGGTTAATGGGTTTCCTACAGGTTCTCGGGTTTCCTACAGGTTCTCTGGTTTCCTCCCACCATGCTGATGGGTGCATGCGTGAATATAAAACGTCCCTAGGTCAGGGTTTGTACGGATCATTGATTTTTTTGAATGTCAGTGAAGGTCTTTGAATTTTTGTAATGCCATTTGAAATAAAATCCAGTTGCTTCTAAAATTGTTGAAAAATTTATTTCCCAATATTTTTAAAACTGCGCCCTGACAGTCGCATCTCCGGCCCATGCTTTGTCAATAATTTATGCGCAATGTATGCGAGGATCCACGTGTAGACTCATCTGTATTGGTAAACGACGTTATAGAGACCAAACTTTTGTTCCAACACATAAGGACTCGGAATTACCAGAATTTTCAACTGGCTTACTCTAGTCCTTGTTAAGGAATGACCCTCTGCTTCCGGCACGTGACTTTATGCGATTGGAACAGAGGATCAAAGATCAAGGACTGGAGTAAGCCAGTCGAAAATTTGGCTCAGTCCAAGTCCTTATATGTTGGAGCAAAAGTTTAGTCTCTAAGTATGCGAGGATCATTTCCCACCAAAACCCACTCTGTGCTCCTGGGCATGCTTGAGGGAATTTTCCTGGAAGGAAGTGCCGTTGATTTCAAAGATAGATTAGATTAGATTAGATTAGATTCAACTTTGTCATTGCACGTGTCACAAGTACAAGGCAACGAAATGCAGGTTGCATCTAACCAGACGTGCATAGCAGTAAATAACATAAGTGTAATAAATATAAATGTACAGGAATTACAGGGTATGGAATGGTATAATGATATTTACAGTATGTTCAGAATGTGCAATCTGAATGAACTGGAGTGCAATGGTATGATACATAGATATTTGCAGTATATACAAAACACCATATGAATAAACAGTAGTGATAGTGCACTGAAGTCAGTTCGTCAATTCAGTTTCTTTGGGGGGGTGGAGTTCAGCAGTGAGACAGCTGAAGGAAAAAGAACTGCTCCTGAACCTGGTGCTTTTGGTCCGAAGGCTCCTGTAGCGCCTTCCAGAGGGCAGGAGAGTGAACAGTTGGTGTGCTGGATGCCAGGAGTCTTTGATGATGTTTATGGCTCTCGTGTATTTCAAAAATACAATATAATATAAAGAGCAGTAAACAGTAATAAATGAAACAAAGTCAGGATTTGGCGCGACAATGCTTGGCTTAAAAGTAGTTGCACGAGTAGGTCAGGTACAACTGCAAAGTTCAATTTTTTTGGAAAAGGAAATTCGCTGGTAAGATTTACTGAGCATCTTGCAGAACTAGCTACAGTTCTTCTTGCCACACTTGCTTCTTAATTTTGAAGCAAAACCCAGCAGCCTTCATTATGTTTTTGTCTGTAAAGTGGTCTCGGATGTAAAATTCTGTTTTCTTTACTGACATGCAAACATTTTTCTTGTAACATTTAATTTTGTGCTGGAAAACAAATCTTTGGAAATCTGAAATGTTTTCGGACTGACTCGATAATGGAGGTCTTACAATTAAACACACAAAAACAACAACAACTAGGGTACTTAAGAGTTTTACATAGTACTGTACATGAATGTAAATTCAAATGTAATACCCGTCCACCCACCCAAAAAGAAAAAAAAAGGGGGGGGGGGGGATCAGCATTGGGACATGGAGTATGAATTCTGCAAATCAAGCTCAAATGGCAACATTAACTAATAAGAGCTTTGGGGGGGGGGTCAAAGCATTCTAATTAATTCATTGGTCGGGTTCAGCAGTTTTGACTTTGATTTGAACATGTTACTACCTCAGTGGGTCATAAATAGTGAGGAGTAGATCTCTGGGAAAGAACTCTTACACACCACACATTTCTCTGGTCAAGCTGGAAACCTTTTCCCTCAATGACTACGCATAATTTCCTTTTGATTAGGGCCATCTCCTCACCAGACTCCTCAGCAAAATCAACACATTTGTGTTTTCAAACACATCCTACTTGGGAAGCCTTAGAACCCATGACAGGGCTCTGAGACATCGTCAGGATAAACAGTGTTCGGTCCCTGCTTGTGCCATGCGTGGAACAAGTAGCTTTTGTGGAGGAGAAGCATACAGAAGGGATTTGTGAGTCAAAAGCGAATGTTTGAGCACTATGTGTGGGTACGGTCACAACGTTTCAGTGGAAATGAGTGTAATAAAAGACTGTCAGCTAACCACAGAACTGACAATCCATGTTGGAAAGTGTTTGTTTCTGAATAGTAGAAGTTTTTTTTTTTAAATACATGTTAAATAGTAGTAAACAAATACAAACTAATCTATACCACCGTTTGGTTCATTCACCTCACATTCATACACATGTGTAACACCCCCCCCACACACACACACACACACATACACACCAGTAGCAATAAATCATTCAAACTGTGGCTTGTTTAGGCCGAGTATTGCCTCTTGTTGCTTATTCACTGCTGGGATTAAGTCCCAAGCAGGGCTGCTTATTTACCTGTTTATGAGTTTCATTAGGCAGTCCATCAGAGGCAGTCCGTCTGTGACAGCAAGATTAATCAGCCTCCTGCTACACACACACACACACACACACACACACACACACACACTTATAGTTGTTTCATGAAAGTTATGTTTATTGGCATTATATTCTTTGTTGAACAAGACAATGTCTTTTTTTCTTTTTAAAATTATATAAAAAAAAACACGAGACATCTGCGTCATATTATTATTATTATTATTATTATTATTATTATTATTATTATTATTATTGGTCAGGATTAAACTCCATCTGTACATTATTTTATGATAATTCAAGCCTCACTACTGATTTGTGAAATGATTTTGATCTGCTCCAAACATCTATAATCATTGCCTTGTACATATAAACACATTTGAATTTTAAACAAAACAGCTTCCTTATGTAAAAAAAAAAATTCCCCAGATGACACATGAGGAGCTGGCATGCTAAATTTGCTCACATGTTCACGCACATGAATTCCTCTGTCCAAGATGTGTTTTTACTTATGAACCCGACAAAAAAAAAAAAAAAAACAACTAAAATTCCACTTCTGGAAAGAAAAAAAAAATTTAACTGGTCCTGTCAGAACGAGCCAGTCGCTTCTATATGGTTGCTGAAAATAAGTGCATAAAATCCAACATGCTTCAGGTAGTAATGCATGCGATATTAGCATATACATCATTTTTAATTACATAAAGGCTGGAATAGAGCAGGTGCTGCATTCAACACTGAGTCCACATGAGAGAGAGAGAGAGAGAGAGAGAGAGAGAGAGGTACATGTTTAAAGACTGCCCTCCTGTGTCTCTTACACACACACTGTTTCAGTATATCTCCACACTACGGCCAGTCTCATTTCCCTTCCACTGATTTCCTCTTGCACCTTGCAAGAAATCTCATGACTTAATTTGTAAGAAAAGTTAGAAAGGCTAAGGTTAGAGTTAGGGGTGGGGTTAACTTTTCTTATTATTTCATTTGCATGACATCTGATGACCTCCAAACATCACTTTTTCTGCTTTTCGCAAGCACTGAGTTGGGACGAGACGGTCCACTGATTCGGTTGATCACTTTGAGCTAAAGCCATTAAACTGTTCCAGAAACAGCAGAGCTGAAACGATGGAACAATGCATGGCATGGTTTGTAGGAATGGTGTATGTACGGGCACTCAGGAAATGAACAGGTTGTCATCTTCTGCTTACCGGAGAGCAGTTATTTCATCTGGCTCTCAGAACACCCGCAGTGCTTCTCGGAAGCCTACTGGTAAGTTAGTGGCATGAGTATTAGACATTTAGCACTGACTTCTCTTCCTTTGGAAGAAAAACGACATCTTTCTCGAGCAGATGTGTCCCTCAGGGTATTATTTTGTGTGTCTGTGTGTGCATTTCCTGTTTCTTGTCGTGCTTTGTGTGTCACTGAAAGATGGCAGGTCTCCATCACTAAACCGAAATAATAAGAGCCTTCTGCCATAAACAAAAATGAAGAGAAAAGAAATCGATGTTCTTACTCTGAATGTGAACCATATAAAATCCGATGTCTGCTCTACCTCACCATGTGCTGTGAAAGATTTATGACAAATTTCACCAAAAAAGCATCACTCAGAGACACACGGTGCTGTAATCAGATATTCTGATTCTTCTTTTTTTCCCCCCTCAGAGAGCATGACGTTTAGGCCAATATTATGATACGTAAATGAGGAGCCAGTAATTCATTGCTCATTAAATGGGGTGGGAATTCTTGACATTTCAGTTAAATTTAAGCGAAATGTCAAACTTTTGTTCCTGTGGTTATAGTGTGAGTTATAGTTTTATACTGGAACCAGTCAGAAAGTACTTGAATGGTTTCTCTTACAATTGCCTTGGAGAGTTCACAATATATGACTGTGTCCTAGAAGCCAAAGACTTTACATGTAGTGTGAGAAAAGAGAGGGAGGGAGACAGACTGGGAGTCTTTCTTCCATCAACTTTGAGCCTCGATCAAAAAAGAAGCACGGAAAATACGAATTAATCTGCGTGTTAGGCTTGCGTTCTGCCATCGTCTGAGTTTGAACAGACACTCCCGTGAGCAATGCCCAAGTCTCAGGAGAGACCTATGACGGCCCTGCATGGCTTCCATCCACCGCTCTGGTCATACCCACCACACAGTATGCAAACTCTCTACAGCTTTACTCATAATTATAGCTCCAAGAGCTAGCCCCCTTAGCTATTATGTTATTCTGTGTGACATGCAGCCTGACAAATGCAGCAAGTTCTGGCTCAGAATTTTTTTTTTTTTGTAAGGACATTGTTTCGTAGACCCAGTGCTATAGAAAGACAGAAACAGAGAGCTAGATTAATAGAGATACCAAAAGATCAACAGTAAAATCAAATAAAAAAACATAATTTCCACAATTATCTTTTTTTTTTCCATTTATAAAATTGAGCTTTGCCGGTCATGCCAGTAAAGTAGCTTGACTAACTTGTATCAAAGAACTGGAGAGGGAATTAGAGAAAAGAGAGAAAGGTGAGGAGAAGAAGTGAGAGAAGGGAAATGAAGTGTGAACAGAGAATAAACATTTCTGCAAATATTTCTGCACAATTAATTATTCTCTGCTTTTGCCTGGAAGAACAAAAAAGGTCCCTTCTAATGACTTGTCACACCCTTGTGAATGACACCAGCATACCACCAGTCATTAGGAGTCTTGCTTACGCTTCCTTTTTTGTATTTTTCCAATTTGTATTTTACATTTTCTTCGCAGCCTCAAAGCATGAGCCTCTTCACGCCTGAATCAGCAACATCTCACCATACAGGGCTGCACTCCAACCTCGACGAACGGTTCCTCTTTCTTCCTGTTTTTTTTCCTCTTTATGTATAAGAAGCACTCAAATTCAATATGGGATTTTAGGTGTCTGGTGACAAGGTGACTACTTAGCTCATTAATAGGTGGATTTGAGGATGGCTCTTTTTTGTTTTTTTTTTTGTTCAAGCCATAAACTGCAGTCAGACCACACATGGAGAAGGCTCCACTTTAATGTGTACGACGGCGAGGATTTGCTCAGTGAAGCCTTCAAATCTGTGCCTGGCTGAGGCTGTCGGGAGTGCAGGATTGTGGGTAATGGGGGCAACTCTGGGCCGGGTCAGCCTTGCCGGACACACGTTTGAGTGAGCAGACACAGGGCTCGGTCTGTGTGTCCAGATTAGCAACTGCTCACTCTCTCTTTCTCTCCATCTTTCCCTCACTCCCTGCCTGAAAGCTCTGAGCACCTGCTGACAGACGGACCTTCGGTTTTCCTCCTCTGTGTGGCTTGTATCTCTTTTTCGCTCAGTGCCAACAGATCGGCTGACCCGATGATGAGGATCCTTTTCTGTATCCCTCTTCCTTTTCACTTTTTTTTTTTTTTAAAGCCGTATGAGCACTGCGGTAGGTTTCTCCACCCACCACCATGAGTACAAGGACACATTTATGACTATTGTTACAAACAAGTGGTTCCGAAACCACCACTGTCCATCACTGTTTTCAAAATATATATTACAACATTTCTCTCTGTCCCTCCACATCCCAGAGCTTCTTAAATTTTCGACTGTTTGCTCTCCTTTTCACTCTTTCTTACTTCGTCTCGGTCCTTCCTTTCTTCCCACTGCTGAAAGAGCATCTTTGGCCACACAATGAGGGCCAGAGAATGAAAAAGAAGGCAGTTGCCAGGGCCATGAGTGCACCTGGATGTCCAGAGAGGCCAGGCCCGCTGTGAGGACCTATTGTTCGGCATGTCAGCGGCTCGCTGTTTTAATGGCCCTGTATATCATCATTGTTATTATGGCAGATGACTGGGGTGGCCCCTGCACTAGGGACGGCTTAAATGTGGACCCTAAATCCCACTGGATGAAACATTAGCACTTAACCCCAGCTATGAGCATTGTGTACCACGGGAGGACTTTTTCCTCTTTCTGCCCTCTCTTTCTCTCTCTTATTTTGTCTTCTCTCCCCCTGCCTCTTCCATTTTTTTTCCACCTCCTCTTA
>JAOEHH010000002.1:14881752-14893293 GCA_025447875.1 Notarius cookei
TGCATGGCACTGAAGATATATATTTTTTCTTCGTGTTTTTTTATACTTTTATTGCACTCCTTTTTCTGCTACTGTTTATCCCTGACTCTTTTTCTATTTGTGAGCTGCTGAAACATGTAAATTTCCTCACCGAGGGATGAATAAAAGTTTTATCTTATCTTAATATCAATGCATTATAAATTCAGTCTTGATGCCATGTCATTTTGAGAGGACATAGCTTATGTTAGCTAGCTAGCTGGTTTTTTTTTTTTTTTTCAGATGGGCACCAAGCAATAGTTAAAACAAAAAACAAACAAAAAAAACCCCCCAAAAAAACAGCCAGGCATGACCACTTGAATTGGCTTTTCTGTCTGCTGAATTACATTCGCTTTTGCTCTGACTGCATTTTTCTAAATCTGAAAAAAAAAAAAAACCCAGATAAAAATAAAAGTAATTTTCAGATGTCTCACATACCACTGCAGGAAGTGGTAAAAAAAATTGTAAATGCTACAGCTAAACCATACATGTTGGATGGATGGATGGATAGATGGATGGATGGATGGATGGATAGATAAACCCCTGAATATCCATCCATCCATCCATCCATCCATTATCTTTCCTGCTTATCCATCAGGATTGCTTGGGAAGCTGGAGTCAATCCCAACTGACTTTGAATGAGAGGCTTTTTTGTGAACGATGCTTCCATCTTTTCTTCTCTCCCTGTCTGATTGTATTCCATGTGCATCCTACAGCATGGACACCTCCTCGTTTATAATCATGTCTTCATAACATGACACACAACAAAGTCTGCTTGTCAGATCACAATATTCTCACACATAAAAATGTCACTGCAATCTGAACAAGGCTCTCATGTTAAGATTTAATCATTTATATATTTATATCGTGATGGATTTAATAACTGTTCTATAGTATCAGCCACATGCTTACGTTGCCAAGAAACCTTCAACAGCTTGAAGATAAAGCAGCATTTCCTCACTCCATAAATCTTCTTTTCCTATTCTTAACTGCGCAACTGTGCATATCTTATGCACGATTTAAGATCCAGTAAATCAGTCGCATGTGCCTTAGTCTCACAAACCTCCATCTTTCAAATGGGTATTGATGGAATGGAAAACACAAGGTCTAACCATAGTTTTCCATCGAAAGTAATACATTGCCTATTAGCATGACTGATGTAGTCTCATTCGAGCCATTCATATGGCTATATTTTTCAGGAACACTCACCACTACTTTACCCCTGTGTGTTCGGACAGTAGCTCCAAACCACTGGTAGGATTTGAATTCCAACGGCTCCCGTGTTCCATTCACCTTCACCATTCTGTTATCTGGGAAAGGGAAATACAAGGAGATTAGGAGTGTGTAAAATAAACAGATAAGTGCATCTCCATCACTAAAAACAAAAATGTTATGCTGGATTTAGACTGTGATTATAGCAGTCTTTTAAGGTTATTACTATACCATATAATATCTTAGCCAAATTCTGTAAGAAACTCCGCAATAATATATTCTTCATGTCAAATTATTGCTGAGTTTCAGTCACGTGACTTTTCTTCGCAGTTTTACCAGAAGTGGAATAGCTGGTGGTCTAAACGGCTGCTGTAGTGCAAACAACTAGTGATAATTTATCAGAGTACGCTCGTAATCTAGAAGCCACTGCTCGCTTTAGATATATTCAGAAGATTGCTATGCGCAATGGAATCGACCCCTACAGTCTGGGAAAGAAGGATTTGTCATCCGATCTCGAAAACTACCCTTCAGTCGAGTTCCCTGACATCTCAAACTATCTGGTGTTGCATACGTCCTTCTACACCGCAAAACCGATGAAAGCGTGGAAGAGTATGGAGGCTTACAACTTTTTTGTATGTGGCTGGGTAAAGGACTTCGGTATCAAGTCATCAGAAACCCCTTTAAAGACCTGGATCTTAGTTAAACAAGACGGAGAAGTGATCATGGCACACTGTAACTGTATGGCTGGGTAAGAATTTTGTCGTGACCTTCATGCATATGGACTTTGTGAGGAGTGAGGAGTAAACAAAGAAACAGCTGGGGACTTTAGCGCTTCGTGACTAAAAAAAATAACGTAAAATAACGACACCTAGCAAGAAAAGTACTTGGAAAACACTAAGGACAGAGCTGAGAGGGATATACAAACCTTTCACCAAGTGATCACTGCAAACTCGAGCATGCTTTGACTCGGCTCCCTTTGATTTCAGTGAGAAGTTCAAAAGCCACATTTCTTGATGTCTTTTTATGAAATCCTGTGTTCATTCAGCCTTTTTTATTAGTTCATAGGGAACCCTGAAGAAACTTTTATCAGTTTCACAGTTTGATTGATTCGAACAACCTAAAGCAATGCAAGTGTAAGGCATTTTTCATGCGAGTAATGCACCTTCTTCATACAAACGCTTTGTCAGCTGAGGTTTGGTAGACCACCAGCTAAAGTTTTGAATAACTAATGAAGCGGATGTGTCGTCACGTGAAACCCAGCAATACAAACCAACTAATCAATGGTTACCATCCTGTTAATGGTTACCAAGACTTTTTACTTTCTTTTCTTTTACACAATAAATATATTAGTCACAAGGGTGGACAAATTATAAAATTTTGCTTGCCCATCAGGGAAGTGAAAGCTCTAATGCGCTGACCAGTTCCATGTTTGGCATGACAAGCTAGTTAGCTAGCGACATGCATTAATGCAAACACAAGTGAGTATATGAAGTCCTGCATAGGGGACAACTCGGCCATAGTCATTACTATTACTATGGAGTCAGGAATCATCATTCAAGTTTTTCAATAATTAAACAAATCAATGGACTGGGTTCAAGCAAACATGTGCCCCAGCATATGGTTATAGAAATTGTAAAGCTGGCTTCTTTCTAAAATTCCAAAAATGGCTGTATGCTGCCCAGACAAATGCCAACCAAATCCAACCAACACCAGCTATCGGATCAGTGGGCACTGTCAGTCTGTGTTTGTTGTTGTTACCCAAACACAACTTAACGCTATGGATGTCTCAGGTTTAATGTTATGAAACATTAGTAATGTCAACATAACATTTGCAATTGTGATAGCAAGATAGGCCAGATAGACCATGACTACTTTGACCATATTTAACAAACCCTCCACTTTGTCAATGTCAAATAAATCAAAAACTTAAATAAGAAAAAGAAGACAACAACAGTTTGTCTTGGCAGTTATTCTCAGGGCAGTGTGAAACTGGCATTTGGTTTTCTGAAGATTCTAAAGATTGCTACCAATAACTGGCTAATTTAGAAGGTTATGGTTAGCTGGGCATTGTCTGGGCAGTGTGCAGTATACGACACAAAGTTCATAAAAATCATAACATTCAGAAAACATACTGCTGACCTAGTATTTTTAGCTGGGACAATCCAGCAAGTTACTTCTTGTGATTATTGTGCAGGCTGTATATGAATGTTAACAGCCTATAGAGATTTATGGCATGTTAACCTTTGCGCATAAACGGTGAGATCGTAAAATCCATGACTGAGGCTGTGGAGTAGTTGGCCATCTTGTTTTGCTTCATGACATCAAAGTGGACATTTTTTGTAATTCTCTCTCTCTCTTCTGTTGGTGTAGATAAACCAAGGAAAGAGCACAGATGCTCTACTTCACGATCAGTGTTCTAGACAAGAGAAGAATGAATTATTGTGATCAGAGCTCTAATAATATTGAGTATCATGCAAAAGCTGTGCTGCACAAGACTGGTCGAAACAATTTGTGTACTGTAACAGTTATCAACAATTATTCACAAGATGGTTTCAAGATATCTGTACAGTCTACTCTATGGACAAGCTATTGTACTTTCCCTACCTCCACCATATCCTCAAAGAACATGTAGTGAAGATTGGAGTATGTTTGTTTCTTCTTCCAGTACCCACATACATGATCATACCAAGGTCCAAACACAGCTAAATGGCCAAATAAAAGTATTATGGTATGCTTAAAATTCAGAGCAACTGATAATTAATATTGCATCCCTAAACCACTCCTCCAGTGATCACATTTGATTTAGTAACTGTCTTACTCTTTCCATCCATGAATGTCTGTAGATAATTGTTCCAGTCTCCTGGATCAGGTTGTACTTCATTCATACGATCAAAGTGGAAATAAGACACAGCATTGTCTTTGGCATTGCGAGCTACATAGATGACCTAGTAAGACACACAGACATCAACAAGCTAGAACACACAATGCAGAGCTAAATATACTGTACAGTGTTTTGTATCATGGAAATTTTTTCATTCATTCATTGATTTTGAGGATAGACGGAATGGTAAACAGAAAACTTCCTCCAAAAACTGAGCTCCTGCTTCACCACCACAGACAGCTACAGCAAGTGTGACAGTGCTGCTGCTGATCTGACCCATTTATCACTATTGTGCTCTCTTTTCCATCGTTAGTGAACATGATCCCATATACTTAAAGTCCTCTGTCTGAAGGAAGAATCCCACCTTTTTCCATAAGGGAACCATGGCTTCAGACTTTGAGGGGTTGAGTTTCATCCCTACCACTTCAAAGTAAGCAACAAAACATTTAAATGTGTGCTTGAGGTCTGGTGCCGAAAGAACAAAATCATCTACAAATAACAGGGATGTTACTTCTAGCCCCCCATATTGGACACCTCTTCAACATTGGCTACATCATGATATCCTGTCCATGAAAACTACAAAAAGGTGTGGAGACAAGACATACTTTTGATGAAGTCAGACACTCACCATAACTTATAGGGACCAAGCACTGAGGCAATGAGGCTACAGAAGTTGTTGATGAAAGTCATGGTTTTATTCACCTCAAAAATGCAGAAAACTTTACAAATCAAGAAATTAATAACTAAGCCTATAAAATAGGTCAGCAAAATATAACTGAAGTTAATACAAATTCACAAAACACATGCAGACTGGATTAGCATATTCCCCTGATCTTCCATCTCTGGCTGGATCTTATTCATCACATCAGCCTTGCCATGATGCATTTCCTCAGTTCTGATGGACTCCAGAACATTTGGAGAACATTTCTGGCATTGCTTCATGAAGGGAGGGAGTGTTCACTGGGTTAAGGATTTCCTCAAAGTACTCCTTCCATTTCTCAATACACATCCCCAGTAGAGGTTAACACTCCCCTGCAAACACTTATTTAACAGAGCTTATGCATGGTCTTGTCTTCCCCTCCTAGGGGACTGAATACTGTAGTTTGGGGCCACCTGAAAGTCTTTTTTCATAGCTATACTAAACTTCTCCCATGGCCAAGCTTTCAATTCTTTCACTGTTTTTGTTGCAACCCTTCTGGCTTTCCTATATCTCTCAACTGAATCATAAGTCCTCCCTGAGGATTACTTGGAAGGTCTCCACCTGGAACTTGATGACCTTAACCACTAATGTCCATCTGTGCATCTCATGGTTACTGCCATTACATGTAAAAGCCTTCTGGCCTCAGCATCTTGCAGCTGCCTCGAAAACTGAGGACTTGAACTTGGTCCATTCACATTCATTGTTCAAGACTTAACTTGATACATGGGAGAAGTCCTCTTGGAGGTGAGAATTAAAATCGTAGATGGTTGTACTAGATTTACCAGGTAAATCTAGTTGGTGCTCTGTGCAACAAATCCAACTCACCACTGAGTAGTGATCAGTTGACAACTCTGCCCCTCTCTTCACTCATTGATCCACAACATATGGCCTCAATTCTGATACAATTACAAAATCAATCATTTATCTCTTGCCCAAGGTACTCTGGTACCAAGTACACTTAAAAACAATGTTGAGTTTGAACAAAATATTTCTTATTGACAACCTATGATCTCATTTCAACACTCAGGTTCCGATCCACGAGCCCCTTCCTTACAATCATACCCCTCCAAATATCACCATCTTACCAACATGTCCAGTAGCCCATACTATGGAGTCAGTAGAAGGTACATTCTTAATCACTAAGAAGGCTGAACACTCCAAATTCCTATTTAGCGCATATGCATTTTTTCCTTCCAAAAATCTCAAAATCTAATGAAAGTAACCACTGGGGAAAAACTCCAACTGTGAGGCCTTAAGCCTGGGGCTGGTAAGTATCCCAAACCTGCCTGAGACCTCTCTCCTGTGGGAACTCTGTAGCAATGTTAATTTTGTCAATGAAAATTCTGACAAAATTTACAGATTACTTGTAACAAACATGACACAAAGGAGCAGGTTACTTGTAACAAACGACACAAAAAACTTCTCAGAGAACAAAAATCTTCAAGCAAAAAAAAACATTCACTAATCTAATACTGACAGTTACAAATTACAGTTGGTTCATTAGAATTTCAGTCAGAAAATGTTACTCCTAACTTGACCATCCTTGTCGTCATTGTCGGATGTCCATTGCTAGTGATGATGACTGCTTCATTAGGATGCGTGGAAATGGAGATGGACCATGAGGCTCCTCTCCTAATGAAGTGCCTTGCACTGTAAGGTAAGACAAATGATGTCATGCCCCCATCGTGTTGTCTCTCTGGACTTCCAGACCTGATGCCAAGTGGTGCACAAAAGTGCCACAGACCTGACGGGTATGGAAGTTGCCCCGCAGTAACAACTGACTTGCTGGGTGATGCCATTTGAGTGGCTCTTCTGCATGCCATCTGGTGGTGTGCCATTGACCCTATTGGGTTCATCTGCCACATTGTACCTTGACCATCTTATTTCTGTTAATACAATCCCCACATCTATGAAGGCTAAATTGAATGTACCATAACAGTATCAGACATGGGGACATTTCATACAAGCAAAACCACTGATACATGGGGGTAGGTCTTAACTGCAACAGCAATAGAAGTAAGTATCAGGGCCAAACATTTATATTAATGTTTAACAAATTACTAAATGAAAAGAAAAAGCAAATATATACTGAACATCATCAGTCTCTTAAACTGACTCCTAGTGTGTGTGTGTGAGTGAATATAAGGCCAACTACATCTAGGACATACCTTCTCATCTCACATACTAACTAACTAGTCTGTCCATGACTACGTAGCCCCCATGGCTAGCATATAACCCCCATGAACAGCTCCCATGAGTTCCCATCTCCTTAATTTGTCACGAAATAATAAGGAATGAACAAGCCATGAAATGGCTGATCAGTCAGCTGTCCAATTACTTTTAAGCCTGTGAAGATGGCGAGACTATGGAAAAAATTCCTAAACAGTTAACGCAATATTTTTGTTAAACCTCTTAAATTAAACCTGAAAGCCTCTACTTCAATCCCATCTTGATTGCTTCGATTTAAATCCATTGTATTGGTGTCCAGACGCAAAATGACAAAAGTTGTAATAACTGTAACACATTTCTTAGCACAGTGAGTATTGCATGGACTTTTATGTTGGATGTGGTTTTTGCTTTGACTTCTGTCCTATATTTGCTCCTGTCTTGCCATTTGTTTCCAAATTGTGCCTGTCTTTTCATTTATGATTGTGGATCTCCCTTGTTTATTTTTGCCTCCATGTGTTCTGACCTCCTGACTCCTGGTCTAGGGCTTTCATTATTTGATTCTGTTTTGGATTTGTATTAAAATCTCCAGCACATGGAGCCGAAACCCTGTCCTCATTCTCTGTTGTTATACCAGCCCTATGTTTGACAGTTTAAAAATACCATACAATTAAAAACTACAACCATAAGAGGTCTATACCTTGCAGTTCTGTTCCCAGAAGGACTTGGGTACCAGCTGAACAGGTAGATGAGTTTTGACCAGTCGTGGTGTGGTGGGTAAATTATTTGCTAGATCAACACCTGTACAAAGTAGAAAAAACATCATTAAAATTAAGTGTTAACATCATGGTTGATGGGCAAGTGGTTTTATCACATATAACTGTAAAAATGAGGATGCCAGTTGATGATTATGACATAAATCATATGTGTATTTTATTGGAGTGAGCATGGCTACTGACCTGTAGGCAGCTCCGGAAGAACCGCCTCAAGGAAAGGCACTCTCAAGAAGATGGGTATTGAGGTCTGACGTTCCGGCGCTATATTGCCAAAATAAAGTAGGTCCAAGATGTAGGAAACCCAGGTGGTGCCTGGTGGAAGTGAATTGGAGAGAAAAAGAGCAAGCCATGCATTTTATTCAATCAAAGGTTTACTGTCTGAAATGTTATGAGTCAGCTCATGGTAAAGTATTTTACTCAAAGCAGAAAATGATCTTCAACCCACAGTTGATCCAACATATATTTTCCAGCTGCTAAGCAAATGAATAAATTAATATGATTAAAAAAACATTTATGTGTCCCACAGAGAATGGAGTAGCCATACCATCATAGTTTTTCAGAAATGCTAACATAACTTTCATTCAGAATTAGCCATATGAACATTTCCCATCATTGATCCAACACACATTATCCAGTTGATAAGCAAATGAATACATTGATTAAATAAATATATTTTTGTGCCTCATTACCAATGTAGTTCAGAATTACTCATATGAACATTCTTGGTCAAACTGCTTCAAAATACACAGAGCACCTGCTTTGGGGTAAGTAGCGATGAGGATGTCATCTGGTCTTGCTTGGAACTTTTGAACATTTTCCCAGCCATCAGTAAAGTAATGGGTCATAGAGATGCCTTCAAATTCAAACAATTCTGGTTGACTGGTCAACTTCATCTGTAGTATTAAATATTATTGTGAGATTAGATAAACAACCTAACTTTAACTCACTGAAACAGCAATCCATGAAATTTGCACATAGAATAATTAATGCAAAGTTTGCTTGCTCACATTTAATTAATTATAATTCATATTATAAATAATTAGAAATTACCAACTAGTTCATACATCAATAAAATCTGGAGCCACTGATTCATAAAACTTTGATACAAGCAAGATTAAACTTTTGTTAATTTTTGGTTTTTGACTGACAATTCAAAAAAATAAGTTTGAATGGTGAATTTTGGAAGTTTACTGAATTAGTGTTAAAACAAAGAAGGTAATCAGCGTGAATATTTGTAAAATTTTGCTCACTCACTGTCTCTACAATGAAGACTTTACTAAGATGTTCTTGGCATCATGCATGTTATCAGTACAATAATCTTATAATATATCATAATATGCCACAAAATTCCCAACAACTTTCAAATATTATTTTGAGCGGACTCACCGGAGAAAAATCCAGTCCTTCCATGATGAAATGAGAAATTATTCTTGATGTTGTAATTTTGTCTTTCTGTCATTCAGGTGCTACTTTCCCTTAAAATCTTTGATACACTTCCCTTACACTGGTCTTGTACTTATCACAGCTCCCTTTCTAGCACTGGATTATGTAACAACCCAAAGCCATTCACTCTTTAAGCCTTTTACAGCCATCACAGACACTCATGCATTGCATAGCACCCCTCCATAACCTATTTAACAGTTTTAACAACATCAACTGTGAGCTACTGCTCACTTACGTATCCCCCCGTTCTCGCTTATATCAGAATGCAAGCAATCAAAGGAATAGGACACTTATGATGAATGTTGACTTCAACAAATAATTCACCCTGAAACAAGTAAGTAAAGAGCAGTGTTCTCCCCAGGGATTTCAAATAGCATCCTGGTAAACTGTCATTTTGAAATAGCATTTTGCTTCTTGAAATAGCGTCAAACTTCACCCTATATGTTTTTTAAATACATTCAGTTGGTAAACAGGAAGTCGATGTGCGACAGACCTGAAAATGGTATACACGGTATAGAATCCCAAGCTGAAGCTCAGTACTAAATATCAAGCAGTTGTGATTTGCTGTTGCTGAGAAAAGTGTTACGAAAATTTTGCAAATCCATGCTATATGTTTCGTAAATACATTAAGTCAGTAAACAGGAAGTCGATGTGGGACAGACCTGAAAATGGTATGCACGGTATAGAACCCCAAGCTGAAGCTCAGTACCAAATATCAAGCAGATGAGATTTGTTGTTGCTGAGAAAGGTGTTATGAAAATTTTGTAAATCCATGCTATATACTTCATAAATACATTAAGTCAGTAAACAGGAAGTCAATGTGCGACAGACCTGAAAATGGTATAAACAGTATAGAACCCCAAGCTGAAGTTTGGTACCAAGTACCAAGTGGCTATGATTTGTGGTTGCTGAGAAAAAGTGTGTTTCGGATGGATGGAGATACGGACAGACGGACAGAGGTAAGCCAGTATACCCCCCTCCTTCGGAATGGGGGTATAATAATCTCAATTATTCCAAAGCACACATACACAGGCACTACCGTATAATCTTTGGATCCAAGTTTGTTCTTATTCTCCTGTGCCAGTGCCAACACTGTTGACAGACTTTAAACCTCTTTGGAATTTAATATTTAGAAATGGTGTGTGTGTGTGTGTGTGTACACACACTCACTGGCCACTTTATTAGGTACACCCATGTACCTACTGTTTTATGCAGTTGTCTAATCAGCCAATATCTTGACAACAGCACGATGCATGAAATCATGCTTCAGTTAATGTTCACTTCAAACATCAGAATGGGAAAAATTGTGATCTCTGTAACTTTCACTGTGGCATGGGTGTTGGTGCCAGATGGACTGGTTTGAGTATTTCAGAAACTGCTGATCTCCTGGGGTTTTCACACATAAAAGTCTTTAGAGTTTACACAGGATGGTGCGAAAAACAAAAAACATTGAGTGAGCGACAGTTCTGTGGGTGGAAACGTCTTGTTGATAAGAAAGGTCAGAGGAAAATGAGCCAGATTGGTTTGAGTTGCCATGAAGGATATAGCAACTCATATTAACTCTTTACAACCATGGTGAGCAGAAAAGCATCTCAGCATGCAACAGCAGAAGACTACATTGGGTTCCAATCCTGCCCGCCAAGAACAGGAATCTTAGCATCAAGATATATATTGTATATATAACACAAGTGTTTTACTGGGAAATACACCACTTGTATTTTTCATACGAGCTATGTAGATCCGGGACATTGAGAACCAAAACCGTGACATAAATCTCTACATGTTACTCGTGAGGAAATCGATAAATTGTTTTGATAAATTTGAGTACTTTTTGTTTGTGAATGTGTCTACATAATAAAAAGAAAATCACACGTTGGCTTGAAGATATGAAGTTTATTTTCTCATGTTGAAAAACTCACATTTTTCATATGAACTACATCACGGATCTGAGTGAAATATTTTCCAATATCTTCACTCTGATGATGTCACTCCCAGTGTTTTCCCGCTGACTTGACGCATGTTGTCAAAATGGCGAACCGGTTCAAAATTAAACTTCTTTTGATTAACTTGTGTATTTTTTGTGGATGTGTCTATATAATATAAAGAACATTACACCATGGCACAACAATATGAAGTTTATCTTCTCGTGTTGAAAAATATATCACTCGTTTGCTTCACTCACTTGTTTTATAGATACAGTGTGTGTATATATATATGGGGCGGCACGGTGGTCTAGTGGTTAGCGAGGTGTAGGGTCAGCACGGGTGGCACGAAGGTCCGGGTTCGAGCCCTGTGGCCAGCGAGGGCCTTTCTGTGTGGAGTTTGCATGTTCTCCCCGTGTCCGCGTG
>JAOEHH010000002.1:17312904-17323894 GCA_025447875.1 Notarius cookei
CAAAACTGATGACATAACTGACTTCAAAACCAAATATTGTATTTAGCTAGGTCAAAAAAACAACAACAACAATTCTTCTCATTGAACCATAATAAGAGACTCAACAAATATTCTAGTACTTAGAGACAAAGGAGATGACGACACTATAATTTGTCAGAGAGGGTCAAATATCACATGAAATGCTGAAAAATGGATGCTCAATAAGGTCAGCGTGGACAAATTTATTTTTCAGCGCCCTCTAAGACGTTTCGCTGAAATAATGATTTTCAGCACATCATGAAGATAAACTTATGAGCAAAAGATTTCCATGGATATATCAAACATGCAAATATTTTTGTCAGTGTATGGAAAGAAAGCGTGATGATTACAACACTGTCTAACAATATAGGCAGTTTCTGTACCTGTTATTTACAGCATGTTTGTCAGTATTATTTTTTTGTTTGCATTATATCTGGTTATTTATGACATCATGGAATATCTCATACAGTTAAGCTGCTACATTCATTCTGTTTGAAAGTTGAAAGAATTCAGTTTCCACTGTAAAATCGAAGAACAGACAATTACAGTACAAAATAAACTGAAGAGAGAGAAAAAAAAAAAAAACAACGAACACAAGAGATGCACCTTCTGTAATGCCACAATTCAGTCACTGCTCAGGTGGTGAATTGATTTTGGGCCGGTGCTGGGTGAACACTGGGCCATCAAGGTTGACAGACTTTCAGCGATCTTTAAATCCATCTTGGCAACACTGGCCTGGCATCAGCCATCCGGTTAGGTTTTGTTCTTGTACTACAACAAGGTAACTTTGCTCTAGTTTTAACAGGATATGTTTATTTTGCATTTTAAAAAAGTGAACTTGGTAGTCATGCTTATTCTCGATTCTGATTGATCAGAGAATGTTGATTAATTTTCTAAAACAGCACTGCTCGGACAGTACTTCCTGTTGCAAAGTTAATATTAATGTGCATGATCTAATATAGTATGTTCTTGTTTCTATTGTCTGCACTATACTATCATTTCATATACATTATTTTTCTAAACGGTGAAGGGATAACTGTTTCTAGCTGCTATAACATTAGTGATCACAGGACCTTGTTACATGGACAGTCCATAAATTGAACATAACTATAATCAGTAGATGTGTCACATTTTACTCAATTAAAACAGAAATTAGCACTGGTGAATTGCTTTGGTATAAGAGAATAAAAACACTTTGGACCACGCTGTTATTATTGGAAAATAATCACATCACATCACACCATCCCCTCGTTGTTTATTCCCCCATAAAAGCACACGCCATTGAGCTTTATTTTTTACTCAGCAAGTGTGAAAGACTAGTATACAAAGCTCTACATAAAGTAGCGACCAAGGTATTAAAGTTTGCTGTGCTGTAGTGTCGTGAAATATGATTAATATGAAATCTGATTAGAGATACGGCTGTGTTGCTCCCTTCAGCAGAACAGAAGCTCAGCACTTTTTGTTATTGAAAGCTGTGTGCTGCCATCCATACTAACACCGAACGAACCGCTGGGGTTAGCAATCCCTCGAACACAGACACAAACACACCAACACACGCATATACACTTTCCTTGCAGAAACTAGAAAAAGAAAATGCAGAAAATACATATACCCTCCCGTGCACTCCTGACATTTAAGAGCAGCCTTCATTAGCACTGTAAATACTCGAAAAGGATGGAGCATTAGGAGCTTTTTCTATTTAATTATCCACTCTTTTTCTTGACCTCTTTTATAGCAGCCCACGTCGACATAAAGACGAACCACTGAGACGATCTCTTATTTCTCCTATCTTTGCAGTAAATGTGTTTTATAAAGGCACAATTGACAGGATAGTGAATAGGAGGAGAATTTGGGGTTTTATCTTTTATGTGAAAAACAGGTCAATGGACAGGGTTTCAGAAATACTATGGTTAGTAGATAATACTACTTACTGATTGTGTATCATTTGTGGCACTTGAGGATATTTTAAAAGCTCTCTCAATACACCTTTGCGTTGTCATGGTTTCCACTGACTACGAAGATCACATTTTGTGTAAAAAAAAAAAAAAAAAAGAGAGAGAGAATATATGGGAAAGAGATTTCATATATTTCTTTAACCCAAACAAGGACTCTTTAACCATAAAGCAAGTTAAAAAAAAAAAAATCACAGTTTTCCTGCTTATAGGAAAACCCAGAGTAAAGTATATGAACTGGATAAATGGTAAAGCAATAAATATAAAAAGAAGCATTTCGCCAAATCAAATGACTTGTTTTAGCCATTATAAGCTTTTGTCATTATAGTTTACTGTTACTGCTCCATACTGGTGTGTTAATGGAGATATTGTGACGTTGTAATGAATCCCAAATGTTCCTTGCTGGCTTGTAAACAAATTATAAGAAACAGACATTGCATAACGTAGCAGGAGAGTTTTATTAGCTTTTTTTTTTTAAGGAGGAATGCAACCAGCCAGACACCTTTAACACACACACACACACACACAATTGCAGTTCATTTGCTTTTGAACTGTCCCGATCCTTGATGTGCTAATTGCCACGAGACTGTTCATGAAAGCTAAAGCAGGAGGTTTTCCATCATCATCATCACTCTCTCCCATGTATAAAATAGATATAAATAAATAAAGGAGAAAAGAAACATCTCCTTGGGCAGCAGAACACTGTAATTAGGCAGTGACAAATTTCAGTTCTCTTTCTTCACATGTGTGGGAAATGCACACAATGACTTTGCGTGCACCCGTGTCTGTGTGTGTGTGGTGTGTTTCTGCGCACGCGCACATGAGTGTTCCACTAAAAGTGTGTGGGATGGCCTGAAATAGGAACGCAGCATTTCAACAGGCAAATTGCATTCATGCAGTGCAGAATTGAAGGGACTGGGAAAAAGCAGAATAGTTTCCATTTGTTCGCCTGTGCTTCTGATGCTAGGTGTGATGCCGAATCCATACTGCAGGCCAAATCTGTTCCCCATAGTGCTGCGATGACAGGTGGCATGCATGAGTCATGTGAAATGCCATTGGATGGAACTAGAAGAACCAGGTCACTCCTACATGCTTGACATTGAGATGTTTCCACTTGGCACACGACAATTCAGCTAATGACACTACGGGACATTAGGAACCTGCACAGATGCACACACATGCTTGTTTGCTTGCAGGCGTTGCACAATGAAACTTCGTTATTCCTGCACGGCCACAGAAAGAAAAAAAAAGCTCTCTTGTTACTATGCTTTTTAAAGCTCTCCTTCCATCTCTTTCTCTCTCCCTCCTACTACCTACTTAACAGGGCAGGTTAGTTACAAGTAGGAACAAGTTGCTACGCTGCACTCCGTTAGTATCACTTCTCTAGAACTTTCTCCTAACTCCATCCAGAAGTCATTTGCAACCTTTCATACTGCTCATACAACCCTTATACACAATACGGTTTATGATCTCAGACAGCGGCTATCATTGGAGTACGTGTGATATTTGCTTCCATGTCATTTCAAGCCATTATGTGCAATATTCTACACCAGCCACATGTTGTTCAACATCATTCCATATCTGTACACTGCACCATTACTGAATTTTTCATTCTTGATACTTTTTACACCCTGATTTCTTGTCTTATTACCTCCACTAACTATGTTGGAGGAGGTTACGTTTTTACCTCCGTTTCTCAGTTCCCAATGTAATTCAAAAAGTAGTGCACAGATTTTGATGAAATTTGGTGGAAAGGTGGGCCATGGGCCAAAGAACAATTGGTTAGATTTTGATGCAAATCCGGATATGCATGTGGCTCCAGTGTGGTTTTTTTTTTTTTTGGTCTTCTCAATGTAACTCAAAAAGTAGTCAACAGATTTTGATGAACTTTTGAAGCAAGGTGGGCCATAGGCCAAAGAACAATTGATTAGATTTTGATACAAATACACATACATAGCTTGGCAGAGGTATACACTCTACTGCGTGCCCTTCTAGTTTATTCTTTGTACTCTTTGTGTGTACAGTATGTGTGAGTCTTAAATATAATACACAATTTGAGGTCGACGCAACTGCAATTTCATTGTGCTTGCAAAATGGCAAAGTTCTTAAGTATTGAATGTTGAATACTAAAACAACTTAGACAGGGAAAAAAAAAAATGCCTCAGCTGCACAGAGATTCATTATTGTCATGAAGTCACATTTGCTATCACACATTATCCCATTTGGCTAATCCATGTGCTGTTCACAATTTGGAAGAATCACATTAATCAAAATACTTTTTTTTTTTGTTAGTCTAGGCCTTCTTGGATGTTAACACGCACTTCTGAGGTCCAATATCAGCAAATGTGTGTTTATTCCTCCATATGTGAACAATTTATTAGCTGCATGTGCATGTCATTAAGAAAAAGAAAGGCGCCAATGTAAATCCTGACTAGGCCTCCTACCATCATCCTTAGGGTTTTTGGGTTGTATTTAATGTTGGCCTCATTTAGCCATATTAGTAAAGAAGAAGAGGAGTAAAGTTTAGTTAAATAAGGCTTTCCTTAGTAGGGATGATAGGGAATGTGTCTTTTTTCTTTCTTTTTTTAAAATAATGGTGGATGATATTGCAAACAGATGTTTTGGTTCCTGATCAGTGATGAGCTAGAAAACAGAACATGCATGCAAGACTTTTACACCACAACAGCTGCTGTGCCTGTTGTTCCATTGAACCATCCATCCATCCATTGAAAAAAGCTCTATGCATGATACAGACACGAGCAAAGTGATTTAACCAACATGACTCACTTTCCTGCCTTTTTAATTTTCTATGCCTTTACGCTTTCACCAAGTGCCTGATTAACAAAAGAGCTTTTAATAATGAGCTGCGGCATCTTCCTGCAACACAAAGGCCTGTCATCTCCAAGTGTCACTTGTTCTTTTTATATAAAGTCACAGACACTTTTTATATAAAACCGGCAGAAATTTGAAACCATACACCGGCATCAGTGCTGAAGCCATGCAGGTAGGGATTTAGGTTAACTTAAATAGTCACCACGTTCATTGTTAAGATGCATGATCCACAGGAGCACCTCCACTGAGCACTATGATATACTGAAATGCCAAAGTATTTATTCAGACAGCAGCGGAATATGCATTTAGAAGACTGATGACAGGTTGCGCTAGTTGTCATGGCAACTGGAGGCTGTTATGACACACATCAGTGTCTAAGTTTCTGTATAATGCAGCCTTTGGAGACTTGAAGCTCACAAAAGCAATCAGGTCTGCAAAACCTCAGACTCTCTCAAATGGAAGCAGTTTACTAATAAAATCCCCACTGAAAACAAGCAAAGCAACCACAGACTTTAATATACAAAAAGTGCAAGCTCAACCTAAGACCAAAGTGCTATTATTTTAATGAAAGCTTGCTATATATAGTGTGTGGCTTCCCATGATGTGGCTTCACTGTTGCTAATTATTAATGACCCTAAATGTCAGGGTTTGGTCTCCTGGATTGTGATGATGAAGAGGATTAATTAACAAATAAATCTGCTCCTCGTTAACGCCATGTTTGTGGGATTCCAGAGAAGGCCACACGCAGAGCATCATGGGTACTGAACTCAGCACCAGGGATATCACCAGGAATAGATGTGGAACGGGAAAAAGAAAAGAAAAAAGGCGCCTCGATATGAACACTCCATAAACAAATTTGCACAATAATATCGATCTCACTGACAAATTGATACAGGTAATATAACATCTGCTGCCATGTTCCTGCAGAGCAGATGCAGTATCGATATCACTTATGCCTACTAAACCTATAGACAAAAAGCAACAAATTACATTGCAGAATCATCTGTCAGAGGTCTAGTGAAGCTGTGTGCCTCAGATCAATAAAATATCACAAACTTGACCCAACAGATCAATTCGGGACCAAAAACACTTGAATACCATAGACATGCACTGACTTCCTGTCAATAAGAAAACGTCACTATTCATCTGAATGCACAGCGATAACAAAGACCAAATGGATGAAGTCATGCTTTGCATCTAGACCCTTACGTTTATCCATTCTCATGTTGAAAAAAAATTATTAGCTCTGTTCTGGGGCGGCACGGTGGCGTAGTGGTTAGCACTGTCGTCTCACATCAAGAAGGTCCTGGGTTTGAGCCCAGCGGCTGATGAGGGCCTTTCTGTGCGGAGTTTGCATGTTCTCCCCGTGTCCGCGTGGGTTTCTTCCTGGTGCTCCGGTTTCCCCCACAGTCCAAAGACATGCAGGTTAGGTTAACTGGTGACTCTAAATTGAGCGTAGGTGTGAATGTGAGTGTGAATGGTTGTCTGTGTCTATGCGTCAGCCCTGTGACCCGACTTGTCCAGGGTGTACCCCGCCTCTCGCCCGTAGTCAGCTGGGATAGGCTCCAGCTTGCCGCGGCTAGAGATAATGAGATTTCTGAAACCAGCAGCACGGTGGTGTAGTGGTTAGCACGGTCACTTCACAGCAAGAAGGTCCTGGATTTGAGCCCAGCAGCCGATGGAGGCCTTTCTATGTGGAGTTTGCATGTTCTCCCCGTGTCTGCGTGGGTTTCCCCCACAGTCCAAAGACATGCAGGTTATGCTAATTGGTGGCTCTAAATTGACCGTAGGTGTGAGTGTGAATGGTTGTTTGTGTCTGTGTCAGCCCTGCGATAACCTGTTGACTTGTCCAGGGTGTACCCCACCTCTGACCCATAGTCAGCTGGGATAGGCTCCAGCTTGCCTGTGACCCTGTAGGACAGGATAAGAGGCTACAGATAATGGATGGATTCTACCACACAAACTAACATACATCATCGGTGCTAAAGAAGGTAACTGGACTTGCTTGAAATCCTTGAAGATGTTTCACCTCTTATCTGAAAGGCTTCTTCGGTTCTGTCTGACTAGTAGGGAGTTCCAGGTATTTATCCTCTACTGGATCAAAAGCAACCCTACGGAGAGTCATTGAGGTCACATGGGTCGTTGACCCTCTCAGTCATCCTGTAGGTGTTAGGGTCAGTGAAGGCTGGGTGTGAACCGTGTTAGCAGCCTAGAGGGTCGTTAGGGTGATCTGTGGGTTGTTGTCTCTCTCTGCCATCATGTGAGTCACTGAAGTCAGTTGAGTCTTGGTGTGGATGTGTATTCAGTTTTCTGGGAAGTGTGCCAAGGACTGCATTATAGGTGGCTGATAAATGGTGTCTCAGACCACCTCGTCTGTTCAGCGATGGTCGTTCCAGGTTGACGAAGATGGCTTCTTTTACTCCTCTTTCAAACCACCGGTCTTCTCTGGCTAGAATGCGTACAATGCAGTCCCCCTTAGGTTTGCTTTTGGTCCAGTAAAGGATAAATACCTGGAACTTTCCACTAGTCAGACAGAACTGAAGAAGCCTTTTGGATGAGAGGTGAAACGTCTTCAAGAATTTCAAGCATGTCCAGTTGCTTTCTTTAGCACCTACAGTTTACAATGACCAGGATGACTGAGAACCTTCACAGACGGTCCATCTGGCTCAAACCAACACTCATGCCACAGTGAAAGTCAGTCACACTTTGAGATCACAATTTTTCCCCTTCTGATGTGTGAACATTAACTGAAGCGCTTGATTTGCATCTGCATGATCAACTGCAGGTGGATGTCGGGGTGTTTCTAATAAAGTGGCCAGTGAGTGTATACACCATGAGGTTGTGTTGCTATGCTATGCTAACTCGTTTATTTTAACCACTGAACACATTACAACATTTGTAAACATACGTTACTGTCACAGTGCTGCTAAGTTGAGGGCAACTTTGAAACGCCGAGAAAGAAATTTGATGCTGCTTTGAAATTTACATACTGCAGCTTTAATATTAGCATTAGCATTAGCTACAGTCATGTCTGAGTCCTCAGGGTCATGCACATGATCACAGAGTGATATACATAATCCTAACAGATGAGTCCTAATGGGTGGCATGGTGGTGTAGTAGTTAGCACTGTCACCTCACAGGAAGAAGGTTCTGGGTTCAAGCCCAGCAGCTTCTTCTTGAAGTGGACTATATATTCTGGATGATTGTATTCTGTGTCTGTGGTCACTGCTGAATATCGTATGAGATGTGATTTTTTTTTTTCTGTATGCTATAAGCACATTTGTGACCACAGGCTTGCGTGTGTCACTGTGTGCACTGCACTGAAGCCTGACGCGAGGTCTCATGCTCACAGATAGCCGGCTGTTGTCCTAAAAAATGCAGCATGTTGCCATGTTACCTCGGGCCAGAAAATGAGGAACAGCAAAGGACAATGACATGCATGAAGCAGCACATTGTCTAGCGGAAAAAATATCCTTCCTTAAGAGAGAAATTAACTGATTAAAGCAACGTAGGATTTACGGACTCACGAATATATTCATTGAAAGCTATTCTTGTCTCAAGTATGTTTTTTTTTTAGTAAGGGGAAAGAAGTACTCCACACTGACAGTTCTGTACCTGCAGTTAAAAGTATTTCACATCCATATAAGTAGTGAAAGTAGGACCATTTCTGCTCTATGTTTCTGATTTCCAACACAAGGATGCTGTTTTTCTATATAAACTAGCTAATGTTAGCTAACGTTTTCAACACAAGCGACTTGGAGATGTATAAACTTACTCTTAAGTTGTTTTAGTTAGTGCTAGCTAGTGTTAGCTCGATGATGCAGGATGTTTTTGAGCCGTATGCGATCAGGGGAGAGATTCACCAACATGGTGTGTCGTCGCCAATGTTAGCGAACATTAGCATTCTAGCGATAAGACAAGCTCTTGCTAAAGTTTGCTTATTATGACAGAATGAATGAATTGTACTAGACTGACGTAAATCACACAGCCAAACTCGCAACATGATTTTGATATCCCGACTGGGTTTCTATGACAACAAATACCAATTAATAGTCGCTCATTATTTCCCAGCGACGCTGTGTGTTTGTGTGTACCTGCAGGAAAAGAGCTCAAGGTGGAGGACTGTTTGTGTTTTTTATTAGTGAGGTTAGTGACAGCTGAAGAAGACTGTATTTGTGGAAGAACAGCATGGTCGGCGAGAGGAGAGAAGTTCCTCAGGGAGACCTAATGGTTGCGCTCCTTCCTGCACAGAGATAAAGACTCATAATAAGCGTGCATGCTCACCATCTGGCTCCGTGCATGTGGTCCTTATGGAGGCGAAAGCAGCGCAATCTGTAAACGATCAGGAGCCATAGCACTCCCCCCCGAGAGTCCACCATGCAATCAAGGTGACAGATGGCATGGCTACTGCTGTGGCCTCGTGGAGGAGATCAAAATCACCTTCAATAAACTCTGACTGGAATGGGCACGGGCTCCTGCACAAAGTCAGTTTGTCAGTCAAACTGTGGCAGCTTGCTGCATTTTGGAAAAAGGGGAGTGGAGGGAAGGTGGAGGAGGAGGTGGTGGTGGCGGAGGAGGAGGGGGTTGGGGGTGATGATGGCCAGTGCTTCTGTTTTCCAAATTTTCCATCTGACTGCTTTTGAACTGTGATCTTTTTCTAGTTGTCCTCGCTGCTCATGGCCAGTTGCAATGCTGAGGGAAAATGAGGAACATGATGTCACTAATACGGGGCAAAAGGTGACCGGTGGTGGGTGGAACCCCCAAGTAGATGAGTTACAAAACGACCAATGTGAAGCTCTAACCGAACACATTCATTAAAGACGTCCAATACGTCCACAGTTTACCTGTGCATCCGAGCTTCCGTTTCATTTGGTATTTCCGACAGCAACGTAAACACCTCGATGACCTCAAATATTTATGAATTTTAATACCATCTCAAAACACACATGTCCGTGTTCAATATTTCCTCTGTTATTACGCGATCGAATTTAGCATTTAGCAAACTGCAGGTTCACAGTTAGCCCACTGATCCTAGCTCGTAGCTCGAGAGACTGGTGAGTAATTACACAGCGCAGTTTCTTACCCCTGCCTTGGCTCTGTGTCTGTTTGAGCTGCATGCTGAGGAAATTTTTTTGCGAGGAAGCATTTTTTCACACGTCTCTTTCATCTGAGGCATGGCTCATGTCAGCGACGTGAGAAAAACAGCCTGACTCTCCAAGCATTTTTTTCTTCTTCTCTCCTTGTGCTTCACTGCAAAGGTTCAAAATGGAAACACCATCTGTTAAATCCAGGCAAAAGCCAATCTGATGTTTTCTTGATTAAAATCTTTTTATTATCATTTTTTTCATATCAAAACTTGTTGAATTGGAATATACTGTACTTACAGTGGAGGTCTTATTGTAAATTAATACTTATGTTTAATCTGTGCAGTTGCATTTCCACTAATAACCAGTGATGTGGTGCTATAGTGTGGCCCAATGTGAAGCTGAGTTACTGCTGATGATTTTCTCGTAATGGCATTTGTTTTAATCCTGTTATGCCAATTATTGTATAATTATAGCAATTTGCAAGCAAGTCATACTTTTTACCCATTTATTATTACATTCAGTGTTACGGTACATCCATGACATGAGCTACTTCCTGTTGTCACTTACATTATAGCAGCTATAAACGGTCCTTCCCACAGCAGCCTTGATTATTTTTTCTTTCTTGAAGTTAATCAGACAAAATTAATTATAATGAGCTTGTCATGTTACCCAGAGAAGAATAAATATTCTCTACTTTGTATTTTCTACATTGTCGAACAAAACTGACGACATAAAAATTATGAAATAACATCTGGAACATATATGGTATTATATGGTAAACAAAAAAGTGTTAATAAATAAAATATGTTTGATACTTTAGATTTTTCAAAGTATCCACCATTTACCTTGATGGCACTTCGCACACTATTGGCATTATCTTAACCAGCTTCGTCATCCAGGTCGTCACCTGGAATGCTTTTCAATTAACAGGTATCTTGTCAAAAGGTAAATAGTGGATGAGTTTCTTGCCTTCTTAATGGGTTTGAGATCAAACAGGAAACAGTACAGTGTCTTGCACGAGTATTCATCCTCCTTGGTGTTTGTCCTGTTTTGTCGCATTACAAGCTGGAATTAAAATGGATTTTTGGAGGGTTAGCACCA
>JAOEHH010000002.1:18891302-18905029 GCA_025447875.1 Notarius cookei
GTGTTTTTTTCAATGTACCCGCACTGTGCTTCCCTAGGAGCATAGTGGGGGATCGTTTTTTTTCTCCTCCTCTCTCCACTCATGTTATTCTGTGTTTTTTCTTCCCTGTCTTCCTGTCCTGTCTACCCTAGGTCAATTGTATGTCTGTATGTATGTGTACGGACAGGTTGACAACTAATTTCGCTGGTACATGTGACTAGTGACAATAAAGGGCTTATCATTATCGTCATCATATATCTATCACACTTATTTCATCAATATATGAATACATCTGTTTAGTAATGCTGTTATTATTTCACCAAATCTCTACACAACTTTTTATTTTATCTTGAATTAAACATTATCAAGGATACACTTTAACTATGCAATTTAGTTATGCTTTGCTCTTTTTTCATTCTTCTTTGCAGAGGGACTGTGGCCAGACTCTGGTTCTTTCCTTTTCCTCTCCCTTTATTTTCTCATAATCTTCTTCTTCATCTTCTTTGCCAACTGATGAACAGTCACTTTTGAGGAAGGATTTCTCCGTGGTGTCACTGTCACTTTCTACTCTTCAGCTCTCCTTCTCTTCTTCTCTTTCTCAGCCTGCAGTCACCTCTTATATCTTCCATAAGCTGTGTGCATATGAAATACTGTGCTATTGTCTACCGGATCGTGATGAATATCATCTCTGTGGTACTGTTTCATGGCAGTGGTGTTTCTTGCCTTCAAGTCGTACTTGACGGATTGTAGGGCTGAATATGTCCTGACAGCGGGTCGATTTGACTTGGAGTCAATAATATCATTCATTACACTGAATGATTGTTCTCTTCGTGGCCCAGAAAAGATGCTCAGACAGGCCTTTATTACTTTTCCCAGTGCTGGGTAGCTTGACATCACCTCAGCCCACCAGTGGTCCAGACGCTTGTCCTTTGATTTTCCATCTACAGTAACGGCACAATCTGGAAGGGTTGGATCGACTTGGATCTTTGAAATTTCTCTCAGATACAGATCCGTATCACTACTGGAGGTGATTACTGTCTGGAAAAACTTCACCAGCTTCTTGAGATGACTGTGTGTAACAGAACGCCCTTGTGCTTTGGGGTCGATGGCAGATAAACACACAAGAAGTTCGTTGCACAGAGGAAGCTTTCCCTGTAGATACTCTGCTGAACCTACATATGCTGCTTTCACTCGCCTTCTAAATTCTTGACGCAGGCTGATGTGTCTAGGCAATCCTTCCAGTATCCTTTCGGCTGTATCACCAATGAAGACATCTTTTGAAGGCAGATGCATGGATGGATCATCAACTTTGATCTTTTGTAATTTGGAGGCAGAAATGTCATGCAGCTTCTCTTGTCTCATGAAATAGGCGATGAAATGGTGAAATAAATCTGTCTGTTCATCGTGGAGTCTGTGAACCATTGGTTCCTTCTGTTCAAACATCAGGACGAAAGATTTGAACATGGGTAGAACAGATAAATACATATTCATGGTCAAAAGTGTTTTGTCCCTTTGATAAAACAACTTGTCAACCAATCTTAATTTACGTTTTTCCCATCTTCGCTCAGAACTTTGGTAGCACACTGCACATGAATAACCTTTACCCTCTTCACTGACTGTTTGGACATCTTTTCCGTAAGGCGATTGGTATGAATATCATAAGCTGAGTGAAGATTTTTTGGTATCCAGGCAGCATACAACAACGTAAGGGGATCGATTATGGAGAGATTCCTTTGTGTTACATCGTAGGCTGATAGCCAGCGGTGTGCCACGCTCTGTGTAGGGGTCAGGTATCTTACACCCAGTATTATGCACAGCTCCTGCAGATACTCCCTAATATCAGTGCTGTACTTGGTGTCAGTGAATAAATCATCACAAAATTTTTCAACTTGCATTTCAAAGTTAGCACAAAATTTCCTGACAGCGTTGTGAACATGATGGCAGGTGTCTCCATCGATATCCAGCAGGTGTGGTGCATTAGATCGAAGACGTGTCTCAACACCTGATTTGTTGCCTCTCATGTAGTTTGCAGAATCTGTCAAATTTGAAATCAAGTTCTCTAGAGGTATGGAATCTTTATTGAGGTTTTCCAAAATGATAGAGTGAATAACCACTGCATTAACCACAGTGAGTGTTGTTGAGTGGTAATGCTGCACAACACACTCATTCTGTGCATCTCTAAAATAACTAACCAAAATGCTGAGTATTTTTTGGTTACTGATACTGGTGCATTCATCCATGTTTAAGGAAAACTTGTGTGTCTGTAAATTACTAACGAAACATTCGCGCATGACTTCAGCCAGCCCATCTTTCAGCTTATAAGAAGCTGTGGTCCTCTCCATTGTCATATCTCTACCTGCTTTTGCATCTCTCCCAAATTCCTGTGCGAACTTAATGAGTTGTGGTGTTAAGCGGAGAGGCAGCGAATGTTCTGATACGAATGATAGAGTCATTGCTTCCAGATGTGATTTTCTGTCTAGAATGCTGACGTATGGATGAGGAGGTTGAACTTGCTCAGAGCAGCCGCGACTTCCATGAATATTTGGATCGGCTCCATATGGTAGACTGCATGAAGACTGGGCACTTGTTCCCTCATTCATGGCCTTAGTTGCACTGAAGACTGCAGGAAGAGATTGATTAGTCTGTCTCGTCTTCCTCACAGCATTGTGTTTTACCTTTTTGGCATGCGATTTTAGGTCCTTCTTCCCAGACGATCCATATCGCAGAGTATCGTTGCACCAAATACACAATGCAATTCCTGAAAAATATAAGAGATAATGAAAATTACTAAAATCGAACACGGCATAATATTAAGAATGATATGTATACTACTATACATTTTTAACACAAAAATTTTTTTAAAAATGTTCCATATCACATTTTTTTAGTTTTATGTCAAACTTCACTGTAATGTCATAATAGTTATTTAAAATTCATGACTTTCCATTTTTTCTGAAGAATTCACATCACTGCCCTTTCTATAAGAAGAAAAATGTATCCTTCACTATTGTATTTTACAGCTTCATGAATGCACAGAATTTAAATGACATTTTAAGCTTCCATCTAACATCTTTTAAAAAAAAAAATCCTCTTGTAAAAATCCTGAAAAAAATTTAAGTCCTGACCCTAAAAAAAATTGGTCAGAAATTCCCCGGGGGCCAAGCCCAGAAATGTTTAACCCCTTTCCCCCAACACTGAATAGCACAAAACCACAATTGTCATTAAAACAAACAGTCAGATATAGAATCTAGCTTGTTTCAAGACAATTGCTTGCGTTAAGTGAACCATTCACTAAAAGCCATCTAACACTTTCCCCAATTTCACGTAATTCAAAATAAATGTTACTATTACCATGATTGCTAAATACTACTACATGTAGTTGATATCTAGTCTATTCTAGTTTTAAATTGAATAGCATTGTTTGTCACTGAAAACCAAACAAGTTTTACCTAGAACACTAGCCAAATACAGTGTTGTCGAATATACAGATCTATAGTATTATTAAAAATACACAAGTCAGTTTAGATAAATGATTCACCGTTTATCGCTTAGATGCCTGAATTCACAATCACAACTTATTAAAAGTTATAGTAACTGTAAGACATCAATTGATACCATGTGGCCGATCCATAAACATTATCATATATACTGACTGACTTAGTACACAGTACAACTCGAACAGCTTGACTAATTGTTTAAATTGAATACACTCAATATCTAATCTTACCAGTATCTGTTAAAACTATTGTGGTTGTCTGATGTTAATATAATAATACCATGCTATTATTACAAAGTAATTAGATCTAATTACTTACCAGGTTTATCTATCTCTCTGATGTAGTCAGACAAAAAATCTCGGTTCAGGTCTTTTTCTTCAAGCCAAGACCACTTGAACGCATTCCTTACACCCGCGTCAATGGCACGTAGGTCAGCATGCCTGTCTCCCTGCTTGAACATTGTACCTGGCTGATCACGGATGGATAAATTTATACAAAGTGCTATACAAATACTCGACAATCAATGAGTAATCTCCCTTTTGTGAACACACGTGCACGTTAATGATCAGTATTCCGTTCTCGTTTACTATCGATACCTCTGAGACATTGCGAGGTCTTGAGAAAGCGAAGGGGAGGGTGGGTGTTGTTTACAGTGGTTCAAAATGGCTGCGCTCACGCAAGCAAAATAGCGACGTGTTTTTGAGTATTTTTCATAACATTTCCGGATTTCTAATAAAAAAAAATTGTCATTAGTGGAATAAATCCAGAGGAATTATCATGAAAATCTAAAAATCTGGAATTCCGGGAAAATCTGGAACACTTTCATGAGAAAATGAAGTTGCAGGATCTTTGTCACTTTCACCACTGGACTGGGCTTGACCTGAGTCTCTTGCAGCTGAGTTATCAGAGTTAAGGGTTTGAAATTCTCTTTTCAGCATCAATCTGTACTGCACACGTTTCTCCTCATCTTGGACCCAGTCTAGCTTGAATCTTGGCACCAGCATAGCGGAGAGTATGTGCTCCCTCTTCTCCAGAAGACCTGCCAGCCTCATGCTCAGTGACTGCAAGATGCTCTTTATGAGGGGAGGCATATAGTGAGACCCTCTGCAGCAGTGGGCTTTATGCTCTCATCCAACAGGTCATTCATGTGACATTCCAGTTGCACAATAGTTGGAGCCAGGTAGCCAAGAAAGATGTTCTTTTCTGCTTGGAGGATGTTTAGTACAAGTGCTAAAGGCCTCATCATCCACAAACTTGTGTATGAAGTTGACTTCATGTGGAGAGAATCAACGAAAGCCTAACTCATCACTCACAGTGTGCAGAATCAGCTCGTCAGGTAGGGGAGTGGCATCATGTGCAGGGGTGACCTCAGCCACATTCATCTCTGCCTTGGTCGTTAGTGTTGCTATGCGAGACAGTCGCTCCATGGCAAGAAATAAAGAGTTCCATCTTGTGTCATTTGGCACAACAAAGCCAATCCCAAGTTTTTCCTCCACAGTATCAGAAGCCTTTGGACTTCGCTTAACCCGGTTCCACAGAGCAGATGCTTTTGCAAAAACAGCCCTCGACATTGTTTTGTAGCGTTGTTCAGTTACCTTTTCTGTATCTTTGGCCACTAGATTCAAGGTGTGAGCCATGCACCTTCTGTGACGGGGGAGAGAGGGATGATCCAGACCTGAGAGAGGCTCAGGCTCCATCTGGTCATCTTCATCTGAGCTCTCACTGGCGGCAGCAAAGGCTGACTCTGGTTCATTGTCATCTTCACTTTCATCAAAGTTGACCACTGTCTCTGGCTCTTCAGTATCAATAGCAACATCCATCCCAAAACAGTTGAATGCCTTGACAACATTTGCAGCGTTGTCTGTTACTGTACACACAACCTTGTTGTGGATTTTGAATTCTTTGTTAACATCTGACAATAATTTTGCCAACACATCATGCGTATGTGCTCCTTTAATTCGCCAGCATGCCAGTACTGCAGAGTGTCTCTTAGAAACATCAGTTTTGTTTAGCCAGTGGATAGTGATGCCCATAAATGCCTTGTTCACAGCTGACCAGCAATCTGCTATTGTGCACACAGCATCAACCTTAGAGAGTTCAGTCTTAAGTTCACACATGTTTTCTTCAAATTTCTTGTTTAGCAGTGTCTGTACTTTTTTTCTTGATGGCACCTTTTTGGATGGCTGCAACCCCTTAAGTTTGTGAAAGCTGGGCTTTCCACTTTACTCAAAGGCTGTAGGTCTCTGACAATATACTGCAAAACCAGGTTGTCCAGCTGCGGCTGGGAGATGAAGACAATGGAGCCGCTACTGTACGCCATTTCAGGTTTGCTGTTGACGTTGTTGATGTACGGAGTTGCTTCTTGAAACCCGGCGGGCAAAGTTTATACAAAAAGGTAAGATTTTTCCCACCTGCATCATCACTGACCTTTTCATAATATTCTTTCAAGTAATCATACAAAGACGCCGTATTAATGGCGAAGGCAGAGTCTGAGGTAGTGCTGCTGCCGTCATTTGTTTTTGCCTCCATGCTTCGCATTTTGATGATGCATGCGGCGGTGCGATTCTGTGGTGGCTGGTGTTGCCAGATTGGGTGTTTCTTCCGCTACATATTAAGGCCTGTTTATGGTGTGTTTTAGCTGGGGTTTCGCCTGGAAGGCTCTATGGAAATCTGGCACTCTCTTGAATGAAGTTAAACTGTGAGAGAGCGCCATTCACAAACGCCAGAATGAACGCGTTCACAATAACGTTCATCAAGCGGAAATACAGTACGTTCAGTTCATGTTCACCCAAAATATGAACGAGTTCATGAATGATCGTTCATTGAACACGTTCAGGCACAACACTGGCAGTCTTCAAATTATGCCACAGATTCTCAATTGGATTGAGGTCTGGGCTTTGACGAGGTCATTCCAATATATTGAAATGTTTCCCTTTAAACCATTCTAGTGTAACTTTAGCAGTATGTTTAGGGTCATTGTCATGCTGGAATGTGAATCTTTGTCCCAGTCTCAAACCTCTGGCTGACTCAAACAGGTTTTCCTCCAGAATTGCCTTGGTTTTAGTGCCATCCATCTTTCCTTCAATCCTGACCAGCTTTCCTGTCCCTGCAGATGAAAAACATCCCCACAGCATGATGCTGCCACAACTATGTGTCTCAAGCCAGCTGGGAACATCTAGGTCCTGATCTGAACGTTTACTCCACTCTCTGGTTTTCTCTGAGCCTTCCCTGCACTGCAGCCAGCATACCTGTCTCTCATCAGCTCATCCATGGCTCTACATTATGCCACTCAGAAATTCACTCGGCGTGGGATTGTCTTCACCCCAGGCTATGGTTTTCTGCCTTTTTCCCCCTATTTTTTATTTTGTTATTTTGCTACTTTGCTGTGCACTGTGGAATTACTTCACTCCTTTCTGTGGATTACTTTTGTGTCTTGTTTTGGGACCATGAGTGCATTTCTCCTGACACGGAAGCACTCTGAACTTTTGAAGTTTTTTTTTTTCTGCGCTGAGAGCTCTTTTCCCGCTGCAGGGTTGCATTTTGGATTTTGTTACCTTTTTTTTTTTGCTTCTATGGTCGTCTGACAGTTTGACACTAGTTTCCATTCTTTCCCCTAATTATCTGTTCCAGTATTTCTCCTGTTGGCTGCTCCCCTCCTCTAGTCCTTCATGATCAGGATTAAAGAGAAGCCTTCTTCACTTCAGTGCACATGAGTCTGCTTTTGGGTCTAGCCAGCACCTACTGCCATTTGGCTCATGACAGAACAATCTCACCAGAGGAATGGACCAAGCAGACTTTGAAACAGTTAGAGCAGCATTGGCCAAACAAGGTTCTATTCTGGGTTACCATCAGCAGGAGATTGTGAATGTCCATTAGAGCATGATGGCTATCACAGACACAATACAGAAACTCTCCTCTCAGATGGAAAGCCTTCAGAATGTGACCGCGAGTCAACAGTCTTTCCGGCTCCACAACCCCTTCAAGAGCCACGCCTGCCTGCCCTGCAGCCTTACGATGGGGAGCCTGGGACCTGCTGCTCATTCCTTTCCCAGTGCTCCTTGTCAATGGAACACCAGGCTTCCGCTTTCCCTTCCTAGAGCTCTCGAATTGCCTATGTTATCACACTTCTGACTGGATGGGCTCAGGAGTGGAGAACAGTAGTCTGGGATGCTGGGGCCCCCTGCTGTTCGAGTTACAAGGAATTCTCTGAAGAGATGCAAAAGGTTTTTGCCCAATCACCCAAGGGCAAAGAGGCAGCTAGGTAACTAATGGGGCTCAAGCAAAGCAGCCGGCTGGTTTACGACTATGCCATTGAGTTTTATATCTTGACTGCAGCTGTGGACTGGAATGCCAATGCCCTGTATGACACATTTTTTCATGGACTAAACAGCTCTATATTGGATGAGATCATCCCTCATGACCTCCCCGAGACTCTGGACAGCCTTGTGGACCTAGCTGGTCAGGCGGATACCCGGTTATGCCAATGGAACCTGAGGAAGAGCCTCAGGTTTGAACATAAGGTCACAGTTTCCTTGTCTGAGGCTGCTGCTTCCCCTGAACTGGAGCCCATGCAGTTAGGCAGAACCCGGGCCACCACCGAGGAGAGAAGGCGCTACTGTGAAACCAGGTACTGCTTTTACTATGGCAAACCTGGACATTTCGTCTCTCATTGCCTGTTAAAAGGGCCTGCCCACCAGTAGCAGCAGGGATACAGGTGGGTGTACTGGCACAGTCTTCCTCTGCTGAGAGGCCGGTGCTTCCCATTAAGATCATCTTTCAGAACAGGTGTTACCTGGTTAAGGTGCTCATTGACTCTGGGGCAGACCAAAGCTTCATCAGAACCTCCTTTGCAGAAGAGCTGGTGGTCAACCTGTGGAAGTTAGACTACCCTCTGGCCACCAGGGCACTCAACAGCACTGAACTCAGTCCTGTCTCCCACATCACAGAGCCACTCACTCTTAAGGTCTTGTGGAACCACATGGAATCTATTTCTTTCTTCGCCATGAATAACTTTCATGAGTCTATTGTTCTTGGTCTTCCTTGGTTGTGCTTGCATAGTCCCCACCTGAATTGGAGTGATGGTACAGTTCTCTCTTGGAGCACTCACTGCTTGGCCACTCGCCTGTCCTCTGTCAAGACTCCCCTCACTTTCCAAGTCTCCAGTCCTGACGAGTTCATTGACCTTTCCAATGTCCCTGCGGAATACCGGGATCTTAGTCAGGTGTTCAGTAAGGCCCGAGCCACCTCTCTCCCTCCTCATTAACCTTGTGATTGTGCTATTGATCTGCTTACTGGTTTTACTCCCCCTAGGGGTCACTTTTATTCCCTCTCTCCCCCAGAGAGGGAGAGGTTATGGACAAGTATATATATCAAGTCTATTGCAGTTGGCATCATTTATCTCTCATCATCTCTGGTGGGAGCAGGTTTCTTTTTCATGGTCAAGAAGGACAAGTCTCTCAGGCCATGCCTTGACTTTTGAGGCTTAAATGAGACCACCATTAAGAACTGCTACCTGCTATCTCTCATGTCCATGGCCTTTGAGTTGTTGCAAGGGGCCCAATTTTTCTCCAAGCTGGATCTTCGCAATGCCTATCACCTGGGACGCGTTAGAGAGGGGAAAGAGTGGAAGACAGCCTTCAATATGCTCACTGGGCACTATGAATACTTGGTTTTACCATTAGGCCTCACTAACACACCAGCTGTCTTCCAAGCACTGGTCAAGGATGTCTTACAAGATTTCATCAACCAATTCATCTCATGTACTTCGATGACATCTTAATCTTTTGTCCCACACTCGAAACTCACCGGTCCCACGTCAGACAGGTTCTGCAGTGGTTACTAGAAAATCAACTTTTTGCTAAGGCTGAGAAATGTGAGTTCCATAAATGCACAATCTCATTTCTGGATTTCATTATTTCCCCCAGGTAAGGTCCAAATGGACCCGGACAAGATCAAGGCAGTCTCGGGCTGGCCCATTCCCTCCTCTCACGAGGAACTGCAATGCTTGTGGGGTTTGCTTATTTTTATCAAAGGTTTATCAGGAATTATAGCTCCATTGCTGCCCCTCTTACAGAACTCACATCCCCCAAGTGTCCCTTTCTCTGGAACAACCATGCTGAGAATGCATTCACATCCCTCAAAACCAAGTTTTCCACTGCACCCGTCCTTATCATCCCAGACCTAACAGCTCAGTTCATGCTTGAGGTGGATGCCTCTGACATGGGAGTAGGGGCAGTCCTATCCCAGAGATCATCTAAGGATGACAAGATGCACCCCATGCGTTCTTCTCACACTGCTTGACTCCAGCTGAGCGCAACTTTAGCATAGGTGATTGGGAACTGTTGGCCATCAAGTTGGTCCTGGATGAATGGAGATATTGGTGAGAGGGGACTGAGACCGCTTTTATCATATGAACTGACCATAAGAATCTTGAGCACATCAAATGTGCTAAGCAACTTAATTCATGCCAAGGCAGGTGGTCCTTATTCTTTTCATGCTTTAACTTTGGCTTTCCTTCAAACCAGGCTTCAAGAATGCCAAGCCAGATGCCCTCTCCAGACAGTTTTCACCTGACTCTCAGCAAGATGCCACAGAGCCTCTCCTTCCCGTCCACTGCCTTGAGGCCGCCGCCCTGTTCAACATCAAGACGATTGTCCAGGAGGCTCTGGACAGTGATCCAGGTCCAGGTAACGGACCACCTAATGTTCTGTTTGTGCCCTTTTGTGTACATTCCCAGGTGCTTCAGTGGGGGCACAGTTCTCTTCTCACTTGTCACCCTGGGGTGGCTTGAACCCTCTTCATTATCAGGCAACACTTCTGGTGGTCAGCAGTGCGGCAGGACGTCAAGACTTTTCTGGCAGCCTGCAACGTGTGTTCCAGAAGCAAGACTGGTAACCAGCCCTTGGCTGGACTATTAAGACCACTACCTGTACCTCATCGTCCCTGGTCCCACATTGCCGTGGATTTTATCACCAGCCTCCCCACCTAATGTTCTGTTTGTTCTGTACATCGAATCTGCTAAGCAACTTAATTCACTTAGGATATAAGGGTAACACCTGTATCCTGACTATTGTTGATCATTTCTCTAAAGTGGCTCATTTTGTCTCTCTCCTCAAACTGCCACCTGCTAAAGAGACTACTGAACTCCTTATTAACCATATTTTCAGGATTCACATCCTGCCAATGGACATCTGACAGAGGTCCTCGGTTTTCTGCTCACGTTTTGAAGGAGTTCTGTAAACTCATTGGAGCCACCTCTAGCCTTTCCTCAGGTCACCACCCTCAGACTAATGGTCAGACAAAACACACTAATCAGAGCTTAGAGGTTGCCCTATGATACTTGACCTTGGGTGATGCATCTTCCTGGAGCCAGGCCCTGTCTTGTATTGAGTATGCACACAATAGCCTCCCATCATCCTCTACTGGATTGACCCAGTTCCAGTGTTGTCTCGGGTACCAGCCACCTCTTTTTCCTGAGCAAGAGGAGGAAGCATCTGTCCCTTCTGCCCAGGCCTTCATCCGATGTTGTCACAGGGTGTGGGCACCTGTCGGTCATCATGTGCTACACTCCAGCCAATTATATAAGAGGAAGGCGATCTCTGTCCCGGACAGAGGGTTATGTTATCCACTGCCAACCTTCGCCTTCAAATCCCTTCCCGTAAGCTGGCACCCAGGTTTGTTGGTCCTTTTCCCATTACCAAAGTTATTAACCCCAATACTGTCAGGCTGATGTTACCTTGGTCCATGCGTCGTGTTCACCCTTCCTTCCATGTCTAAGACCCTTGGTCTCTAGCTGTTTTTCCCTTCCCTCCAAGACCCCTCCCCCCAGGTTCATCGAAGGAGGTGAGGCCTATACTGTCAAGAAGTTGCTCAAGGCCTGTTAGTGAGGTCAGGGGTTGCAGATTGTCCATGGTTGATTGGAAGGGGTATGGCCCGGAGGAGAGGTGTTGGGTCCCAGCATGTTTCATCTTGGACCCCTCACTCATCAGGGACTTCTACTGCAAGAACTCAGAGGCCCTGTCTGAGATGCCTGGAGGCATTCGTAGGAGAGGGGGTACTGTCACGAGCCAGCCAGGAACATCTAGGTCCTGATCTGATCTTTTACTCCACTCCTTGGTTTTTCTTGAGCCTTCCCCGCGCTGCAGCCAGTACACCTGTCTCTCACCCACGGCTCTATATTATACTGTTCAGAGAGTCACTCGGCACGGGATTGTCTTTGCCTTAGGATATGTATTTCATCTTTTTTCCATATTTTGTATTCTATTATTTTACTACTTTGCTGTGTGCTGTGGAATTACTTCACGCTTTTCTGTGGATTACTTTTGCCTCTTGTTTTGGGACTGTGAGCGCATTTCTCCTGACACGGAAGCACTCTGAACTTTTGAACTTTTGTTTTTTGCGCTGAGAGCTCTTTTCCTGCTGTGGGGTTGCATTCTGGACTTTGTTACCTTTTTTTTGCTTCCGCACTCGTCTGACAGTTTGATGCTAGTTTCTGTTTTTTCACCTAATTATCCATTCCAGTATTTCTCCTGTTGGCTGCTCCCCTTCTCCAGTCCTTCACGATCAAGATTAAAGAGAAGCCTTCTTCACTCCAGTGCATGTGAGTCTGCTTTTGGGTCTAGCCAGCACCTACTGCCATTTGGCTCATGACACCATGCTTCACTGTAGGAATGGGGTTCTCAGGGTCATGGGAAACACATGGTGTTTCCCATGATGGCCAAAAAGTTCAATTTTAGTCTCATCTGACCAGAGACTCTTCTTCCATGTGTTTGGGGATTCTGCCACATGCTGTTGGACAAACTCCAAAGGTGTTTTCTTTTTCTTTTTTTTCAACAATGGCTTTTTCCTGGTCAGCAATGGCTTTTTCCTTTCTGTTCCATAAAGCCCCGCTCTGTGGAGCCTACAGTTTAAAGTTGTCCTATAGATACTCCCATCTCCGCTGAGGATCTTTGCAGCTCCTTCAGTGTTATCTTTGGTGTCTTTATTGCATCTCTGGTTAATGCCCTCTTTTCCGCTCGGAGTTTTGGTGGGTGGCCGCCTCTTGACAGGTTTGTGGCGGCGCCATATTTTTTCCATTTTACTATAATGGATTTCATGGTGCTCTGTGGGATAGTCACAGTTCAGGATATTTTTTTTTATAACCCAACCCTGATCTATACTTCTCCACAACTTTGTTTCTGACCTGTTTGTAGTGCTCCTTGGCATTCATGTTGCTTGCTTAGTAGTGTTGCAGAGTCAGGGTCCTTCCAGAACAGGTTGATTTATACAGACATCATTTGACAGATCATGTGACACTTGCACACAGGTGGATCTTAATCAAGTAATGATTTGACTTATGAAGTGAATTTAGGGGTTTCATACGAAAGGGGGTGAATACTTATGCACACTCCAGAGTTCTTTTTTTTATTTTAATTGTTGTTTATTTCACAATTAGAAAACAATGTGCACCTTTAAAGTCGTAGGCATGTTGTGTAAATCAAATGGTGCTAACTGTCCAAAAATCAGTGTTAGTTCCAGCTTATAATGCAACAAAACAAGACAAACACAAAGGGGGATGAATACTTTTGCAAGGCACTGTATATTTGTTCAAGACACCCGAAGTTGTAGAAGCATGGTGAAATATAAATCTGTAAATAATATGGTATAGGTTTCAGTTTGACTTGCTGCTTATTGTGATAGTCAATAAAAGTGCAAAGATGTTCATTTCATATCAGATAATATAAATAAATAAATAAATAAATACATTAAATTTTTTTTCTGGTTAAGCTACATTAGAATGGTAATTACTTTGGACCTTGTGGTTTACAATTATGAAACAATGGTAAGTCAAAGACAAAAAGGCTGATATAATTATCTGTATTTTACTGAATTAATTACAGCCTGATGAGAAAATGTCACACTTAGTAGATAAGTGTTGTGTAATTTTTCAAAATATAGTGCTATTCAATGTCAGACATAATTAACAATGGAGATTCAAGAGGAAGAGTTAGGATCCATGTACAACAGGCTCAATAGAAGGGCACATAGTAATCAAAGCTGTAATCCAAAACAGAACCAGCTCTTACAAAAACGATACTCAAAGTCCAGAACAAAGTACAAGGGCAAGACCCAAAAAGAGATACAGTGGTGCTTAAAAATTTGTGAACCCTTTAGAATTGTCTATATTTCTGCATAAATATGACCTAAAACATCATCATAATTTCACATAATTCCTAAAAGTAGATAAAGAGAACCCAGTTAAACAAATGAGAC
>JAOEHH010000002.1:19395324-19406878 GCA_025447875.1 Notarius cookei
GTTATCATTGGGCAGTTTGTTCAAAAACCTTTCAATTGTACTCTAATAGTTGATGACTGGAAAATTACAATGACTGCCATTCATATATGTAATTTTGGAAAATCTGAGAAAAATATGATTTGCATAATAATTTGGAACACAGTGTACAGTTGTGGTGTAGAATAGGGCTATTTCCTGTATTTTTATTATTTACTATTTAATCTCAAATGCATTAAGGCGGCAAGAAACTCGTCCACTAATTAACTTTTGACGAGGCACCTGTTAATTGAAAAGTGCTCCAGGTAACTACCTCATGAAGCTGGTTAACATAATGTCAAGTGTGCAAAGTGTCATCAAGGTAAACGTTGGATACTTGAAGAATCTAAAATGAGACATCTTATTTTCAACACTTGTTTTGTTTAACACAGAATTCCACAGATGTTATGCCATAGTTTTGACGTCTTCAGTATTATTCTACTGTAGAATGGAGAGAATCGTCACAATACAGAAACACCTATGAATGAGTAGAGTAGGGGTGTACAAACTTTTAACTGGTGCTGTATATAAACTCCAGAAACAAAAAGGAAAGGATTACTGCAATTTTTTGGGGGAAGAATACCATTGTCTAAAAAAATACAATAAAATAAAAATATGCTTTCCATTCCATAAGTTCTTGCAGTCACAGTGGTGTACTGTACAATGTGTTATTGTTCCTGTTACATGGGATTGGACTGAAAATAACTGCTGATCAATAAGTTCTATTTTAGTTACAAGAATCAAATAAAACCATCGCCCTGCGAGCTGTCCTGTAACACCAAGGAAAGTGCTGCGCTGATTATCTGCGACATAGCAATGTATCATTGGGAAATACCTCTGCCCTCCTGTTAGGGTATGGATCAAACCTCTGTGATGACAGAAATCACATCCGTATATGTCATTAGCTTTGTGTTTCTGAGGACAGCACAGGCAACGGAATCAGAACTGTCAACCAACACTTCACCAAAACAAACTGTCAGGGTTTCTCCTCTGGTGATGATCTGCCATGTCTTTACTGCAGCTCTCTTCAGTTCCTCATCATTTGTGGGACATCTTGCCTTCAGTCTTGCCTTCAGCAAATGAAATCCATGTTCAGGCGGATTCAGGTGAGGTAAAGGACTTGGCCAGTGCAGAACATTCCACCGTTTTGCCTTTAAAAAAAAAAAAAGTCTTCTGTTTAGAAATTTGCCTTGGAACATTTTCCATCTGCACCAAGACGCACCATCCAATAAGTTTTGAAACATTTTGTTGAATAAGATCTCCCTGTCCACTTCAGAATTCATCCATCCATCATCTGTAGCTGCTTATCCTGTGCAGGGTCGCGGGCAAGCTGGAGCCTATCCCAGCTGACTATGGGCGAGAGGCGGGATACACCCTGGACAAGTCACCAGATCATCGCAGGGCTGACACATAGAGACAAACAACCATTCACACCTACGGTCAATTTAGAGCCATCAATTAACCTAACCTGCATGTCTTTGGACTGTGGGAGAAACCGGAGCACCCAGAGGAAACCCACGCAGACATGGGGAGAACATGCAAACTCCACACAGAAAGGCCTTTGTTGGCCACTGGGCTTGAACCTGGGACCTTCTTGCTGTGAGGCGACAGTGCTAACCACTACATCACCATGCCTCCCTTATAATAATAATAATAATAATAATAATTATTTTTTTTATGAATAAATTTATTCTTATTAAAAGGTTGGATTTTTCTAATTTTTTTCAGCGTGAGATTAAGTTACTTCACAAAAAGATGGATTTTTACGAACCCTTCTTACTAATCTTTACAAGGGGTGCCAATAATTGTGGAGGGCGCTGGATAAAAAGCATTGGAAAAGACACTCAGTATTCACCAAAACACCAGGATCACAAAATTATCAATCATTTCACACCAATAATTTAACATCAGTGATTGAGGTATGGTAAAGCACACAAACATTCCTGAACACTTAGTAATGCATGCCCCAGGGGCATGGCCACATGGCAATATGGGGTGGTAGATGCCATGCTTGAAACTAGTCTTGGTGCCCCAATTACCATCCAAACTCTGACTTCAGCTCACCTGTTACGACTACTGTATGTCTGTTTCTACTATGCAACCCTAAAATAGAATAGAATTGAATTGAAAATAATAGATTATTATATTGAAACAGAAGCAGTGGTCATGAATAGTTGCAGAATAGGCAAGATGAAAGCATTTAGGGATAGAATCTCATCTCATCTCATCATCTCTAGCCACTTTGTCCTGTTCTACAGGGTCGCAGGCAAGCTGGAGCTTATCCCAGATGACTATGGGCGAAAGGCAGGGTACACCCTGGACAAGTCACCAGGTCATCACAGGGCTGACATAGGGATAGAATAACTTCCTTTTTTTTTTACTTGCAATTCTAGCCAAGAAGAGAATTTTAAAAGAGTAAGGAAGTGCATGGGTGCAACAAACAACAGTAATCAGTAATTTGCTTTTAAGAACAATGGTGATTAATGTTAATTATTGTGAGCAATGGTGGTCAGTGATTGAGAAAAATGGTAATCATTGCTTGTTTTGGAACAGTGCTGATCAGTGATTAGTCATTGATAACAATGGTGATCAGTAAATGGTCATGGGCAACAGTGGTGATCATTGATTGATTGTTGAGAAGCAATGTTGATCACCCATTGGCCATTGGGAGGATGGTAATTGGTCATTTGGAACAATGGTGCTCACTGACTGGTCATTGGGAATAATGGTGATCAGTGATTCTTCACTGGAAGCATCTGCTTGCTCAAGCACAACACTGGTCTTGAGGTGACTAAACCTGCTTTTTCTGCTCATATAGCCATCAGCTGTAATGTGAGCTGGAGAGCCATATCAAGTGTAAGACAGTTGCTGACATATGCTCAAAAAATCTTTCGGCTCTTTAAAAAAAATGCCACTAACAGTCATTATGTGGTCATTTGTTTTTGACCAAGGAACAAATCTGATTCACATTTTTTAAAGTACTCACCAATGAGCAGTACTGGTACTTCTGTTTTGATTGTTTAAGCACTGTAGAGAAAAAAAATGTAACTGTAAAAAAACTAAGTGTGATTTCTAGACTTTGCATTGCAAATAACAATGCCTGGCCATTGTATTACAAGTGCTTGGTTAAAGTGAACATAATTCAGTGAATTCTTATGTTGCATTACTCTGTACTCAGGAGAGTGGCATAGTGTCAATAAACCACAGAGTAGGGTGATGACTTTTTATGCATGGGTTTTATAATGTACAGCTTAATTAGGACTAAAGATTGTTGCAGAGGAATTTAATTTGGAAAAACAAACCTTGAAGAAAAAAATTTACATTAAACCCCATGAACATTAATATTAAACATACTTGATTATTCCACTTTTTTGATAACCATTGCAAAATATTTGCCTAAACAACTTTAATAAAATAGGCGATATTACTTTTCTACTGAAAGGTGTTTGATTGTAATTAATTACTGGTAATGCTTTTTAGTTTTTACTAGCAATTGCTACAGCTGTGGTCTATGATTTTTTTTTTAACTTTACCTCACACAGCTTGAACATTTGGTATCAGTGCTTGAAATGGAAGAAAAAAGTATGACTCTAATCATTTAGTGCCCATTAGTACATGTGTTATCAGTTTTAGCAAACCATTAAGTAATTTTTGTAACACCCCTGACAGGCAATCACAAAAATAACCAGCCACATAAACGCACCCATAAATACATATAGTTTCACTCAGTGCTTTTTACTGTATATAACTATTGCATATGTCATATGATAATTTTTATTCTCCCACACTGAAGATCTCACAGACTGGTTGATTATGGTGATTTTAGTTTCTTAGACATATGCTTTCAATTTTGTCTTTATAATAATTTTTCAGTGGCTGTGCTCAGTGTTTACGAGCTTTATTTTTGTGCCAGCACAAGCATAACTTGATGGGTAATACTGCCATTTTGGTATTTCGGTTGGACGCTAGTTATATTTTTCAGGTTTGCACCCTGTTGCTATTAACACTAAAACAAAGTCATTTTTTTACTGTAATAAAAATGCTTCACAACATTTTGGCTATGTACTGTACATTATTGTTATTCATAAGAATTAGAACAGGCCTAGTGTACTTTTTAGCAGTTGGAGTTTTGGAAGGCTTTGTTGTAGATCTTTTTTTTTGTGTGTGTGTGCGTGTGTGTGTGTGTGTGCGATTGAAATTATTTAATTTTAAAAATATGATGAGGCACTCTGTGATTAGATTGGTGATCTGCCCAGGATGTACCCTGCCTCTTGGCCGAAGTCAGTTGGGATTGGCTCCAGCTTCCCCTGAAACCCTGACAGATAAGTGGTATAGATAATAGATGAATGGATGATGAGGCAGTGGGCCATTCTGGCTATTTCTTCTGTTAAAGTCCTTACTTGAATAAAATTATTTTAATGATCAGCACAGTCAAAGATTAATTCAATAGACCATTATAATGGTTCTGGTAATACAAATTATTTAAAAGAAATCAATCAGTTTCTTTTGAAAAATATTTTATCCTAATTTCATTGGTTAAATGTTCCCTCATAGGGCAGAGGTGGTGTTGATGTGCAACCTCACATAGAGTGTGAATGTCATTGTCTGTCCTATACCACTGATTTTGAGCTTCTCTGCTATTTCTTGTGAAACTGATTTGATTTTTTTTTTTTACTTTATATTATTCTCACCACTGTGAAGACTCTGCATGTGTATGAAGCAATGTGTATAAAACATAGGATGAATTGAGTCCATAATTGACTCAACAAGGGACACGACATTATAATTTTCATTAAAAGACAGTCACATATTAAAAGGGATGAGTAGCAACCCTACTCACCAACCTACTCACTGTGTGGGGGAAGAGTGTGCTAATTAGTTTCCTATAGTTTCAGCTGCTTATAATTGTATCATAAGTGCTTAACTATTAACTGTAACTACCAACTATTAAATATAACTATTAAACTACATACAGTGCAATGCACAAAACGAGTGAGACGAGTGCAGGACAATAAATACGAAGGACAGTAAATACAATACACAGGACAAAGCTTTTCTAGAATGAAAATTGATTTTCCATTTATATAAATACTCTATGTGGGTGTTAATAATATTTGAGAGAAAATGCAATAATTGCAATAATTGAATAATTGAGTGGAAAACTCAAATTATGTAAAGTGTTTAATGTTTCTTTCTTTTTGCATTTTTGCTCATTTTATGAACGGTGCCAATGATTCTGAACATTACACATTGTACGGTGTTGTAGCACTGAGGCATGGTATCCTTTAATTTAAACAATCTTTTTATTGTAAAAATAAATACCATAGGTAGCAGTGATGGGGCGGCACGGTGGTGTAGTGGTTAGCACTGTCGCCTCACAGCAAGAAGGTCCTGGGTTTGAGCACAGTGGCCGACAGGGGCCTTTCTGTGGGGAGTTTGCATGCTCTCCCCGTGTCCGCGTGGGTTTCCTCTGGGTGCTCTGGTTTCTCCCACAGTCTAAAGGCATGCAGGTTAGATTAATCGGTGGCTCCAAATTGACCATAGGTGTGAGTGTGAATGGTTGTCTGCGTCTATGTGTCAGCCCTGCGATGACCTGGCAACTTATCCAGGGTGTACCCTGCCTCTTGCCCGTAGTCAGCTGGGATAGGCTCCAGCTTGCCGGCGACCCTGTAGAACAGGATAAACGGCTACAGATAATGGATGGATGGAAGGTAGCAGTGACATTCAAGGTGCAGTATGTTTTTCGAGACCATGAATAATAAATACTGTAATTATAAAAACACAGTGAGCTGAGCTGCTTATTGCCATGCAATAGATCTTGCTAATTACTTAATTTGAGGCTGTTGTTTAATTTTTTTCTGGGTCAGATATAGGCTCCACCCTGGCACTTTTTCGCCCAATAGCCCAACCCACAAAGCTAATATAGTTTCAGGTCAGGTGGGGCTGGTTGGGGGCATGAGGAAGGCTCTTTTTATTGCAGGAATTTTCATTCCAATTGCAATCACCTAAAATACAAACTGCTTCTTAAACACACATAAGCATAAATGAACACTCATTTGAAATTATTTTGGACAAATCATTATATTTTATTAACCATCATAATCAGTTGATTCCCCTAATCCCTTGGGGATTTTATTGTCTGTACATTTTAGCAGATATGCTAAAGAATTTGCAAGCCCATCGGAAATGCTTCAGCAATTTTATGTGTAGTGTTGATCGTTTGGAAAGCCTGCACAATGCCTTAATAAGACTTCTAAAGTAAAAACCTTTATCTTTTCTTGTCCCATCTTTTTGCAACTTCTGATACATCACAGGTACAGTATTGTTGATGGCTTCTGGGGTATGCTTTAACAACCAGACCTCTCTCCCTTCAATTTCTACTTTACATGGACAAGAGAAATGCGTGTGCCAACAAATTCAAAACCATAATCAGTAATTCAGGAACTCATAACTCTTCTGCATGACATATTTAACTTGGCCTAAACCCATCATGTTGTGGTATTATACATGATTGGTTCAGAGAACTGGAGCTGAGACTACAAAAGCTGGACGTGAGAAGGAATGTATTTATATATTTCCTGAATAAAAAGGATGTAGATGTTCAATATTTGATGGCTCAGGTCTTAACACTGTGCTAAATATTATTCAGTTAAGGTAATGTATTTATCCATGTCTTGATGATTAATGACTTCTTGATTTGTCTTTATTAATGAAGCTATGATGATTGCAAAATTCTAAAACCTTCATGTTCATGTTAAGTAAATAGCTTGTCACTTTGAGTATTCTTGAACATGACATGTTTTGGATGTGTGCTCCAGCTGTGGGGATACAGATGAAGTTGGAGTTCTTTCAGAGAAAATTCTGGACTGCCAGCAGACAGGTAAACACACACACACACACACACACACACACACACACACACACACACACACACACACACACTTCCTGAGACATCTAGGCTGAGCAAAACTAATATAATACAGGGTTAGTCAAAATTATGTTAACACTAATGGATTATTCTTCTCCTGAATGTGTGTGGTGTGCTGTGACCGTGAAATGTGCATCCGGGCTTTAAATGATACTGTTGCTCGAACAGGTTGAGACCGTCCTGTAAATCATCTTGTACATATGTTTTGTGAATAAATGGTTTCTACCATTTAAGTGTTAACATAATTTTGACTAACCCAGTACTTTTAAAAATATTTTAATGCAATTAGTACATTCATCATCATCTCCTTCTCCCTTGTCCAGCACTGTTGCCAGGTCGGGGTCCAAACTCCATACAGAAAGGCCCCCGTTGGTCACTGGGCTCGAACCCAGAACCTTCTTGCTGTGAGGCAACTGCACCATCGTGCTGCCCCCAGTACATTCATTATAAATCCAGTTTTTATCAATGGTAAACAAAGTATGTCTCCAGAGATGAGACCATTTGTCACATTTGTGCCAGAATCCAATCTGAACTCCACTTCCCAGAACACAACACAGCCAACAAACATGGCAGTTCTGAACTACAATTCACAGCATTCACACACAGTCTGCATCTGAATTCTCAGTATGTACTAATGATGGCTCAGTATCTACTACCCGATCATAACTATAGTACATTCTACTGTATGAGTATATGAGCAAGTACTAAGGACACAATTCCAACATACTCCACTGATATATATATATATATATATATATATATATATGACTGTACAGAAGTCTTGGGCACATGTAAAGAAATTATGTAGACCAAAAATGGCTTTAAAAAATAATGAAATGAAATGTTTCAACATCTAAAAAATACTATAAACAGCAGTAAGCCATAATAAATGAAACAAAACCAATATTTAGTGTGAGATGACCCTTTGCTAAATAAAAAAAAAGTAGTCTCAGGTACAATTTGTGCAGTTATATAAGGAAATGAGCTGTAGGTTTTACTGAGCATCTTGCAGAACCAGCCACAGTTCTTCTGGACATTTTGATTGTCATACTTGCTTCTTAATTTTGCAGCAAAACCCAGTAGCCTTCATTATGTTTTCTTTTTTAATCTGAAAAGTGGTCTCTTTGTAATGTGCTGCTCAGGTACAAACTTTTTTTCTGTAACATTTAATTTTGTGCTGGAAAACAAACGTTTGGAACTCTAAAATGTTTTTGTACTGCCTCGATAATGTAGAAGTCATAAAATAGAAATCTATAACAAAGTTTGTCTAAAAAAATAGGGTGCCTCAGACTTTTGCACAGTACTGCGCATAAGCTTCGCTTCAGATGACCATCTTTTTCCCAGTATAGCGACTCACTGCTGCAATGGGCAGAACACAGACACAGGAGCTGAGGAAGAAAATTCAGTTCTATTTTATTCTTTTTTTGGCTGTGGGAGAAGGGAAAAAGGGAAGGTGAAGAGGGAATGTGCCCAGGAGCATAGTGAGGTGCAAAGTGAGCGGTACTCAGCCAGCTACAGGCAGTGATCGAAGTGTCCCGGCTGGGAACGGTCTGGAGCTTCTGTCCATGGCGTCTTCCCGAGTGCTCTCTCAACGTGAGGAGACAGGCATCAGTCTTGGGCAAATGAGACATGTTCACTAATCTGTGTGGAGAGATAGAGAGCCTTTTATACTCTCCTGTGAGATTCTGGAGGGTAGAGAGCGGCACTTCTTTAATTCACCCCAGCTGTGCGGGCTCCACCCTGTAGCCATACATGTACTCTCTGGCTGTTTAAAACACCAGTGGTGCTGAAAGAGAGCTGTCTTTTCAGCACTGGGAGAACAGTAGGGCGAGGAGTGATCCTTTTCTTGGGCAGAGAAAGAGTACAGGGGCCTCTGCCACACTGTTTTTCAGAGGAATTCTTCTTCGGTTATTTGGAGGCTCCAGCTGAATTATGCGATAGTGTAGTATGGTGCATTTGCATACTACAGATGTAGTAGATCATCTGGTTACCATTTGATTACTATCCTGCTAAATGCCTACTGAGTATTCGGACACCCTATATACTGCTTTTTGTGTATTAATAGTATTGAAGTATCTATACTTGAACGGAGCCATATTTTCTCATTCACAGTCACCTGATTACTAATCATGCACAGCGGTTCACAATTATACTCACATGCTATATATACACGGACTCCACATAAAGACCCATTGTGAAGTACGCTAATGTGCAGTTTGCCTGTACTGGACCATAGCCACCCTGTAGAACTGTATGATTGGCATTCTGATATTTTGACTTTGACCCTGTTTTGGTTTCCTACTTTCTCAACTTTTTGGACGTTGTATAATTCATGTTGTTTGCTGATCGCCTGACCCTTGCCTGTTCTCTGATGACAATTTTTGCCTTACATTTTGGATGTACCTGCAAGTATTTCAATAAACCTCGAACTGCATTTGCATCCTCCTGCAATTTTTTATTGTGGCACTGTTTCAAATCTAACCTTGCTGTCCCCTGCTGATCAGTGAACAGTATTGCCAGTTAAAATGAGAGGAATTTGTGTTCAATAAAAAATTAAATGTATTTTAAAAAATGTAATTATTTAATTTAAAAAAGAGTGGCACAGTGGTGTAGTGGTTAGCACTGTCACCTCACAGCGAGAAGGTGCTGGGTTCGAGCCCAGTGGCCGATGAGGGCCTTTCTCTGTGGAGTTTGCATGCTCTCCCCGTGTCTGTGGGTTTCCTCTGCATGCTCCGGTTTCCCCCACAGTTCAAAGACATGCAGGTTAGGCTAATTGGTGGCTCTAAACTGACCATAAGTGTGAATGTGAGTGTGAATGGTTGTTTGTCTCTATGCGTCAGCCCTGCGATGACCTGGCAACTTGTCCAGGGTGTATCCTGCCTCTTGCCCATAGTCAGCTGGGATAGACTCCAGCTTGCCTACATCCCTGCACAGGATAAGTGGCTACAGATAATAGATGGATGGAACTCCAACTCTGTTTGCAAGATGTTATGGAATGGATGAAGCAAAATATGTTGGTTTGTAATCCATCAAAGACTGAGGTTATTCATTTTACCTCCCAGTTTTCTAATTCACCCACCAACGTAGAATTTCTGATGACTGGCAATCTAAATGTCAAACCCACCTTGGAGGCGAGAGACCTTGGTATCATACTTGACCATCATCTAACATTTAAAACTCATATCAAAACAGTATGTCAGTCAGTGTACCAGTTCCTAATGAGCATTGGGGGAATCAGAAAATACCTTTCTGATCATGAATATGAACATTTAGTTCATGCATTAATTTCATCGAAAGTTGATGACTGCAATGCCATTCTCTATGGCTTCCCAACAACAGAGATCAAGAAACTACAGCGCCTACAGAATACAGCAGCTTGAATTATCTCAAGAACCAAGAAGTTTCAACATATTACACCAGTCTTAAGACAGCTTCACTGGCTGCCAGTAGAAGGAAGGGTTTTATCTAAAATCTTGTTAACAACATACAAAGCTATAAATAGCATTGCTTCTGATTACATCATGGATCTTCTACATGAATACAAGCCAGCATGTGCTCTATGGTCTGCATCTAGTAAAAATTTAATGGCTTGGGTGCTTGATTGGGGTAGCATCAAGGGACCTCCCTCATGCAACAGGCAGGGCCATGCCCCATCAAGCACCCCCACCGAACAAGCAAATGGCTTGGCAGGTTATCTATTGGGCAGCATGGTGATGTAGTGGTTAGCACTGTCACCTCACAGCAAGAAGGTTCTGGATTCAAGCCCAGCAGCCAACATGGGCCTTTCTTTGTGGAGTTTGCATGTTCTACCCATGTCTGCATGGGTTTCCTCCTGGTGTTCCAGTCTCCCCCACAGTCCAAAGACATGCAGGTTAGGCTAATTGGTGGCAAAAAATTGTCCATAGGTGTGATTGTGAATGGTTGAGAGGAGAAAACCTCTATAATAATCCAGTAGAAGGCAACAGGAAACCACTACTGGCATGTTCCCTAGAGACTTTGATGCCTGTAGCCATCAGAGCAGCCACATCACTGTAGTGATATGCCTGGATGGATGGATTATATATTGTTGCAACCTTGGCCTGCCCCAAACTGAAATAAGAGTCAGTGCTTGTTCTGGACAACTTGGACATGTTGTGAATGGTGCATGATCATATGGCCATCTGACACAAATATCTGAGTTCATAAAAAATACAACCCCCTAGAAACTCACTCCTCCTGCAGTCATTTTATGACCATCCAGATGTGAGAGTTTTATAACTGAGGAGACGGGTCTAAAAGCGATTACAGATGTCTGCCTGATAAACTAATCCAATCCAAATAGGGCTTTAAGTTCAGACAGACAGATGCATTCTTGATTTTTAATTTTCTGAAATGTTTCAAGTCTGTAATGTTCTACTTTCCTCAGAATATCAAACTTGATAAACAGAAAAAAGTGTAAATGTTTCATTCAAATAAAAGACAAAAAAAAAGGCATTTTCTTGTATGTTTATTGGACACCTTATCTGCTTAGTTTCTTATTGGTATTTTGGTTAAAAAAAAGATGATTAAATAATCTTTTTTTTTCCCTTTTTTTTTGCCTTTGGTACACCCGTGACCCTTCTCCATTACGGC
>JAOEHH010000002.1:19542066-19553962 GCA_025447875.1 Notarius cookei
AGACTGCTGAAAATGTCCATCCATAACCACTTATCCTGTGCAGGGTTGCAGGCAAGCTGGAGCCTATCCCAGCTGACTATGGGCAAGAGGTGCGGTACACCCTGAACAAGTCGCCAGGTCATTGCAGGGCGGACACACAGAGACAAACAACCATTCACATTCACACCTACAGTCAACTTAGAGCCACCAATTAGCCTAACCTTCATGTCTTTGGATTGTGGGGGAAACCAGAGCACCCAGAGGAAACCCATACAGACATGGGGAGAACATGCAAATTCCACACAGGCAGGCCCCCGTCAGCCAATGGGCTCAAACCCAGAACCTTCTTGCTGTGAGGCGACAGTGCTAACCACTACACCACTGTCCCACCCCTGCTAAAAATGTTTGAAATTAAAATGTACAATTGTTATGAAGAGAGACACTGAAATAAAGTCAGTAGTATTTTCTCTAGAGGAATGAGCTTGAAACATATCAGGGGTGAGGACACTCAGAAGTGGGTAGAGTAGCCAAAGATCTTACTCAAATTAAATTAACAAAATGACTCAAGTAGCGGCACGGTGGTGTAGTGGTTAGCACTGTTGCCTCACAGCAAGAAGGTCCTGGGTTCGAGTCCAGTGGCCAACGAGAGCCTTTCTATGTGGAGTTTGCATGTTCTCCCAGTGTCTGCATGGGTTTCCTCCAGGTGCTCCAGTTTCCCCCACAGTTCAAAGACGTGCAGGTTAGGCTAATTGGAGGCTCAAAATTGACCGTAGAGGTGAGTGTGAATGGTTGTTTGCCTCTATCTGTCCACTCTGCGATGACCTGGTGACTTGTCCAGGGTGTACCCTGCCTCTTGTCCATGGTCAGCTGGGATAGGCTCCAGCTTGCCTGCAACCCTGTACAGGATAAGTGGCTACAGATAATGGATGGATGGACTCAAGTAATAATGGAAATAAAAATATAAATAATGGTTTGAGTAAGAGTATGAAAGTATCTTGGAAACGTTTAGCAGTGATGATGATATGATCAAAACCATTATGTAAATAAAGAGACAAAAATTTCAAATTGTTTATTTACATCCATATTTTATCATGCAGAAGGTATAAGTTACCTATCAAAGAATGTTAATTTTACATCAGCAGTAGAGTCCACTCTGGGCTCCATTTTCCATAATACACCACAGCCTTCAAACATGGCCTCCACAGACTACAACTCCCATTCCAGCTCACGCTCACAGTCGTTAGAGTTTTAACCATACACACCTGTTACCAATCACACACACACCCTATATATACACCCACGCTCACATAGACCCTTTGTGAAGTATTGCTTAATATTGTGTTGTCTGAATTTACCAAGCATTTATTCTGGGTTTGCGCTTCTGGTTTTTGTCTCCGTTCAGTATTTTTGACTCATGCCTCTTTTTTTGCCTATTACAGTTTCTTTGCTTATCACTTGACTCTTGCCTGCTTTCGACCAAGTTTTTGAATCACATTTTGGATCTGTCTGCTCTATTTGCAAATAAATGTTTTAACCTACACTAGCATCCTCACTAGCTTCATTATGTGACAGTTAACAATATTCATAACTTCCTTGCTTGCTAACAAGGTAACATAGCTAGTGTTAGCAGTGAGCATCAGGGTTAAAAGTATGTTTCTAACCAATATGGAATACAGATAGTAGGAATTAGTCCCTTAATTAAAATTAACATGATTATTTCCTTACAAATGCTAAATTGAAGTGTTTGCTCCCTTTCAACTTTTCTACGTTGTATAATGTTGCAGCCTGGAACTGATATGTCTTTAATTGAGATTTTAACCATTTGGTTTACACAATATGTCTAATATTTGAAGGTGCAAAAAAATTGTGACACAAAGGACAGTAAAAACAGACAACATTGGTTACAAAATGGGTTTCCAAAAAATATTTTGAAATCAGGCTATATAACACAACAAGAGTTGTGGTTTTTTTTTTTCCTTCCCTTTTCGGGATGAGGGTTGACTTTTGTTTCCTTATGGCACATAATTATACGAATACCAAAAGTTTGTGGACACTTGATAATCACACCCAAATGTGGGATTTCCCCAAACTATTTCCACAAGGTTGGAAGCACACAGTTATATAGGATGTCATTGTATGCTGTGGAATTTCAATTTCCTTTCATTGGAACTAAGGAGCCCAAACATGCTCCAGCATCACAATGCCCAATGCTGTGCACAAAGCGAGCTCCATAAAGACATGGTTTGCCAAAGCTGGAGTGGAAGAATTCAAGTGGGCCTCAACCCCACTGAACACATTTAGGATGAACTGGAATGCTGACTGCACCCCAGGCATCTTCGCTGCACATCAGTACCTGACCTCACTAATACTCTTGTGGCTGAATGTGCAAATCCCCACAGTCATGCTCCAAAATCTAGTAGAAAGTCTTCTCAGAAGAGTGGAGGTTACTATAACAGCAAAGCGGGAATAAATCTAGAATAGGATGTTCAGAAAGCACATATGGATGTCTACACACATTTGGGCATATAGTGTATCTGCAAGTGTGACCTGTCTTCAAAAGTTTAGGAATAAATTGTATTCTTTTTCTATGCTGTAGTCAGATCCATTCAACTCAGCAATGGACCGCAGATACATCATATCTCTTCTCTCACCCCAGCAATTGCAATTATTAATTGATTAATGAAAAAAAACAGCTAATTTTTAAAACCTGTTTCATGTTGCAAAATAGCTACAAGAGAGTTTAGCTCATGTGATTACTTATGTTATAGCAGTTGCAAACAGATGCTTTTGAAATTAATATGCCAAACAAACAAGCAAACAAACAGCTTGTCCTGTTACCAAGAAATCAAAAAGCACAAACCCCTCTGTCCTGAAAACTCACCTCTGGCAGGAAACTGTTACAAAGCACTGATACCCAAAATTCCTTCTATAACTATTCCATAAACATTTCCATATCAATTATCAATAAATATGGGAATTTAATCCACACCTTCAGATTCAACAAGTCAAAACCACTGTGGGAATATCAAATTAAAGCAGCTTTTCTAACTCAAGTTACTAACTCTAGTTACACTAGTTCTCTCTCTCTCTCTCTCTCTCTCTCTCTCTCTCATGTTAGTAGTCAAGCAATGAGGCAGAATTGGTAGTGGCATTGCCAGAACCCATTCGTCAAGCCTTCTTAGGGCCAGTGAGTCTCCTGATGCCAGCAGCTCATTTTCTAGGCCTGATGCCAGGCACTCATGGTGCTGGGCACAATGCCAGGCCTCCAAGACTCCATCAGCCAGATGCCATGTTGGGGCAGCCTATCAGCATGGGCATAGTACAGCCACATTCTACTGGCTAGTCAAGTAGAACTGTAGACACACACACACATGCACGCATGAACACACACACACACACACTTTTTTGCATTACTTGTATACTTTTACATTTATGGTGACTTATCCAGACCAACTTACAGAAGTGCTTTGTGGTCTCCATTAAAAACATCTCATGTTAGTTCACAAGGTCAGGGTCTAACAATACCATCGAGTTGAGATCCTGTTAGTGGAAGGATATTCTAGCATGAAAAGAAAACATACAAGTCAAGGCATTTTTAAAAAAATAAATTAAATAAGTATGTTTTACTTTTTTGGTAGTACTTATATTACTTAATTTACTTAATTATCTTTTCCATTTATGTACATTAGTTATGCCTATATCTAAATGCAACCTTCAACTTAACCAAATGAAATTAGTTGGCTTTTTTTTTTTAATGTAAAATGCAGTTTTGCTCACTTGGAGAAAAAAAAAAAACCCTTTTCCTTAACGTCATTCACATTTTCCTATCATTGTCCCATCATTGTGGTACTCTTACTATATAAGGGTCTGTAGTCTGTTTGCAATCACAGAACTAATTTATGGAATGAATGCACAAGCATGTACCACACACACACACACACACAGAGTAATTTCAAATGTGTTAACTGGGTGGCCATGCACTTCAGACACCTTTTCCTATTGTGAGGACTTTTACAAAGCAAGTAAACAGACCTCCTAATTTCTTGCTCTCTCTCTCTCTCTCTCTCTCTCTCTCTCTCTCTCTCTTTTAACAACTTTATATCTGCTTTGCAAGCTCAGAACACATGTAAAGAATTGAGAACAAACGTGAACAATACACACAAGACACTGTAATTTGAAATGAACTTATGCACTTACAAAGTTTCTAAAGATAGATGGAAAGTCCATGAGAGAGAGAGAGAGAGAGAGAGAGAGAGAGAGAGAGATGAAATGTTCATTTATGAACATCTGCAAAAGCAACATCTGGTAGGTTACACTTTCCATTTTTCCATTTGCACATGATTCATATTAAGGGACTGAATTAGGGCTTGAACTATTTTGAATTGTAATATGATTAAATGGGTGTAAGTGTTTAATTTGGAGGCATTATAGGATTCTAATTAATTCAGCTAATTAAGTGTGCAATAAATACTGCCCATTTTGGTTCCATGTGCATGCGGTAAGTTCCCAAGATTCCTAGCTGTTTTGATTGAAACATGTTTAATTTTATGGCAAGCCACACACACAACATGATTTATGGTTCGGCCGGAATAGGAATCATAGACACAAAGAAATCACAGAATCGTGAAATTAAATGAGGGTGAAGAATTTCCGTCCAAAAGGACTGTTGACTTTAATCAGCTCTCTATGAAGGCCAAACCACTTAGGATTTTGTGAACTTCTCAGTCTGGAAGCTCACTGCATCGCCAAAAAAGTATAAAATGAATTATTTCCACAGTAGATGAAAAAGTAGATATTTTAACTGACCTCTCATTTTACTGATCTTGCATTTTTACTTGTTCAAACTCTCATAAAGGGAACATTAAAATGCACATAAAATCAGGAGGTTTTATTCATATTCAGTGTTTCAGTAGTACTGAGAGTCATGTGATGCAGAATGATTATGTAATAATGTAATAATGTATAACAGTGTATTTATTATGCAGCCTTTAAAAAGAGACTAACAATAAAAAAATATTTTATGTAAAAATCTCATATTATCACAGTGCTACTTGTTTCATTGCTTATTCTAAAAGTGGAATAAAATACAGCCTAATATTAATTTATATAATGCTCTTTTTTAGTCCTAATTTACTGGAAAACTTTAAGTATCACTGCATTCATAGCTCTCGCAATTCACAAATCCTTTATTAATCATAGTAAGTCACATTTAGTAGTTTACATTTTTAAAATGTATAAAGATCATAATGTGTTGATTAACAAAGAAATAAAAAAAAGATCATCTTTTTACATTAGCTCATAATTTATCATTTGGCTGCTGTTGTTGTTGTTTCATATCCTGAGAGTCTGACTAGTCTTTAACGTAGGCTATAATATAGAAAATATTAAATTTATTCAATTGAGTTGATGAATATCTGATACAATTACTGTTCAAAATGGACAGGAGATTATGTATAAGACTTATTTGAATTTTTTTTAATTATAATTGTATATTTAAAATGTATGAATTTATCTCTGTTCCTACTTCTCTTCTGTCTCGCAGCATTTCTCAGTAAATTATATAGGGCATTGTCAGAAGTCTGGAAAGTGGGTCAGGCCTGTTTTTCAGAGGGAAAATCAATTAATCATGAACTCAAAACGGTTATTCAGAATCTAGTGAAACATGACAGGAGAGAAATTCAGCACCTGTGACTCATAATTCATATTTAATAAAGGCTGCTAAGCCAGTCAATGCCCACGGAACCTTATTTTAACACTCTACACAAACACTAACGTGACCCCTGGCGAGTTTGAGGCCATGCCACGTTTATCCTAAATTCAATTAGAAAACAAGAAGAGAAATGTCAAACATACATGTCCATGTGATACATGGCTGTTTATGTATTTGCATTCATTTAGTGAAGAACTAAGGCACCGATTTAGTACTCCTGAGCCACTTTTATGGCTTTTCATTTGTGCAGCCCATATTTTATCAGGGGTCATGTAATGTGATTCAGGTTCAGGTTATATTCACTTACGCAGAAGAGGTCAACACACTCCTGACTGTAGTGATAAATGCCCAGCATGTTTGAAATATGAAAGTTAGAGCATAAATATTAAAGTTCCAACATTAAAAAATTAAGCTGCTTGCAGCTGATATTAAGAAGAATAAAATATTGCAGTACATGCCACATACTGGGTCATTCCATGATTGGGGTGCTGTTGTGTTTCACTGATATTATATTAAAATATGTATAAAATTTAAGCATGAAAGTGATTTTACATAGTTTAAAAAACCTATTCAAACATTTCAGATCATGAATTAAAATATTCCTAAAACCTCTACAATTAAAAAATATATATTATTTTTTACTTATCTGAACCCAAGACCCGAAATGTAATCATTCTTACCCGAATGTGTGAACCCATTTGTCTCATACTTGAAAGGTCCTTTTTCAATTAATCGTCCATTACAGGTTATGAAAAGTGTCCATTTTACTTCCCAACAACATTCACTTAACCCCATTATCTGAACACACTGCCCTCCACGAAATGTTTTGTTGTATGCAACAAGAACTTGCATCATCCAAATTTCCTGATGATGGAAAGAAGAAAAGTAATTTTTTTCCTCTATTTTCAATGCCATGGTGATATTGAGTGAAAGGGTCACAACCCTTATAACCTGAAAGTCAAATATAATAATAATAATAATAATAATAATAATAATAATAATAATAATAAATGGAAATTTTTAAAAAAGCAATGCCCTTATGTCATGAGCATGGATGCTAGTTAACCATATTTTTTGTACTTGCTAATTCTATGCTTTAAAAACAAACAAACAAAAAAACTCAGCTCTGTCATTATTTTAATATTAATGCGGTTTATGAATGGTTAAAAAAATATTTGTTTTTCTTAAATTCTATGTTGAAAAAATTTAAAAACAAAGTTTTAATAGTTCTGAAGATCAAATAGCACCCTTATCATGCAATCACCCAAGCAATAATTATTGTTATTCATATTCTACATATTTTGATACTATGAATAGAATATGATACAGTATAAAGTCATGTAGAATATTTTAAAGTTATACAAACTAAAACTGTTGTTATATAAAATAGTTTAAAGGTCTTTTTCATTAGTTTATGCAAAGGTACAGATTTATCAATCAGCCAGTTACAAAAAGCAGCATAAAGGTGTTTTATTTAAAAAGTTAGCTTGTACAGTGGAAAATACCGGATAGCTTTTGCAGGGTCCATTACTTTACATAAAAGGCAAGAAAGTGCATGCTGAATTCCTTACAGTGGGACGTGTGCTGTAAGCTCCAGTACCTGTTTTTCTTCAGTGCGTTATGTACAGGAATGATGAGATGCATGGCACAGAGCTTCCATTGAGCGTGGGTTTGTTCTGGAACCATTTTGTGTCTCTACACTCATCAAAAAGACACAAATAAGCCTCAGGGTTTTGCTACAGCTCAACAAATCTGTCAGTCAAACCAGCCCACAGCTTTGCTCCAGGTTCAGATCACTCGGACACACACACACAGGCTGTGTATGAACAAGATGGAGCTCCTATGGACGAATGACAATTTAAGTGAATGACAATGTAATAATTGTTTCATATTGTGCAGGGTCACTGGAAAGCACCTAAAAAATAAACTACTTTAAAATAGTATCCATATTTAAAAGTGAAAGCAGGGACACAACACTTTGGTGTTTATTAGCAAAATATTCAAATTTGGAAAAGAACATTATGAGGTGGAGATTAAATTATGTAACTGCTACTGAAGATGAATGAATGAATGAATGAATGAATGAGAAAATGACAATGAACCTATTCTTAGACACACTAGAAGACTTGTGTGTTCATGAAAAATAAATAGATACTGTTACATGATGTAATCATACAAGTTATAATCCTAAGTCATATTATTTCTTTCTAAAAGCAACAGACATTTTCATGGCTATCCAAATGAGATCATTTGATTTCACACCACTTTAAATGAAGCGTATCAGCAACAGCATGTGCTCACTACAACATTAGGCAAGTCATAATTCATGTTTGGTTGTAAGGCATAACTCTTCTGTAAATCTCTAAATCAGGAAAAAAATAGGTTTAATTTGGAAGTGTGGATCTTCAAAAACCCAAAAGATGAAGGACTAATTTATCGACACAAAAGACTGTTCGGTCTGGTTGTAGCTCCTGTTCTGCTGAAAACGTTTTTTTTTTTGAAGCACAATCTTTTCCCTGGATCACCTGCACTCACTTTTATTTATTTTCCTTGAATGGAAAACTGGAATAGTCAGAACATGTGGGTAAAGTCCCCCCTTGGACCCTGTAAAACTAATACCCATTCAAAGGTGAATATTCTTGTTCATTTCCGTTCCAGCTCTAGAATAGCTGTTTTCTTTGTGAGAGGGAATGTGAGGGTTTCTCAGCTCCAGACCTCACTGATTTGCTGATTGTTTTCCTCTTGCTGTGACTCCTGTTTCCTCGAGTAAGCCTTCATTTCCATTCAGGCTAAACAATGTAAAAGGATTTGAGCAGCAAGTATGACTTTCCAATACGGGAAATAATTTTTTATTGTGAGAAATAAGGCTGCATGATCCAGTTCCAAATGTGATTCGACTGACTGTACTGTACTGTACATTTAAAGTACATAATCACAGATGACTGGCTTAATTATAAAATAAGTGGCATGCTGTTCTAGATAAATAGTGTAGCAGAGCAGAGATACTGTCACCACCCTGAAATTGTTTATTTTCCTGTAAGAGCACATCCTGAAGTGTTTTATTCCTTTTATATAAACTATTTGCCAATGATTATCAATTGTAATTTGCCAGTAAATGACACATCATACTTTTCATCTTTTTTATTATTACATTTAATGTTGTGGAACATCCAAAATACAAGTTAGGGATGGTATAATGGGCCTGATGCAAAAGTTACCCCAAAGTTTATTGTTTTCCTGTAACAGCATGTGTTTTATTCCTTTTATATCCGCAAATTGACAATTATATTTTGATTGATGAATCAATAACTTACTTTTTAACCATTTATGATTATGTTTAATGTTGTAAAATATCTAGATGACAAATTGGCTCTTGTTATCATTCATTATAGCAGCTAAAACATATTATTCTATCCACATTCACTGGCTATGAGCAACCACGTGCTCTGATTGGCTACTCTGCTACTAAGCTATCAGCTCATATACCATGAGTAGAGAAAAACAAAATGATGGAGTGTGTTGCTGAACCAACTGAGGATGAAATAAAAACTCTACTCAAAAACAAAACCCCCAAAAATAGAAATAAAATTACAAAATGCAGCAAAATACGGTTTTAAAGTATTTGATGGTAAGAATGTATCTTTTTTATTTTTCAAGAATTAATATTATAGCATTTTTCACAAATTACTACTGTCATTTCACAGGTTTGTTTACATTCTAAGCGGAAATTATTTTGTCGGATGTTTCGCATAAAGTTTTTATTTATTGAATTTGCAAAAAATAAAAATAAAAATGTTCTGTTTCTCAAAATTCAGTGAACGTGGATATAATTAAACAATTATTCCACTCAATCTTGTCATACATGGCTTATAGCCAACTCGGCACTACATGCCTCATTGGCTATCAGCTCATGTACGACTCAATTTCGTGGAATAACTGTTAATTGTTCTCACCTCTCTCTCTCTCTCTCTCTCTCTCTCAAAGATAATAAGACAAATATGTATCTTGTCATGTTATAGTTTGTCTATCCTCGATCTGCATCTGAAACCTCTAAATTACTTCAGATTGTTACAAAGCACTGACATTGGAGACTCCTTCTGAAAAAAAAAAAGTTAAATAAACATCTCCTTATGGAAAACTTTACCATATCAACAATTCTAATTTTTTTTGGTAAAATAACAAAACATTTTTAATGATTTATTATGAGTCTTTGATGATGTGTCCCTGAAGTGCTACTATAGAAATAATAACATAAAATCTTGCAGTCGGAAGTACCATCAGCACTGTGCTGTTATAGAAAATTAATCAACACCATCTGAGCAATCAGAATCGAGAATTCAACAGCACTAAGGTAAAAAAGTATTTTATTAGATTTAATCTGGCACCACTGTTGATTTACAGCCATACAGAGCCAGAACCCTGCCAGTAAAATGTACAGTAGTGTAATGTCTCAGTGAAGTTAATAAGTTTGAACTTTTAACATTTTTAAAGCTTTTTTTTTTGTGAGACTCCATGAGTTATTGTATGACTGCAGCTACCTTTTTGAATCAGCTAAAGCCCTTAAATTTGTAGCATGTTACTCTAAGCTCAGTGCAATAAAAAGTTTTAATGCAAATCCATAAAAACAATCTCTTTTACAAGGCTAGATTGCTGTTTATAGTCGTATACTGCATGTCATATTTCTATGGCTTGCACTGTTATTTTTATTACCATTTAAAGGTGTAACTAATTTTACATGTGTAAATAATAATGGTGTGTATAAGCATCTTAAGTCAGTTAAAATGGTTCTTTTTTCCCCATCATTGGTGGAAACGCTTTATAAGGTTAACTGGAAAAAAATACAACAAAGAACAGCAATATATTTACGACTACTGAGTGGTTTTTACATGGAAGGGTTTGCGGTACAGTACTGTCACTTTGATTCAGACCAGACTCAGGTTGTGGGAATAATGTTCATTCACTCACAGCGAGAACTTGCATCGTTGCAAAATTCTCATTCTCCAGCTCACATCCACTCTCTTCTCTGTCATTGTGTAATGTTTTGTTTGACGTTATGGGGTACAAAAGACATGAACAATAGCAACCTTCACTAAAATATTTAATAAAATATAAGTTGCCCGAATGAGGCCACGAACTCTGCTAATACAAAACAGAAAGAGAGAGATTAATTGATTGAGAGCACTGAAGATTTAGGATGAGTTTCTTGTAATATTTCTGGAAAAAAAAAACTGTATTCTCTGTTATGAGACACATTTCGTGATTCTCTCTCTGTCTCTCTCTCCACTCATTGTCTCATGCAATTGTTTCCTTTTTTTGTTATAATTTTAGAGGCTACACTAAAATAATTCCTGCAATTCCAGCACTATAACACAACATGTTATAAATTTCTCTATGGTTTATCTTGTTTATGTGACCCAAGAGCAGCCTAAGCATTGCCACAACCTCCTGCAGGAATCCCTCACAGAAAACCCACACAAACTTCACAAGTGAAATATCACAGTTAGTTAACATAATTAATGTATTCTTTTTATTGTTTTTTTGTTGTTTGTTTTTACATGTATGACAATTTAGTATTTTTTTTTACATGTGGTTTTCTTACATGATTCATTTAATTTCACATTTTAATTCTTCACATGTAGGTTATATGATTTTATTATTATTATTATTATTATTATTATTATTATTATTTATTTTTATCTGTGAGTCCCCCACACACACACATATCATTAATTGATTTATACATGTTCATTTTTCATACATATATACATGATGTAGTTGTACGTTGCACATGTTATTTTCTTACATGATTATTTTTACATTTTGTTCATGGAGTTTTATTTTATACATCTGATTTTTTTTATCAAAAAGATGCAATTATTTACACATGTTAATTTTCCATATGTAGGTTGTAACACTCTTGTGGTTCTTGGGAAAACAAGGAAACGGGAGACAGGCCTGCAACAATTTGGGGTGTGTATTATTATGCAAGCACAGAAAAAAAAAGAAAGAACCCCACCCACCCACACACACACACACACATTTGTAGATTGCCGGTGATTAGACACAAGTCAAACTCATCATGTATTACCTGCCAGTTCTAATTGATTCCTCGCAGCTTAGAGGTGACACTCAATTACACCTCTACTGGTATATACAGTACAAGGCAAAAGTTTGGACACACATTCTAATTCAATGTTTTTTCTTATT
>JAOEHH010000002.1:19608410-19620226 GCA_025447875.1 Notarius cookei
TCTTTATCTACTTTAAGGACTTGTGTGAAAATCTGATGATGTTTTAGGTCATATTTATGCAGAAATATAGAAAATTCGAAAGGGTTCACAAGCTTTCAAGCACCACTGTAATGTGTTCATGAGTCACATTACAAGGCCAACTCCTAGGGACCTGTGCTCAGCAGCTCCAGCAGATCTCCACCACCATAGAGGAGGTATTCGGAGTCTGTTGTAGAAGCACACCAACTCTCACTTGTAAACCCAGTGCTACCATAAGTAACCTGATACACAACACAAACCTGGAAGTAAACTTGTCATGACCTTGTATTGCACAACCTTACAGATGTGATGGATTTCTGGAAAAATGCAAGGGCTTTCTTTTGCAATGTTTTGTCCTGCAAGTTCTCAGAAGGTTGCTTTCACTGCTCACCAAAAAATCACAAACATGGGTTACAGATGTCTGTGATCCTGCTTGGCTACACAACAAACTTACCAGGAGTTCAATAGCGAATTTTAGGGAGTGTTTTAATATTTGGTCTCTGGACAAGTGACTGTTGAGCAAATTCTCATTTTAAGACAAGGAAATCAAACAGTCAACAGCTGATGATGCACTAAGATTTCTGAGCCAGCACTCAAAAGCTAATTTTGGTAGCAGCTAAAAAGCTTTCTTCACCTTTCTTTATACAGAATCCATCTCTTTCATACTCATGAAGGCACCACAGAATCAGATAGTGCTCAGTACAGCTTGACTCACAATGATTAATCCTTCCTTTTCATGTTGAGAAGGTAAGTTAAAAATAAGAACAACAACATTACTCATCAGACGTACACTTGTGAAATTCCTCTCTACATTTTACTCATCTGAAGCGGTGAACACACCCATGCACACACACACACATGAGCACACACACCCAGATCAGTGGGCAGCCATGCTACACCACCCAGGGAGCAGATGCCTCGCTCAAGGGCACCTCAATCTAAGGCTGCCCCATGTTAACGTAACTGCATGTCTTTGGGGGAAACTGGAGCACCCGAAGGAAACCCACGCGGACATGGGGAGAACATGCAAACTCCACATGGAAAGGCCCCTGTCGGCCATTGGGCTTGAACCCAGAACCTTCTTGCTGTGAGGTGACAGTGCTAACCACTACACCACCGTGCCTCTGCATTTTATATAATATTCTCATATTCATATATATTATTTCATATATAATATTCATGTTATATCCTCTGATTACATTGTACAAGTGTCAGGGGGAAAAGGCACAGTGTGGCGTCTGATTCAGAGAAAGTAAACTCTTTAAAGAACTAGCCAAAGTCACTCACGGCAGCTTCTTACAGCAGCAACTCCCAGCAAGATAGTACTGGGTTTTGTAAAGAATGTTAACAAGACTTCAGTTTAAACCCCTATCTATAAGTATGCTTTTTTTGGGTGGGTCAGACCCCCCTTCCCCCTTAGCTTCGCCACTGGTGATGGTGGGATCAACTTTGCTGTTGGAAGCCTTCTCTGCAAGGAAATGTGCAAATATGCCACAATTTCCAAACAATCATATCGTGCATAACCTTCAGTTTAACACAATGTTAAATAAATAATACAGTGCATTTATAATCATGCTAGTGAAGCCTCCTGTTTGTTCCTGAGCCCACAGGATAAATCATACTAAGTTACTATATCAAAAGAGACAAATTTTGGCACATTTTGTGTAAAAATTAAACATCCTATTTACTATTTCCTTCATTCTTCACTAGTTTTGGCTTCAGGTACAGACTCTTAAGGATATTACAGCCAGAGGTCAGAAGTTCAAGGATCTGGCTAGTGATTTAGTAAGCCTTTACCCTCATTAAAAAGCAGTTACTATTTCTTTTGACAGGTCCCTGAAAAGCACACAACATATATCTACCAAAGGAAAACACACAGGTGAACACATACGTCTTAACAACAAAAAAAAGAATGGATGTAACATGCTACTACAAATGTGGAGGAGTGCTTTTCAGTCTGTTGAAAAAGAGGATGCTATTTTCCTCAAGGTTCAATACTCCATCCTGATTTGGGTGAAGCAGGCAGAAGATGAGACAACATTTGACCCATGAAACTATGCTACTATGTTTGTTACATCACCACTAGATGAATCACCAATCTGTTGTTAATCAATTCAGAGACTTCAAAGAAAATAGCAATGTGAATCTTGGATAAGCATGCTTTTATCAACAAGTGCTTCTATGTTATATTTTAGAGACACAGAATACTGTATTAGACATAAAATAACATGTAATAACAAAAACATCAAGCTGAACAGTTTCTTATCAAGATCTTGTAAAGCAGGCAAAAATGACAACAAAACCATTTAAAACATAAATGACTGTGATCACATTTAGGTTGCTATACATCACAGTAATACAGCACTCACAACAGCAATAATAATGAAGCAATAACTAATGATAGTAGTGCAGTGGGAGTGTTATGGATGAAGATTCATATGGATGAACCGAAGTTTTGTGGTCATGTCATCATGTATGTGGCGTGTATATGAAGTGAATATGGAGCAAATTGCGATGATGGTGCTGACAGGGCCCAATTATGGTACAAATCGTGATGAGGAGCTTCAAAGATGAAGCAGAAGAGGAGCAGCTGATGAGAAGAGCAGCAGCTGTCAGCAATTAGATTTCTGCCCACTTCCTTCTAAATAGAGAGCTGGAAATCTGGAATGAGAGAGAGAGAGAGAGAGAGAGTTTAGAGGCAGGAGCAGAAAATGATACACACTAGACTGATTAATATAAGCAGATCTAGTGCTTCCGAATGACTAAAACTACTGAACTTACTGTGTTCTTGATAGTCCATGTACACACACACACACACACTTTTGCGACCACCCTAACAACCTCAAGCAGGAAATGTTTATCGCCCCACTTCTAAACATGGAAAAAAAAAGCAACAGCTTTTGTTTTACCACAACCAGACCTTGGGATCTTGCCTTTTTCAGCATTCCAAATACACCTACATCCACACCCACTCCTTGTACCTTTACAAATCTCACAACACCCATAACAGCCCTTGTTCTTCTCCCCCATCCTGTACCCTTCAGGCTGGTCTCTCATTAGCACAAGGGCAATGCACAGTCTCTCTAGCTCTGCTCTGGGCTAGAAAAAGGGAGGAAGCCTGCTCAGTAGCAGCCATAAAAGCCACGCTGCAAGGTGACATGTTGAGGCAGGAGGGTAGTTGACAGCCCATGTGCTGCCCAAATGTTCACTTAAGGAGGTTAGAAATGGTGCAGGTGACCCCAGACCATTCTCTGCAAGCTTACTGGGGCTCTGTGTCAGGTCAATGGCCTGTACTGACCTCTTGTCACTGCAGCACCTGTACCAGGTCTGGGCTAATTAGACAGATCCGGAAAGAGGTAAAGTGCGTGCGAGTGAGTGTTGTATCTCCAGCCGTGACTGTGGAATTAAGTAGAGGTCTCAGCAGGAAGCAACATTCCGACAAGCATGCTCCATTAGGCTAATTATCTGTCGTTTCCCTCTCTCTTTATATACTATAGTTCTTTCTATATCATTAACGTGTCTTCCTTCATGTCTTATTTTCATTGTTCTGCATTCACCCCTCCTCATTCTTCCTCTCTCTACATGGCCTCTTTTGAAGCCCTTTTTATTGTCACTGACATCAAAGTCATTGCTTCCACTTTGACAATAGTTTCAAGCAGGACTTACACCTAAAGGCCTCTTAAATTTTTAGTGAAATATATAAGCATTTCCTAGACCTGAAGGTGTCTTATTTAGACTACTTATGATCCATCATCTGGATCATCTGGATCTGGTGTACAATACATTTCTATGCAAGGCTTATGGGCAAATACAGTATTGGATTTGCTTTCAAAACTTCCTATAAAGAGCCCAGTTGAAAAAAAAGAAAAGAAAGCATGAAGTACAAAATTGTGGATAAAATATAAAGATAGGCCTCAATCATGCATCAGTATTACACATGAATGGATAATCAACAGCACTGACATCACAAATCTAATCTGTGAATGTAGACCACAAATGTACTATACTTCCACTACTTTTTGCTAACCAAGTATTTCATATCTATATAGTACCGGGAAATAGTTTCTTGGATGTGATTTGATTATCTATATTTCCATATTTCCTCTTGAAACAGGAAGTCAGAGTGATGTGTTGCACATTGTGTTGACATTGTGCTTGACTATTCAGTCAAGTCAGCTTGACATAACAGCCAATAGCACTTGAGATACCCCACATCCTGGCAAATATAAACAAACTTCACAGTAACTTAGCAAGCTAGCTGTATATGGAGAATGGTAAAGAGATTAATGAGAGCCTTTTGCTTACTCTGACTGATGGAGAAACCCTAAAGGTGTGTAAAGACAGAATCACATTTTCACTCTTTCTGAGGAAGCACTGTGCTTTTCCAGCACTGAAGAGCCCCAAAGTGGTAAAACACCCCAGAAAAGTGCCTGTCACATAACCACAACCTCATACAAAATGAATAAACTTTTTTTTTCAATGAAGTGATGGTTGGAAAAGCCAAAAACACACAGACAAACCATATTCACTGATAACAAGCTATGTTTAATTGGATGATCACAAAGTTTTCCCAACATTTGAATCACCAAAATTTGTTTTTATTGTTTTCCTGGAAGCAATAACTATCAAATTAAAACAAGAATATTGCTAAAACATTTTTCCCCAAATATAGTATTATATTTGTGTATATATGATGTTAAGGGAAGGGTATAAGATGCTCTGAAACACCAATTTTGATTTCAGGGGCACTTTAAGCATTGAGTAACTTTGCACATGACTTTATGTGAGTTTTCCTTTAGCCACATTTTTGAAATTGTGTTGGTTTTGCCACATGGTTTTCTTTAGTCAGTCAACATATAACATCACGCATCACTATTTAAGTGTTCATCTGTCTAAAGACATCTTTGTGTGCAGTAGCTGACTGTGTGCATGTGCAGAGGTAAATGGGGCTTTGGAAAAAGTCATACTGTGACTGAAGTACAACACCTTTGTGCCATTAAGGCACTTCTGTGCCCCCAAGCATCATCTGTAAGTAATTTCTACTCATCTACTTATTTGGAGCTTTTAATTGGACTGCAGTGATATCTGTGGACTTATTTGTGTTAAAAAAGAAAGTTAATTCAGCCTTGAGAAACACAGTATTTATATGGAGAGCCTGTCATTGTGAGGAAAAAAAAATAAACTTAAGTTTTTCATTTCACAACATGTCGACTACAGCCGAATAGCAATTTGTTTCAAGTTTCATAACCCAGAAAAATATTTGGCATTAATGCAAAAATCACTATCCGTATTACTATCACAAAATAACATGTCTGTTGTTCTTCAGTAAAACAGTTGCAGAACAGAGCTGTTCTTACTCTTTGCTGCATCTCAATCCAACCCCCCCACTCCATTCTGGTGATGTGTTTAAAAAAAAAATGATATATGCCGGGCTGTGTCAAGGCGCCCCCGTGACTGTGCAAACCACTTTCAAAATAACCAGCCGTCCTCGATGGCCTTTCAAAACCCATCAGATTCCTTTACATGACAAAGAGAAGGGACGAAATAAACAAATCCCTCTGTTTATTCCTCCCCCCTTTTCTTTTTCAGCTTTACTGGTGGGACAGAAATACAGAAACCGAGAAAAAGGAACGAGCCTGTGGAGGTCCATTTCACATTCCTTGAGTGGCTATGTGATTGGTCACAGCCTGGACCATCTAGAATCATCCATTACACATAAATAAATAAACATCCTCAAAGTAATTAAATAAAGGTGCCATCATTTGTTATGCAACTGGTGGAGAAAAAAGCAAACGGAGGGAAGGGGATTTGTAGCAGAGGGTTTTTCTCAGGTTTCTCGGTTACTCTCCCTGCCTGCCCAGACAGTCTAAATTAATGATTTTGGGGCCCAAGAATCAACAAATAAGTCTGAGGTCTCGTCATAATGGAAAAAGGCCTTGACTTGGACACATCTGATGGATCTGGTCCGTTTGAGATCCTGTCAGCACCTAAGCAAACGAGACCTGCACTAGCCCTAACTTTAGGCAGCCTACAAGGGGTGAGGGGCACATGAACATGTATGTGCCAGAATATGAGTGTGTACATGAACTGAATACATTAGTTGGTGTTTGGTTGAAATACAACTAACCATGATTCTTTTATGACGTGTGTAGACAGGTTTGTGTTTGTTAATTTGTTTTATCATGGTTAGCTTTGTACAAATTCAAGAGATTAATACTGCCTCAACCCTACCCTACCTTAAAAAAGTCACAGTCATGTTTTTATTGTTAATATCTACCCTTTGATCCACAGTTTAAAAGTTCAGGGAAGTTGAATCCATGATTGCTGTCAAATAAGGTAATGTTGGTCTTTTGTGCACATAATATGCATGTAGAAAGTATGGATAATTGGTAATATTCCAATGTATAAGAGCCAGAATTTCTCCTCTTTCAATGTAAAATAGGCAACACTAATCATGTGTAAGGCATCTGTAAATAAATTTTACCCTCACCAGTTACAGAATTACAGATCCAATGCTGAGAGTCACTTCCTCATAGCTTTAACCAAAACTACACTTTTTGAAAAAAAGAAGAAAAAAAAGAATTAGGACCCTTGAGGGCTTTTCAGTTGTTATTCTGGGGTAAATGTTAAGGTTTCTATGGAATCCAATATTAGCATGTTTCAATATCAAGATGACTTCCATGTTTAGGAGGCAAGAACTGTTAACTATTCAAAGAGCCATTGAACCCTTGAAGAACACTTTTTCTTTTTCTAGAGTATAGATGTTTAATGTTGAGTGCAGTAGTGTTGTAGTCAAGACCAGCTGAGACCGAGACTGAGACCGAGTCATGACCAAGACCTGAGTGTAAAGAGACCAAAACAACACCAAGACTTTGAGGGGTTGAGACTAAGTCAAGACCAAAACTAAGGCAGGGCAAGACCAAAACAAGACCAGGACTAGCCGAGTGTGTGTGAAGGGGGGTAGGGAGGGGTGACAGCTGTTAACAGTCACAAAAATGTTAAATTAGCAATGAGTCACGTTATTGGTTGCATTTGAAGCAGGAAGTTGTACATGCAGTCAAAGCAATGATGTTAACAAATAAATCAGACAATGAACAGACAATTAAATGATATCTTAACAGCTGTGGTCTTGACCAGTCTTGAAATAAAATCACAAGTCCTCAATGTCTGAGACTGAGACAGAGTAAAAAAAAAAGTAAATTCCGAGACCTTCAAAAAATGGTCTCAAGAACAAGACCGATCAGAACACTACCAAGCAATGAGTGAAAGCTAACATAACATTATAGTGCATGCCATCATACTGTGCACAGAAACTAGAATATTATCTCCGCTGGAAGAACATTGAATTGTTGAAATCATTACAAAATCCCATTAAAAGCATATTCATATTTATATGAAGATATTAGCACTAACGGGTGGCATAGTGGTTAGCACTGTCACCTCACAGCAAGAAGGTTCTCGGTTCAAGCCCAGTGGCTGATGGGGGACCTTTCTGTGTGGAGTTTGTGTGATCTCCCCGTGTCTGTGTGGGTTTCCTCTGGATGCTCCAGTTTCCCTCACAGACATGTGATTAGGTTAACTGGCTATCTTAAACAGGGAAGCACAGTGGTATAATGGTTAGCACTGTTGCCTCACAGCAAGAAGGTTGTCGGTTCGAGCCCAGCGGCTGAGAGGGGGACCTTTCTGTGTGGAGTTTGTGTGATCTCCCCATGTCTGTGTGGGTTTCCTCTGGATGCTCCAGTTTCCCTCACAGACATGCAGTTAGGTTAACTGGCTATCTTAAACAGGGCAGCACAGTGGTGTAATGGTTAGCACTGTTGCCTCACAGCAAGAAGGTTTTGGGTTCGAGCCCAGTAGCCAACAAGGGCCTTTCTGTGTGGAGTTTGCATGTTCTCCCCGTGTCTGTGTGGGTTTCCTCTGGGTGCTCTTGTTTCCCCCACAGTCCAAAGACATGCAGGTTAAGCTAATTGGTGGCTCTAAATGGACCGAAGGTGTGAATGTGAGTGGTTGTTTGTCTTTCTGTACCAGCCCTGTGATGATCTGGTGACTTGTCCAGGGTGTACCCCACCTCTCGCACATAGTCACCTGGGATAGGTTCCAGCTTGCCCATGACCCTGCACAGAATAAGCAATTAAGGATAATGGATGGATGGATGGATGGGCTACTCTAAACACACCACATAGGTGTGAATGGTTGAGAGGAGAAAACCTATGTAATAACCAGTAGAAGGCAGTGGGAAACCAAGACTGCAAATTTCCCAAGAAACTTTGATAGAGGTCATGTCACTGCACTCAAATAGCAAGTGAGTGATTAGCAGAAAGTAATATGCAGTGAGAAGGGAAAAGAATACCTGTATATTTGTCCTGTGTAAAATCAACAGGGTTAAATTTGTGTGCTAGCAGTAGAGATCAGCTTTTTAATGAAGCAGTCATGTCTTTGCGTGTTAAGTTACTTGGGGTCATTTTCCATTTCCAAATTCAGGTTAGAACATCAAAGAAGAGGCTGATTAAGAGTAAACGGCTCTGAACAGTAATTTGCGAAGACTTCACACAGTGTTATGCAGTCTTATAGACACGATACTATAAAGAAGCAGAGAGAATGAGATGGTTGATCAATAACATCCACAATTTATCCTTAAGCCATGCCCTTGCCTTCTAGCTGAGCAAGCCACTTGATTTCAACAAAACATGAGTAATCATTAATGATAATGTGGCCTGATATCAGTGTGAGTCCTAAATGAGTGGAAAAGTGTTGTGGTGGCTGTGCTGTCTGGGAGAGGGCAGTTTCCTCTTGGTCTGCTGAGTAATTAATGTGTATTCTGTAGGGAGTATCAAGTTTGCCAGGTTTCAAGGCGTTAATAACAGACTGCAATGCCTTCTCACTAACACCTGTGCAGAGACTGGTTCCATCCTTTTTCACCATCCTCCTTCCTTTCCACCTTGTCTAGCTCGTCTAGCCAAAGCAAAGTGCACCTCCACGCCATTCCGGAACCCGTTCCCTGCTATTTTCACCTCTTATTGTAGCCTGTTTAACAACTCCTCCTTCCTTTCTCAGCCTCTGTTGTTCTCCCCTTTTACCTGTTCAAAAACATTTTAACAAAATGTGTCAGTGTGTGATAATGTGTGTAAGTTTCTTTATCTGTTTCATACAATGTAAATTTTACAGCATGAAATGCATTAAATAATGCATAACAATACATTTTATAGATTATCTGAATCATAACCTGTAAAGCATCATTTGAAGTCTTTTCTTCACCCTTTGTATTATATAATCTGAGTTAATTATTCATCATATCTAAATCATATTACTTGTTTGATATATATTCATATCGCACCATACTCTTGGATTCTCAAATCTCATTGGTCAGAAGGTTTTGCTTAATTAGTCTAAGGCTAATTATAAACAGATCAGAGCTGGCAGAGCTTTGTAACACTCAACCAGCTTTCCTCTAATGGAGAATCTTCAAAATTGGTTAAAAAAAAGAGGCTGGTCATGGGATGACTGTTTATAGCTGTCATAATAGGCATCCTAAGAGGAACTTTTTCATGGACCTTTTGTGGACATTCCACAACATTCAGTGCAAGTGAATGTTGTGGAAAAAAAGCATGATGTGTCATTTATTAACCAATTAAAGATTATAATTCTTAGCACATTCCTGTGGTATAAGAGGAATAAAACACTCAAGGACATGCTGCAATTGGAAAATAATCAACTTTGGACGAGTAACAGTAACTCCACTTTGCACTGGGCTTAATCATTGTTTATTTTCCTAGAAAAGCATGCCCATTGTGTTTAAGTCCTTACTTTAAGGACATTATTTCAAACTTTATTCATCTGTTGAACTTGAATAAATATCCATTTTTTTATGATGTAAAGTTCATTTCGGCTATTATTATATTTAATTGTATTAGTATGGTCATCATTTAATTATTAGTTCTCCTGCATTTTTGTCATTCTCATGGTTCAAGCCGCAGTAACATGTTATGCCTGTGCGTGCTTTGCTCTGTGGCATGCACATCTGTAGCAGTGGTGCCTGGTGGCATATGGGGCCATGTGGGACGGCTAAACCATGGCAATTTAATCAAAGCTATTTTTGTTGTTTGGTAGAACACTGAATGTAACCTTGTTTCATTTGCATGTGATTTGCAGATTACTTTAGCAGAAGAAAAGACATTAAATGAATGTTAGCTCTGAACTTTCTGTGAGAATGTAGTACATAGTGACAGGATCTGTTTTGATTTGCCACAGTAACTTCTTTATCTTCTGAATTACTTACCAAGTTGACCTTGCACTTTCATAGAGCAGTTAAGAAGCAAGATCCTCAGACTTCATAGCTCAGAGCCTTGGTGTGAACTAACAGTCTGACTGTGGACAGTCAATGTTGTATAGACTGGCTGCATGCATGTCTTATTCAGGCGCAAAACTCCCCTTGCTGTTAACAAAGGTAGAATTACACTAGGATCCAAATGTTTGAATCCACTATCTAGTCAGCTATTCATTTATCAGAATCTTATACAGCATAAATTAAAAATTTTTACTCAGATGTATTCAGATAGATGTACTTTCAGCCTCAGTGTGTCTGATGTCTTTTATACATGTCAGAATCTCATTGGTTCTCATCATACATGAAAGTACACCAGTTTCTGATGTGAAAACTTTTAAACTCTGTTACACACTGAAAAAGAAAGAAAGAAAAACCTTCATGGCATCCAATCTTTAAACAATGGGATTTTTTCATCATTCCAGAGAATTTTGTCTGAAACAATTAACAAAGTATAAACAAGACACTCACATGCTTGCTGCAGCACTATGGGAAAAATCTGTACGGTGACTGTTTACAATGTCAGTCAAATTACCTTTTCCTGTAAAAGTAAGAGGTTCTTAACAACATTTAGCGAGAAAAACGATCAGACTGTCTAACAAAAGGTAAAAATTTGATTTATAAAACCTAGTATGCTCTTAACACATAATATTGATTCACTTCTATTGATTATTCCTAATCCTCACTGCTGATTTAAGAAAATAATAATTTAACAAATTATCTTTGATAGTGACTCATCCAATCCTGGAATTATAACTGAGAAAACTGAAAATTGCTGATATTACGACAGGTATTAGAAGTGGATTAAGGTTTTTGGAACCCTTGTGTATAACCTGTAGGCTGGTTGCAACCAGAAAGCTGAGCAGGCTTTCAAATTTTGTTAGAAGTATAAACATGGGCTAAACTGAATAAGAGAGAATGAGAAAATGACTTTTTTTTTGCTTCATGTAATCAACGTAAATTCTATAGTCTATAGAAACTATTGATTTCCAAACAGTTTTATAAGCAAACATAAGCGCTCCACCTTAACACTCCCCCATCTATATTTTCCCACTAAAAATTGTTAAACTTAATTACCAGTCCAGAATTTCCCCTTCTCTACCACCTGAAGGGAGGAAAAATAAGCCCTTCTTCAGGAGTGAGGTCTCATGACTGCCTTAAAACAGGCAACTGACAGCTGACTCCAGTTACCTGCTCCCAGCCTGTCCTATACACAGAGGAAGCAACAGAGATTTGCCCTCTGTCTACACATGGTCAGACTGTCCAAAAAAGAGCAGACTCCCAGAAATATTGGCAAAGATCGGTTTTCCGTGTTGCCATAGTGACTGATGCTGAGTGTTGGCCTGGAAGAGCGGGATATTTCCTGACAAGCAAATGAAGTGAGAGGTGATGTGTGTGTCTGTCCTTGAATGCTGGCTCAAAATGCTTGTTAAAAAAGTATAGTTTTCTGGAGGAGTCATGAACTAGTGCAATGCCA